>JANAVB010018197.1:521443-1109227 GCA_029216955.1 Iris pallida
GGATAGAATTGGTAAACCCTATATTTTTTATTTTCTTTCCTTCCACTTTTTCTTCCATACCAACAAAGGAAAATGCATCACTTAGGCTGTGTTTGGTAGGAATGATGGAAAAGTGGAAGGAGGAAAAAGATAAGGATACATTTTCTTCCATATGGAAAGGAAAGATCATTTCCTCCCTTTGCGTTTGGTTGGAAGGATGGAAAAGAGAAGAGATGCATTATTCTTTGTTTGGTATGGAAAGAAAAGTGAAAGAAAAAAATAAAAAATATGGGTTTTACCAATTCTATCCTCAACTAAAACGCATATTTACTATTTGATTTCATTAATAATTTTAAATAATACAATTCACATGGGGGTACAATTGTTAATTAGTATAAGTCTTCACTTTTTCCTCCACTTTTCCTTCCACTTTTGGGGTGATTGGTTTTCTTATGTTAGGAAGGAAAAACAATCCCTCCACTTTTTCTTCCCTTCACTTTTTATTCTATACCAAACAATACAAAATGAATCCTTCCCTCCACTTTTTCCTCCTCCATTTTTCTTCCTCCCACTTTTCCCTCCTACCAAACACAGCCTTATCTTTTCCATCCTTGCTACCAAACACAAAGGAAGGAAATGATTTTTCCTTTCTAAGGAAAGAAAATAAATCCTACTCTTTTTCCTTCTTTCCACTTTTCCATCCTTCCTACCAAACACACCTACAGCCTAAGGGTGTGTTTGGTACGAGGGAAAAGTGGGAGGAAGGAAAATAAAGGAGGGAAAAGTTCATTTTATCTTGTTTGGTATGGAAGAAAATAGGAAGGAATGAAAAGTGGAGGGATTACTTTTCCCTCATAACCTAAAAAATCCAATCCCCCCAAAAGTGGGAGGAAAAGTGGAAGAAAAAGTGGAGGCTTGTATTAATTAACAATGATACCCCCATATAAATGTATTATTTAAAAATTATTTATGAAGTCAAATGGTAAATAAGTGTTTTTAGTTGAGGGTAGAATTGGTAAACCCTATATTTTTACTTTCTTTCCTTTCACTTTTTATTTCATACCAAACAAAGGAAAATGCATCTCTTATCTTTTCCATCCTTGCTACCAAACACAAAGGAAGGAAATGTTCTTTCCTTTCCATGTGGAAGAAAAATACATCCCTCTATTTTTTCTTTCTTCCACTTTTCCATCCTTCCTACCGCCTAAGAAATCCAATCCCTCCAAAAGTGGGAGGAAAAGTGGAAGAAAAAGTGGAGGCTTGTATTAATTAACAATTATACCCCATATGAATGTATTATTTAAAAATTATTTATGAAGCCAAATGGTAAATAAGTATTTTTAGTTGAGGGTAGAATTGGTAAACCCTATAATTTTCATTTTCTTTCCTTCCACTTTTTTTTTCATACCAAACAAAGAAAAATGCATCTCTTATATTTTTCATCCTTGCTACCAAACACAAAGGAAGGAAATGATCTTTCCTTTCCATATGGAAGAAAAATATATCCTTATCTTTTTCCTTCCTTCCATTTTTCCATCCTTCCTACCAAACACAGCCTAAGTTTGTTTCTATATATATCATGATCTTTGCAGCCACATAATCCTATATGGATCTTGAGTTGCAAGCATCCAATAATACGATCAGGACGAGAGACATCTGACGATACACATTCCCATAAAGTTGTCCTTATCGAAATTGTGGTAAAAAATGTTGTATGACTGCTGAGATTATGATAGAAATAACAACAGTATCACAAAATATTATTATTTTCGTTTTGTCGTGACAAAACTAAATAATCAATGTTACACAACTCCAACCATAGAAAACTAAATAGCCTAAGTGACAGTAATTATATTATTATTATTATTTTAGTATTATGATCTTGTAATATTTAAATTTTACGTTTATGTTTCTATTTTGAATAGTCAACCTAATTAATTGTTAGGAAAATTTAAATTCTCTTCTGACAATATGAAAATCTAAATGTAATATTTTGAGTAGTTAGATGACTGAAAGATTTTGGGCCAACATTGGAGGTGATTAAAGCATATACAATAATTTTATCTCATTGGGCCATGTTAATGTTGTCCCATCATGAATTGTAATAAGGTCTTCGTGGTTTAAAATCATGTAATACATGACGTGCATAGTTCAAATATGATATCTTTCCTTTTGTTGCTAGACTTAGAGCATCTCCAACCCTATTGTCTTGTTAAGTGTTGTGAGTCTTAGGTGGCTCCTATGTGGCATGAGCCACAAGACAATGTCTTGTTTATGTGGTAAAATTATATCTCAAAAGACAATGAGATAGAAAAACTCTCTCCAATGCAAAAGTATTGAGTAGACAATAAAAAGTATTTTTTTCAACTTTCAAGACAACTTTTAAGACAACTACTCATCTTATTTCTTTTTCTAATATTTTTTATTCATAATTGATGACATGGAAGAGAAGACATTGTCAAGTGCATTGTCTAGAACAAGACAATCAACTTCACAATGTCTTCTTTAATTTTTGCCACATAAGCTTCACAATTGACTTGACAATTGCATTGGAGAAGAACTTTTGAATAAAATTTTGTCATTCCTATGTGGCATTAACTTTTTTCCAAAGTCACAATAGGGTTGGAGATGCTCTTAGGAGGGGTCAATATATTGTACCCCTCTCATCGATCGGAGCCGAGGAAGAGGTACTGGTGTCCAACCAATAAAAAGAAGACATGTGGCATTGCAGTTTAAATCGTAGTCCTTCCATCGGTCCGTTAAACATTTTCCTATCCACTACTCATGGAGCATATAGTTAAGATAGACCCAGGATCATATTTAGGTTTGGTCCGGGGGATTGGATTGTTTTATCCGAAGATAATATTTTAGTTGCTCCTTAATGTTTATTGATGGTCCTAGGATATCACCCGCGACATCGGATTGTCCATGCCTGAAGTCTTGTCAAGTTTATCTTTGGAGCGGCTATGCTCATATTCAACAACTTCAACACATGTGGCTTTTGAGACAACTTTCACTAGCTTTAAAAACCTGTCCCAAGTCGAACTAGTTTTTTTTTCTTTAATTTCTTTTTATAACTAGCAGATATCAAAGATTTTGGAATTAGTTATGAAAAGAAAAAGAAAAATATCAGACATGATAAGCAATGCTAGTAAGCTGAGTCAATAGGATTCCTATCACATTTTTTTTCCGTTGTTGGGTAAAACAAAAAAAGTACCTAGGAAAGAAAACAAAAATAACAATGTTTCAATAATATTCTTACCTTTTAAAATAAAAATAATATTATAAAAATAACATTAATGGTAAAATAAGCAATGCCACCTGGTTACTTTTGTCATAACTTATGTAATAAATGTTGAAAAAGGAGGAGGAAAAATCAATCACATGGGTCTTAAGTGGAATCATATTCCCACCAATTTTCTCCCTTGTTAGGAAATTGATTTCCAAGTTTTGACTACCAAACAAAGGAAAGGAACAACTTTTCTTTCTTGGTTCCTTAAATCCGTGAACAAAACGAGGCCTAGATGTTTTGGGGGGTTGCAAGTATACCGGCTCGTGGGTCTAGGCTGAGTCAGTTTTACATTTAATTTGGTCAGTTGGTTCATTTTAACTGCTAGTATTGCTTAATGATTAGGATGACATAAATATGGACTTCCAAACCCTAATCTGCTTGGATTGAAGGGAAAAATAGACATAGTTAAGTGGGATTAAGTGAAGAAGAGTTAGTAAGAGGGTGTAGAGTCAATACATATAACTTTGCTTGGATTGGAGGAAAAATTAAATGGGGTGTGTTCAATAAATCGCTTGGATTGGTAATCTTGAGTGAGATGATGATTAATAAAAATATAATAGTTACTAAATACCCTTATTATGTATAATAAAATTAAATTTGATTGAAATTTTAATTAGAACTTGTCAGAATATCTTCAAAAATGTGGAATCTATAGAGCAACATGTTGAAATCAAGAATAAATGGAGAAAATGCGCAAAATTTTGTAGGACAAATAAGGAATATTTTTGTCTTTTAAAACAAAATTCCTCGATTCCCCTAGTTAGTCCTCCGATTTGGAGGGTTAAAAAAAAGGACAAAAGAAGGTTAAACAAACCCTCACTTAACCCTCTATAACCTCTCATCCTAAACCTCCACGCTTAAACCAAGCATGATTTTATTTTCTCTCACTTAACTTTTTTCCACTTAACTCTCTTAGCTCTCAATCTCAAGGTGCATTGTGGGCCGGGTGGCCCGAAGCCCGGTCCGGCCCGCACGGAAGCCCGGCCACAGGCAACCCGGCCCCCCACCCCACACGGTTCGGGTCGGGCCTCCCCCGCCCAGCCCGAGACCGGCCCGGCCCGGCCCGATGAATTTTTTTTTTTAAATCGGCCCGCTGGCCCGGCCCGTTGGACCGGCCCGAAACCGGCCGGTTCAACTTTTTTTTTTTTAAATCTGAACGTTATGGGGGTCTTTTACCAAAATGCCCCCAAATGTATCCGTTATATATACGTTGGGAGGGGCATTTTGGTCATTTTTGGACCAAAATGATCCTAAAAATTCCTATAAATAGGCAAAAAATCTCATTTCTCAACACAACTCATTCCAAACATTTCTCTACAATTCTCTACTTCTAAGTAATCTAAAAAAAAAATTTCAAGCCTCCCCGGTGCTCTACGGCTTCCCGATCTTCCTCTCAACCCCATTCGGCGCTCTACGGCTTCCCGATCTCCCTCCCAATCCCTTCCTTTCTTTTAACAAAGTTTTAATTTATTTTATTTTCTAAATTTATACTTTTTTATAAATGGCTGGTGAAGGTTTAAACCCACATAATCTTGCTGGACAGACTTACGAAATTTTTAATTCTTTTTTTGAGGGAACTCAAAATCCACCTGAGCAAATAGCAACCAATCCAGAGGGGTGCCTTCCATCTCCTCCGGAAGTCGCTAGTTCTGCACAACTTTCTGAAAAGAGAAAAAAGTCTAAGTATTGAAATTTTTTTTACTTTGATTTATGAAACTAATCCTGATGGTTCGCTTATTTTAGATGCCAAGGGTGAACCAATACCGTACAAGACGCAATACAATAAATGTTTGAACTAGTACGCATGGAAGAAGGGCGGTGGCACCGGACCATATCCAGACACTACGACGCTTGCTATGGGAATGACACACTTCAAACGTCACAAACCCAAATAAGCTTTGGAGGTGCCACCGGTTCTTCAATGGGTAACTTTACTTACTCAGTTGCGCGTCATAAAACGGAATTAACTAAATATATTATTCGTAATGAACTTCCTTTCACTTCGGATGAAAGTGAATCTTTACCGATTATGCAACATTGTCTCTAAACCCCTCATTTACTAGGGTTAGTAGACAACAAGCTCGAAATGAGGCTATTCGTCTCTTTAAGGAGCAGAGAGCCGCTTTGAAAGTGGTTTTATAAAATGTTAGTAAGTTGTCTATTACTTCTGATATTTGGACTAGTAAGCAAATTTATGCTTACATTTATAATTGCACACTATATAGATGCACAATGGATGTTGCAAAAATGCATCATCTGTCTTAAAATTATAGAATATCCACACACGGGCGCTGTAATTTCAAGTGCCATTTCAAAATACGTGCGTGAATATGATATTCACCACAAAATTTTTTCTGCTCTTTGGATAATGCTTCAAACAATAATGCTGCTATGTCTTCTTTGTCATTAATTTTTCAGCCTATTTTAGTAGACTTTTGCATGTTAGGTGTGCTTGCCATATTATTAACTTAGTTGTTAAAGAATTTTTTGGTCGCCATTTAGACACTCTGCGACAATGCTTGCACACTTTGAACACGTCTCCAAGTAGACAACAAAGTTTTGCATGCACATGCGCACATTTTGGTATTACTTTTAGAAGATTTGTGAAGGATATACCACATAGGTAGAACTCCACTTACTTGATGTTGAAATCTGCAATTCCTTTTAAGGATGCTATTACGTATTATTGTAATGCGGATCTCACCTTTGACTTTCAAGTTACTGCTGATGATTGGGTAGTAGCTGAAAGTGTTTGTGAATTTTTAAATTTTTTTTACAATGCTACATGTATTCTTTCTGGTGTTTACTATCCCACATCTTGCTTAGCTTTACGTGAACTTTGTAACATTTCTTATTTATTTTCTAGATATAGAGATCTTCCAAATTTTGAATATGTGGTGAGAAATATGGAAGCCAAATTCAAGAAATATTGGGGTGAAGTACCTCTTTTATATTGTTTGGCTTCCATATTTGATCCTACAATCAAATTGGATGGCGTAGAGGCTTTATTAGATAGATTTGGAGAATATATGGATATAGATGTTACTGACATGAAAGTAGAAGTTAAACTTGCGTTGGACATGTTAGTTATACTGTACGAAGAAAGAGCAGCGTCGACCCGACCAACTCAGGGGGGCTAGTAGTAGCTCCGGCTTGGCGTCTAAGCTATCAACAGCCGGTCGCATGCTACAAAGGAAGAAACAAAAGCAATCTTCCAAACCTACTCAAGAGTTGTCTCTGTACCTTAGTTCTTATGAAGATGAAGAAGAGACTCCAGATCACTTCGCCGTTTTAGAATGGTGGAAGAGACACGACAAGAGATTTTCTGTTCTTTCTACCATAGCACGTGATCTACTAATGGTCCCGGTGTCTACGGTAGCATCAGAGTCCTGTTTTAGTGCAGGATCAAGGATGTTGAGCAGAAAGAGGGGCCGCTTGAAGCCCGATATCTTAGAAGCAATAGTGTGCGTACAAGATTGGATTAAAGCCGAGAGAAGAACCCAAAACTAGATAGATGAAGGTCTTGATGTCAACGAGCTGGACTTGGAATCGCTTTCGGTGCATGAAGGCGAACAAGAATGGGTCTACGGTGCAAGGTATGTACATTTAATTTTTTACAAATTTTTTACAAATTTACAAATTTCAAAATTTTAACTTATACTTTTTAATTATTAACTTATACTTTCAAAATTTAAACACTACAAGAAAAGCATATTTTACGGCAACGTCTTACGGCAACATAAAATGTTGCCATATAACATAGGCATAATACGACAACATTATTATTGCCTTAATACACAAGTTTGTTTATGACAACAATAATGTTGCCTATAATTGTCACACTTTATATGGCAATAAGGACGCATGCCATGTTTAATGGAAACATTTATGGCAACAATAACGCATGCCATATTTGATCGCAATATATTATGGCAAGCTGGATTTGTGACATAATATATTACAATCAAATGTGGCAATATTTTACATTGCCATAAAATAATTTTTATGGAAAAAATGTTGCCCCAAAATATGTAATATATTTTTCCTCCATGAACAAATAAATATGGCAATATTTTATTTGTTTACTTATGGAAACTTTTTTGTGGTTTAATGAGAATAAAAAAAAATTCGTGTCTATACATAAGACCGGCGGGAACATAAAAAGTTGAAATATTTTTCCTCCTTTATTATTTTGCCAAATCCTAATTCCTATTCTCTCTCAATCTAGGTCTCGCTTTAAACTTTGGTCTCTTTACCCCTTCAACCTAGATCTCTCTTCCCCTTCTTCAACCTAGGTATTTCTTTAACCTCTATTTCTATTTTGTTATTTTTTTTTGTTTCTTTCATTTGTGGATTTCTTTTGGGAAGGAGAAGTTTTGGATTTAGGGTTCTAAGTGCCTCTAGCAGAAGGTCTCTGCTGCCATCGAGTCCGAGTGAACGACGACTAATCGGTATGGATAATTATTTAAAATGTTGCTTTATTTTGTGTTCTAATCTTTGGTTAATAAATGCGTTTGATCAAATTGTGAAATTTTTCTCCAAATAAATTACTCCGGAACACACGATGAAATTTTTCTCCTTACTTTTCTACATTACTCATGGACCCTGAACCTTCAAATCTTCTATTATCACTTCTTCTAAAAAGATTTAGAGGAAATAAGATTTGATAAATTTTTGATAATGAGTTTGTAAATATTTTTCTAAATATTAATTAGGTTTGTTTTTGACTTGATTATCATCCTAATAGTTCTACAATATACTATTGAATATTTTACCATATATTCATGAGGATAAAAAAATCTTTTCTTTGGTTAGGATTCGATTCACTATAATCAGAATATTCTTTTAATTATCTATGGAAGGTTAAGATTTTTTTTTTACAGCCATATATGAAAGGTTGAGAACCATATATGCATATAATTTCTTTTAATTATCTATGAAAGATTTTTTTAGAGCCATCTTTGGAAGGTTGAGAACCATATATCCATAGAATATTATTTTAATTATCTATGGAAGATTTTTTTTACAGCCACCTGTGGAAGGTTGAGAACCATATATACATGTAATATTATTTTAATTATCTATGGAAGATTGTTTTAGAACCATCTATGGAAGGTTGAGAAGCATATATGCACATAATATTCTTTTAATTAATCTATGGAAGATTTTTTTTACAACCATCTATGGAAGGTTGAGAACCATATATGCATGCATGAAATAAACTTGAAAAATATTTATAATGACAAAATTGTATATATTTCACAAACATATTTTTTACAAATGTGAGGTTGTCATTGCAAATAGAACAGTTTTAGGCTAATGAATGAGTTTGGTTGTAAATAGATTATTTCCATTAGTTTTTATCCTTAAAATAAAATATTTATACAAGTTTCATCTATTGTAACCATTCATATAAAACAAATGAAAATAGAAATTTGCACTACCTTAAAATATAATTTTTTTTAATTAACATTTTTTGGGTCTATAGGCTAATTTTATTGTTTATCCATACCAGGATATATAAAGATTGTATAGCTGTGAATTGGCGCACCACTATTGTCAAAGAAACCTTTGCAGACATGTTATATATATGGAGGGAACAAGGAGGCAACAAATTTAAGTTTAAGTTGGGGTGTCAAGTACCTAGTTGAATTTTGAACCTCATATAAAAGAGGAATTGTGCCTCATAATGTTGGATATGATAAGTATGGATTCCTGGCATAGTTGGTTTTTGTAATATTAATGATGTAGTACTGAATCTACCATATTTAAATAGAAGTTATTTTTTATTTGAAGTGTACAAATTGAATTATTATCTATATTTAATTTTGGTTAATGATCTACTTAAATTTTGGCAATTGAATTTAGTTGATATTTTAAATATTGGCATCTATTAATTGTCACATTTTGTCGATCATGGCAATAAATAGTAAAAAATAATTTTTCAAATATAGAATCTGGCAGTTGCCTTACGTTCTCAAACATGACAATAGACATGCCTAACGAAGAATTGCCATATGGGATTGCAATATATGGCAATATATAATGCCATATAATATTAGTAGTTTACGACAACAAAATATTGCAATTAAATTAAATACAATATTTTGCAACATAATCTTGCCATTTATGGACTGATGATATATACAATAATATATTGCCATATATTGTTCAAAATTACGGCAACTAAATATTGCCATTAATAATAATCTTTAAAGGCAACAAAAAGATTTCTTATAAGGCAATAATTAATTGCCGTAAATTAGTTCCCTTATACGGCAATAATTGGAAGATGCCGTAAATAAGCAATACTGACACAACCTTTTACAACACGCTATGGCAACTTCAAATTGTTGTCATATTTGTGTTTTTGTGGCAACAATTTCATTATTAACGGCATTTTAAGGTTGCCACATAAGATTATTTCTAGTAGTGAAATTTTAAATTATACTTACAAAATTTTAAATTTTTAACTTATACTTTTAAATTTTTAACTTATACTTTTAAATTTTTAACTTATACTTTCAAAATTACATTTTTAAATTATAACTTACAAAATTTCAAATTTTAACTTATACTTTCAAATTTTTAAATTTCAAAAACTAATTTTTACTTTTAAATTAAAAAAAAAATATTTTCTAACTCCGCCTATGCCAAGCAAGCATTGCCGGTCCCAAGCCCGGATAAAGGAAGAGGAGAAATATTTTTTTTTCAACTCTTACAAACGTTTCTTTTAAAATTACATTACAAACATTTTTTCAAAATAATTTAACCAATAAAAAACAAAAACAAAAACAATAGAAATATAAAAAAAATAACCGAGCTGCCCGGTTCAGCCCGGCAGAACCGGCCCGCACTAAACCGGAGCCCGGCCCGGCCTGTGGACCGCTCCGGCCCGGCCCGACCACCCTCTGGTCCGGTTCACTGGGCCGGGCTGGGCCCATCCATATCAAACCGGGCCGGGCCACGCCCGGCCCGCTTGGTTGTTCGATCCGGTTCGGACCCGGCCCGAGCCCCGTCTGAACCGCCAGTTTCTGGACCGCGGGCTGGCCCGGCCCGGCCCACGAACACCTTGATCTCAATCCAAGCATACCCTAAGAAAGACAATTCACCAAAAAAAAGAGGAGAAGATTCTCAAAGTTTTAATTTTGAAGGAGAAGGAGAAGTATTCGGAGGAGAGTTTGAGGATTTGGTATGGAGGACTTTATTCAAAGGGATCCACATTGATTCGTCTTCGTGTCCTTCGCTTCGGTAAACAAATTCTCACCATTGTAAGCAATTCCTTATTTTGAGTACCTGGAGTAATCAGTGTTGGATTTGTGGAAGAAGTTAGAAGTGAGCCGATATACATTGTTATTCATGAGTATTGCTTTTTCAAATTGGACTCTAATTGTCTCGTCGTCAAAATTGCATAAATATTGTTTGTAATTGTGTTGTGCTCGTTTTCGTGGGTAGTGGCATTATGTGCAGATTGTGCATTTCACTTTGTTTCCAACAATTGTCAAATGTTGTGATAATAAGAAAATAAACAATAGCGCGGCCTATACCAAATTGATCATAGACATAACTCAGTAGTGATATATCTCGGCTAATTGTCGAAGATGAACACCAAATGGTAGGTTGATCATGTAAATCACAGGTTGGCCCAGTAGTTAGGTTGCCCTAGATGGGCCATAGGTGGCATCTTGAGATATAAATATAGGTTTAAGTTGGACATGTGTTGGATAGTCCTAAGCAAAATGAATGGCTTGGGGGTTTGCCCTAAGAGCATCTCCAACCCTATTGTGAGTTTAGAAAAAATGGTTGCCACATAGGAATGATAAACTTTTATTCCAAAAATTCTTCTCCAATGCAAATGTAGAATAAAACATGAAGTTTGACATGTCAATGACACGGCAAGGAGAATGTGAAGTTGGTTGTCTAGATCTAGACAATGCACTTCACAATGACTTTGTTTCCACATCATCAATTATGAATAGAAATATTTATAAAAAAGTTGAAGAAGTGGAGGAGTTGCCTTGAAAGTTGGAAAAAAAATACTTTTTATTGTCTCCTCAATACTTTTGCATTGGAGAGAATTTTTCTATCTTATTGTCTTTTGAGATATAATTTTGCCACATAAACAAGACATTGCCTTGTGGCTCATGCCACATAGGAGCCACCTTAGACTCACAACACTTAACAAGACAATAGGGTTGGAGATGCTCTAAGGTGGTGTCACCCTCACTTTTCCAAGATAGGGGTAAAATGGTAATTTTTTATTTTTGAATATTTTGGGATTTTTATTCATGAATGTTGATATTTAATGATTATAGGAGTCGGGTTCGAATTTTATCTCATTCCGACTTATTTCGGGACTCCGAGGAATTTTGACTTAAGTTGTGCTTAACACATTAATTAGCCATGGCCCACCAAACTTATCATTTAGGTCTAGGAGTTTGGTCTAATCCCACGAGTGATTAGGCCTAATTATGATTTTTGTTTGGTCCTTTCTAACCCCCAAACCCTAATAGGAATTAAACCTTCACATAGAATAGGTTAGAGGGGCAAACTTGTAAATTCATAAGGGCCAAACCCCCTTTAATGGCTGGCCACCTTCCCTTCCCCCTTTTCATCCATTTACTTTAAAATTTCTTCCATCTCCTTCTTCTCCAAGTGTTCTCCAAAAGAAAGAATAGAAATCCCTAGGAATCATCTCCAAATAAAGCTTTCCTTCCCAATTTTCTTCCATCAATCTCTCTCTCTTACCCCAAATGGTGCTTCTACAAGCTTTTGGGAGCAAGAGGAGAAGAGTTGTGTCCTAAACAATTTATTTTGTGTCGGAACCGTGTCGGAGGATTTTGTATTGGGATCCATCTCCCAATAGGTACAAACTATCCTCTATTTCCATTTCTTCATAATATAATTTAGTTTTGACCAAGTAGTATTAATCCCCATGGTTGTGTCCCTATTTGTGTCAAGTTTGAGTCCATTTGGTGTGTCCTAGGGAGAGTTTTAATTTGTGTTTGTGTCCTAGTATTTTCCCCCAATTTGGACACCCCAAGAATATTAGTTTTGCCTCTAAGTGGTTTAGACACTTTAACTTCATATTTGTATTAGTGTTATGTGGAGTATTATTTATATGTGTGTGTGTGTGGGTGTGTGCTTATATATATATATATATATATATATGTGTGTGTCTACATATATATATGTGTGTGTGTTCATATATATGTGTGTGTGTTTATATATATGTGTCTGTCTCTATATATATATTAGTGTGTGTGTTTATATATAGAGAAGAGGGGGGATGAACGAGAGTGATTGAATTAGTGAGTGTTTTTATATAGAGAGAGAGAGTTAGAGAAGAAGTTTTAGGGAGGAAGAATAGAGAGATTTAAGAGATTAGAAAGTGAAAAGAGAGGGAGTTAGAGAGGGAGAGAGGAAGAGCAATATCAGCAGCAAGAGGGGGCTAGGGGCTGCTCCCCCCCCCTCCCCCCCCCACCACTGAACAGCAGCAGCAGCTGCAGGAACAGCAGCAGCAGTAGCAGTAAAAACAGCAGCAGCAGCACAGTTAAGGCAGCAGTAGCAACCCCCCATAGCCCCCATTTGACCCCCCTATAAACCCTATATATATATATATATATATATATATATATATATATATATATATATATATATATATATATATATACGCCCATATAACCCACTAAATTAACCCCCAAACTAGTCCTATGTGAGAGTGTGAAGAGTGAGTTTTGTGAGAGTGAGTGAGTGGTTGTGTGAGGGCAAGTGGAGGGGGATTTTGAGATACAAGTGTCGGAACGTATCACAATTTAAATAGGACTTAGCTAATGTGAAATAGAGTTTGTGGGTAGGCTCCTAAGTTAGAATTGGGGTTGCGTTTGAAGCGGGGAGAATGGTATCTCATGATACCATTGAGTATCTTACGATACTCAAGATAACGGATAATTGAATAACATGGACCGTAAGATGGACTGGATGTCCACTTTACCTAGAAACTTGGTAGGTAATGTTAGTATAGGCTAGTATCCTACTACCCTAGGAAGCCGGGAGTGAAACTCCCAAGGGAAAGCCACTTGGCTTTAATGTTAGAGTGGTAAAGGGTAATATATATAAAGGGTAAACGGGTAATTTCAAGATACGGGATACGGGTAATCGGTTTGACTTGAAACTTAGACGTCTTGATAGGTACACCCTACAAATATCATATTTGAACCAATTTCGGCTCGGTTGATGTCACGCCCCAGAACCAGAATACTGGAGAGCGGGGGAATGACTCAGCCAGCTACGTATTACGGGTAGATGAATACCGTATAATACGATCAATGCTGTCTAACCACGACGAGGGGGTGCATACTACATAAAAGTCTTACTATGGTCATTACATATCTATTGTCTCAATCATTCAAATAAGAAACAGAAATAGAGAACATGTAAGATAAAGCAGTAAGGCGTCCCAAACGCTCTGTCAAAATGTTCTTGATATCTGGCTTTACAAAACATAGCCAGATTGATGTAGCAAAAGTATACACAATTGTTATCAGCTGCAGTCTGACTTTAATTACAATTATGTAAAAGTAAGTACAAGACAATCCGACTAACATGTCAGTGCCAAACGGCTAAGTATAAAGTAAGTGACAAAACGAGCGGTGAAGTAAGGAACCCACTCGAGTCCTCCTGCGATCATCCCTCTAGTGTTGACCATCTTGGAGGTAGAAGTAAGCTGGATCCTCGGGGACCGGCTCTAAATCTGGCCATGCAAAACCAGAGAGGTTAGACCTCTAATAGCAAGTACCACAAGGAAGCACGACATGAGAACTAAAACCAGTAATGTAAGAGAATATACTAATAAATCTCTGTTTGCTACTAGGATTCACATCACATCACGATACTTCGAACCAACCTCCCAACCAAACAAGGACAGAAGTTGGCCCGTCATGTCCTGACATTCTGATCATCCTGGTTAGGTAACAGAGTAGGTACAGTGCACAAACAAATCAATTTAAACGGCCATTCAACTACTACGGCTTGCTATTGTGAGTCCCAAGTTATCCTGGAATAATGCAATTAGGGATTCCTCAGTTCTTACTATGTGCGAGCAAGGCTAGTCTATCCAGTCAATCATGTGCGCCATGCATGAATTAGACGAGTCCTAGCAGGACGCCCGTCAATATACAATATACAATAATAATAAAAGCAGATACTGTTCCCTGCCCGTGTGGCAGTTTTACAGTATCTGTGGGAACCAGCCGGCCCGTCGGGTATTACTTGTCCCAAGGGGGCTGCCATGTAAGAACTCGGAAATCCATTCTCTCCATGCCATCATTATTTTATTTAACTTAATAGTCCCTACGTTGAGTGAAATCCCATGCCGTGGATCATGGTCATTCAAATGAGTACTTTCGTACGGGGTACGATATGCACAACTCTACAATGATACCAGTGCGGTTAGGTTGCAGGTCTTACATAGCGTAATGCAACAATCAATCTAACCACGGTAATCATGCCTTGACCATAAAGTACACATGCTTCTTTTATAGAAAATAAATAAGTAAATAATAAATAAATAGATTGAAGCCTGCATGTGCATGTATGCCAATATTCGGGATCAGCCAGTCGATTACAATAGTTCATAACATGAACGTGTCTCATTCATTCAATTCAATAAGACGACTAGCCAGTCTCTTAGTTCCAACTAGGAACGCATGATCAATTTTAGTCAAGATAACCATTATATCAATGGTGACAAGGCATGAAAGTCAATTAGCATTAAACGGGGGTCGAGTCTATAACTCTCATGGTCAATCCCAGTCATACTGGATATCCCAAAAATCAATCGGGACACAAGGCACATTCTACATAACAATTGATATTAACAATATTATCATATCATGATTTTATCGAGTTTATGCCAAAAAGGCGTAAGGATATAAAATGGACGTTAAATATCTAATAAATATCAATATACAGGGCTATAGAAGATCCAGGGTAAGTAGGCTACGCTCATGTCAGCCTACGCTCAAGTCAGGCTACGCTTAAGTCAAGCTAGCGTATGGACTCCATACACTCCTTACTATTCAAGTCAGCGTATGCAAGTCATACGCTCCCAAAAGGTAGCGTATGAACTCCATACGACTCCTGACCATTCAAGTCAGCGTATGCAAGTCATACGCTCCCAAAAGGTAGCGTATGAACTCCATACGACTCCTGACCATTCAAGTCAGCGTATGCAAGTCATACGCTCCCAAAAGGTAGCGTATGAACTCCATACGACTCCTGACCATTCAAGTCAGCGTATGCAAGTCATACGCTCCCAAAAGGTAGCGTATGAACTCCATACGACATACGCTTCCAAAAGGTAGCGTATGCAAGACACACGCTTCCTAAAAAGGTAGCGTATGGACTCCATACTGCACTGCGCTAAAGAGCGCGCACAGCTCAGTGACGCAAGCTAAAAAGCTAGTGTACACTGCTCACTGTCTTCTCCAAACAGCAAGAACTCCATGGTTGCACCCCAAAGCTTCAAAGGTCCATAACTTGGTCAAAACAAGTCCAAATCCAACTTTCCAAAGGTCAAAATTGGGTAGAATAAAACTCTCTACAATATAGAACCATCAAAACTTGAAAACAAAGAAGTTTGATAGATCAAAACCACCAAACTCCGAAAATAACTCATTTCTAGATCTACAAAAATTAAGACTACGAAATAAAAAATGCCAAGTTCTAAACTCTCTTAGGATCACGAGAGGAAGATAAATGAACCATAAAAACATGGGTTCTCATGTGGAGCAAGTTGTACTTGCCTACGGTTTGGTAGGTGGAAGAGTAATGAAGAAAGAAGAGGAGTAATGGTGAGAATGTGAGTTTATGAGGAGAGAGAAAGAGATGTAAGCTTTAAATAGAAAATGGGGTGGTAGGTAGGAGTTAATGGGCCGGGTTACAGGGGGATCCAACAAAGCCAACCCGAGAACCCAACCTAGGCCGAACCACAATAGGCTAACTAAAGCAGAGAATAAAAGCAGGAAATAAAGTGCATAAATAAAATTGCAGAAATAATTGCAGGAAATAAATAACATGAAAATTTAAAGAGCAGATTAATTGATTAACATAAAATTAAAGAATTTAAATACAGGATAATACATGATAAATATTAAATAAATACTCATGAGTTGTACATGTCTATAAAAATACGCATTCTGGGAACGGGGAGTGACAGTTGACCCAGAGTTGACTTTTTACCCAAAAGTCAACAATGAGTCAACCCCTTGTCTAAAATGGAACAAATCCAAACTAGAGTTGACCAGTTGACCAAAAGTCAACTGTTGGTCAACACTTGACCAGTTTGACCTAGGGTTGGCCTAGATTTGACCAGAGTTGACCAGGGTTGACCAGTTGACTAAAAGTCAACTGGAAGTCAACTCTTGACCCCGTTTAACTTGCTTTGACTTGCTATGACTAGTATGACCTAGAGTTGACTTAGTTTGACTTAGATTGACTTGACATGACTTAGTTTGACTTAGATTGACTTGACAGGACTTAGTGTGACTCAGTGTGACCTAGTTTGACCTAGATTTCATATCATTCATTAGAAATCATTCATAACTTTGTTAAACCTAAATTAACATGCAATATCTCATCTTTAGGTCTCTGATTACCACTCTGAGCGTTTGATATACCCTACAGCTCAGGACAGCAGGCGAGTACATTCACTGATAGTTTTTATTGTCTTGATATCTACTATATCCGATTCAGTTGTAGTGTCTTACTCGATTTCCAGTCACGATAGTTCACGGACTAGTATATGTTGGATCATGACATGAGATGTTGTTCCTAGATTTTCTCGGTATATTGGTACATTTCTGTCTTGTTTTCCTGTACTTGTTAGACACCGATTTCTAAGGGAACTTGCTACCCTCTTATGGAATCACGTGCCATGACGTGTCATGTCCAGATCTATTGTACTATTCGGGAATAGAATTATTAGGGGCTATGTGATCAAAGCCACCCTGTCACTATATTCTTGTGCTCGCGCCACTCTTCCCTCACGTAGGGTGTAGCGAGATCCTATTTTTCTTGTGCTTGCTACCCAGGTTGGCCGGCATGACCTTCCCAGATTTTCTTATGATTGTCGGGCCAAGTGGATAGCCTGCCCTGTAACATTTTCCAAAACCGATCACATAGCGCTCTAATAATTCAAGGCACATTTTATATTTACTTTATCTTATCTTATATCTGCTTTGTTCTACATTCAGTACTTTCTTACCATGCTATGATATTCAGTTACTCACATGTTCTACATGCCTTTATGTTGTACCTTGATTGGAGACTAAGTTCTGCTCGGAGAAGGGTTACAACCCCGGTCCTTATTTGATTTAAGGGTTGTAACTCAGCTTCCGAACGGTTTCCAAGTCTTCCTATATCTTTGTCTTGTATTTCATTATACTGTCTCTTATAGAATTTGTCAATTCATATGGAACTGATGTTAGTGCTTGTACTTGCTTATTTTCCTGACAGGATACCATTGGTATATATTACAGATGATTCTGAGACAGACTGCTCGACCTATTATGGGCTCGAGTTAGATGGAGTAGTCCAGGACAGTGGCCTGATAGTAGAGCCACTAGACTTTGCACTCCCAGAGTAGTGTAGCTTAGTTGGGTTTGCCTGGACTGCGATCCAACTAGTACTATCAGACTGTAGTTTTCTATATTATATTTTGTGACCCTGTGATGTTGTGTATATATCTGGGCTTGTGTTGGATCTTGAACTTATTTCCTTTTTCATCTATCATATTTTTCCTTCTGTGCTAACTATCTTAGTTTTATCTTGTGATTGAGACTGTATTGCTATGTCACCTCCACTCGGAGTGTATAATTGTACAGGTACCTTTATACTGTTAGTCGTAGTATTTACAGACGTTATATACATCGTTCTACCGCCGATACTGCGGCGTAGGCTGGACGTACCCTCGTGCTCGTGCCCCTGATAAGGGTGCGGGTCGTGACAGGTGGGGTTGTCGTAGTCTGAAGTTTTGTCGGACCCCTAGAATGGCCCTGATACCAGATAATCTCAACCATGATTCGATACTCAAATGGTTCCATATATTTCTCTTAATATTGTGGAATAGGAGTGTTCACCCTTATAACAACAAATAACAAAACATAAAATAATAACATGTAGCACAAAATATTTTAAAAAACATCTTATATAAATGTCATCTTTAAATAATGTTTACTCTGTAAAACTTAATAAATAAAGATTTTCTTTACTTTATATGAAATTAATAATTACGTACATAACCAAATAAAAAGAGAATAATAAAAATTAATGAAAAGAAGAAGACAAGTATGCAAATCGTGTGATCACTGTCCTAAAGGAACTAAGTCTCCTTATGGCAGGGTTTCAAGCACTCATTTCTTCAAAATTAAACATTCGACTTCTTCAAATTTAATGAGCTCTGTCACAAAAGAAACAATGGTACCCTGACTTTTGTTTTGATCAAGTTTCACAAATAGAACAAATCACAGAAATCAACAATAAGAATGAGTCGTGGTGTACTGGTAACACCACCGTGCATCGGGGGTGAGGAGCAGGTTCGAGCCCTCCCTCCCACGGAGGTGGCTGGGTGGTGGTGGCCACGGCCTCCGGACCAAGGTTGGATGAAGTCGTCCACCGGCTTTGGTTTCAAAAAAAAAAAAAGAAAAAGAAAAGAAAGAAACAATAAGAAGATAAATATATTTTTTGCCTGTAGGCACATCGTATTGTACTCTCTCCCTTATATCGAAGGGAGGCGAACGTATAGTTTCATGATCTTGGAAGCGGATCGTCAGAAAATAGGATCCACTTTAATTTGAATTGTCAAAATTGGATCTGCAAAATAATGAACCAGTTAGAAAGGAATAATTCCAAAAAACAAATATGATTTGGTTTCTTATTCATTTAATTAAAAAGGTAATAATGAATGTTATATATGTACAAGAGACAATTTGCTTATCAAATGTGCGACCAAATTAATACTTTTGCATTTATTTTTTTCAATGAGAAAAAAAAGATGCCCATTATACAAAATTGTATATAAATACACAAAAAAATATGCATCTTTGGAATAGAAAATACACAATAACAAAGCGTGGTACAACAGACCTACAAGAAAATACTTCCTTGAATCAATGAAAATAAAAACCTTTACACGAATTTACGTAAATAAATGTCACCACAAAATCCTTAAACTCTCCTTTTCTCTCTCTCTATATTTATTTAGGGGAAAACCTCATTTTAGCCTACAGCATTCCCAAAATTAGGTCAGAAATAACCTAATATATTCAACAACATCAACATCAAGTAGGTATGTACATTCCTTAAACCTCATTTTAGCCCTTTAACTCGAGCCATATATTCAACAACATCAACATCAAGTATGACTCCTCGTTACAATGGCCCATATATTCAACAACATCAACATCAAATATGACTCCTCATACCAATGCAAAGGTTTTAACTGTTAAAAGTTTTGGTACGTCAACTACGACTCGATGACTCGTGCATCTCTAGATTGTTGGCTGATTGAGAATCACTAAGCTGTCACAAAAGTAATTTGCAACAACTAAATAATATGCTGTAATTGTAATTGCTGCGTTCTCGTATATTGCTACTGCCTCCCTTTTGCAGAGCCAAAATATATGCAGCGAAGCAACCTGTCTCAAGGCTCTCATCATCGTTGGCTCCACCAACAAAAGAAGGATTCCAATTCGACTTCCACTCGGCTACAGCAAAAATGGTTCCACTTCCATAGCCCTCCAAGGATGGGATGGGTACATGGCTTTACAGCTAAGGAGGATTCTCTCGGACCCGTTGCCTATAAACAGCTAGTACCATTACAGATGAACAAAACCTGCGGAAAGAAGTAAAATTTGTCAATACTGTTTCTCGGCAACAACCGAGTCAACAATATATTATCACAGAACAATAATTAAGAGTAGTCTCCATCATTAGTAAATTATTGGGAAGCAGGTACCCAGGCAAGATGCTCGGATAGATACTTCAAAAATGCAATGGATTTCTGTTGGTAAAGTATGTCCCGCACTATGGAATAGTTCAAAAAGTTTAACTTTAACCATGTCAATAGTCTCACATTATTGGTCGACAGAAAATCAAAGTTTATTTACGAATCACGAAATGCTATCGTTTTTACATATGATTTACAATTTATTCCAAAGTAATCCGCTGAGGAACGTTCACTTTTTTCCTATTTAACCTATAAAAAAGAATATAACTTATAGGCTAAATTACAACTTTGATACCCCCAACTATTGGAGTTTTTCAACTTGATACCCTCAACTTTGATAGGCATCAAGTTAGTACCCCTCTCCCTAACGGTGTTAAATGAAAATAGAAAATGACACAATTGCCCCTCTCACATTCTCTCTCCCCTTCTCTTTTCCCCAGCCTCCCCTCTCTCCAGTGACGACAGCCGAAAGGGGGGTGGCAGCGATCAGTAGCAGTAGTAGCTGCAGAAGCCGAGGGGGGCCATGCGGGTGGGTGCACAGCCAGAGGGGGGTGCGGGGTCGGCGGTCGTAGGGGGGCGCGGGCGTAGTAGGAGGAGCGCGGCGGCGCGGGGCTGCTCGGACGGCGAAGGGCGGGGGTCACGGGAGCGCGGGGTTGCTCGGGCCACGGCTGGGCACGGGACTGCTTGGGCCACGGCGGGGGCACAGGGCTGCTCGGGCCGGGCGGGGGGGTGTCACGGGGGGCCACGGGTGGCGCGGGCGGAGGGGTGCGGGGGATCGCAGGTGGGGTCGAGGGTGCTGTCGGCAGAGGAATTGGGAGGTGTGGCCACAGACAGAGGGGGGAGGGGGGTGGTGGCTGGAATGGAGGGGGGGGGGGGGGGGGGGGGGGGGGGGGGGGGGGGTGGGGGGGGGGGGGTGGGGGGGGGGGGGGGGGTGGCTGACTGGAGGAGGGGATGGAGATGGAGGGTATTTTAGGAAACTTTTATTTTTAAAATTTTTTTTTAATGGAAAAGTTATGTTTAACTAACGGAGGGTACCAAATTAAAATTTTATAATAGTTGAGGGTATTAAGTTAGTACCTATCAAAGTTGAGGGTATCAAGTTGAAAATTTTCAATAGTTAGGGTATGGAGTTGTAATTTAGCCTAACTTATAAATAAAGTGCAACCGGTTGGATCCAAATATACAGATATCCACCAATTTTTTCAACCAATTTGGCACCAAATTCAAACAAAATACAGAAATGGTAATAATTTGCAAAATGCTTCTATCCCATTAAATTATATAAAGCAGACACTATTACAACAGGTTAAAGATACAACCCACCAAAGTATATATCTATAGTATCCATAATATTGTTATTTTGAGTTGCACTCCACTTGTTTTATCATAATTCAATGTGCATCCCACCTGAAATAGAAATTTTGAGTTGCATCCCACGTTGTGTTTACCATAATGCATGAAACCTCTCACTTTTAACGAAAACTGTCAATGACTAACTGTCAAGTCCTTTGAACCCCCCCCCCCCCCCTTTTCTCTCACTCCCACGTGGACACTCTTGAGACCAAAATACCCTCACGTGAACACTTTCGAGACCAAAACTCATTTGGCCCAGGTAGCTTCACACTCAGATATGCAATAGATAGATGCTAAGTGAGAACAACCCATTGAGGATATTTAGATCTCAAAAGTGTCCACGTAAGGGGTCAAAGGAGTTGACGGTTTTCGCTAAAAGTGGAAGATTGCATGTATTATGGGTAAAACAAGTGAAGTGCAACTCAAAATTTCTCTTTCAAATGTGATGCACCTTGAATTATGGTAGAACAACCGGGTGCAACTTAAATTTCTCTTTTCTTTTGGCATGTTAATATACATATCTATATTGTGTTCATATATATATATATAATATATATTATATAGTCCAAATGGCTAAGAGGGAGGCATTTCCTCCCGTTGGTTGCAAGTTCGAGTCACGGGGATGGCACTTTAATTCCCTGTGGAGAATTAAGTGTGGTGGAGGTGGTGCGGTGCAGTGCGGCTCGAGTGGTGCGCTGAAGCGGTGAGGGTGCGGTGCGAGGCCTTCAGGCCGGGTTTGTAGGCCTTCGGGCCGAAATTGGCTGTAGGTCTTTGGACCAGAATAAAATTTACCTTCTTTGAATATATATACACACACAGTTCTAAAAGGCGATCTAGGCGGCTGCCTGGTGCCCACCTGATGCCCCCTAGGCGTCCACCTAATCCCCATATGCCCGACTATGCATGTTTTTGCGTTTTATTTGGACTTTTTTCTACAATTTTCAGTAGGTTATTATATATATATAATATATATTATATATATTATATATATATAATATATTTGACCCGTCTAGATCTGGGAGGCCACCTATGCAGGCTAGGCGCTACGCGCAGGTGCCCGCTTATATATATATATATATATATATATAATATATATGAAGGGAAAAAAAATATATATATATATATATATATATGAAGGGATCCATGACCCTTTTTGGCCATTTTTATATGTGCACCAAACATTAATTACATACACCAATCTTTCACCCATATCAACATTATTTATAAAAAAAGATGAGGTATATTTCAGAAGTACCAAAAAGAGAGGAGAGAGGCGGTGTTTGATTATTAAGAAAGTGAGAGAAAGAAAAGTGATCCTATGTCAATCAGATCATGTTTCTAAATGAGATCATTTCATTTTCTTTTCCTTTTCCCTCACTTTTCACCAAACCAAACATACCCTTGAGGCTCAGTTGGAAAAAGGAGTGGCCAGGTGGCACTGGCAGATCCAGAACTCTATAACAGGTGGAGACACTATGGACGTGTTTAGCTAACTCATCGCATGTTCAACAAAATTAGCTATCAAAATTACCAAGTTTTATAATATTGGAAGTCTGCCAAAAAATGTCTAAAGCAACAAGAAGGTCTAATCCGATGTCCTTCGGGTCTGATACATGGATCTGTTATGTCCAGTCTCTTTACTTCATTGGCTGTCCAGCTAAATAAGTAACTACCCAGCACTTTCTTATTCTAAACAGATTAGATTAGATCAACTCCCATAAACATTCATATTGTAGTTGGACTGTCTTTAAAATCTCTAGTAGAGTCTATATTGCCCCACTAATGAAGATGATCTTAATTCTTACCAAGGAAAAAAAAGTACAGAATGTCCAGGGAAAACACAAGGTTTCACGTATTAGGTATTTTTCCAACACTGTTAAGTAAAATTACTATTCAAATGCTATTGTCCATAAAAAAAAAAAGAACTCTAGCAAGAATTTATAATTCTGTGAAAGATGAGATAACCAATATTTTTCCTCAATGTTTTCATAGCAACAACTACATGCACGTCGCAGTTTGATAACCAAAAATGTCAAGACATATTGCACCTTAATGACCAAACCTCAAACCTTCCTACTACCTTCTTGAATAGTTCGACACTATTTTATTAGGATACTCTAAACCAGGAAATATATGGTGCTGTGCGCAGGGCATTTGCAGCATTATTCAATGAACTTTAAGGCAATATGTCCCTTTTGTTCATTGTGCCCCCATCATATTACTCTAAGATAACAATATCCATTGATTTGTTATAATCTGTAAACCAATATCACAAGCTTCATTTGGTTCACATGCACTGACATAAAACAAGCCGTGCAGAACCTTCTTGCTTTGCTAAATTAATTAACATTTTTATTCCTGATATAAGTTGGAGGCAGCTTACGGAACCAAATTCAAACATGACTCTATTCCTAAAGTAACTTCGGCTCAAAATTAGAAAGCGAATTACCTAAGGAAACTACTTATTATACTTTACTAGAAACCCATCAGTAAAACCAATCTACAGAGAATTCCAAATGTGGAAATAACTTTTCTAAACTGAATAAAAATAACTAAAAGCTAACTAAACCAACTGAATGCAACTCTTAACAAAATCCAATAATGAACAAATATAAAAACATAACCATCACCTCAGCACCTATTTCATGTAAATTAGTGAACAACTTGATCAAACAACAGGCTGAAATTTTTTACGAACATAGAATAGTGAACAACTTACATTTCCAACCTATAGGAAGTTATCTTAAATTAGCTATCAATGTTTATTAGCTTTTCATAATATACGAAGTCTTTGAAGCATGTCTAGACCAAAAAGACCTCGTAATATCTAGTATATACCTCCCGTATTGTGTACATTAACCAATCTAAAGTCAAAAGCATAATTTGAACCAGACCTTCTGACAACTATTACAGGCAGTGATTATTTGTCATGATACTAGTGCCAGTTTTGCCATTAGTGTCTTTGAAGTGACCATGTCATGTTCGCTACGTGTCCGACACGGATTTAGGGTTAGGGAGGTGACCGTTAGGGAGGTGATAGAAGACGTTAATGAGACATACCTGAATCTCGGAATGGAGAAAGTTGGGTGACGGTAGCAGCACTATGCTAATGTGAGGCCGGGCTGCTTCATCGTCATGCTTCTGAAGCACATCCCTTTTCCTTTCAGTCTCACATATTTCATTTCTCCTTTCAGTTGAGTAGATTCTCTCCTGAGCATTTACTTAATAATTAATATTAGAAATATATCATAATTAATCAAATTACAGGATATTAAATGATAGGAGCTTTACAACCCTAATCTCCAAAATTGATTTCCCTGTCTTCAATGTCATCTATCAGCTTCGGCTTCAGGCAAAGATGCTCAACTTTATGAAGGTAGCATAAATGCAATATAAACATGTAACACCTTGTTCAAGACTTTTATCAATGAAAATAAGATGGCTTAAGTTGTTCACTCTTCAATGATTTTTCAGTTACCAACCAAACACAATCGTATAAGCTTTTAAAACTAATCACAGCAAAGAAAATCAGTCTCTCACAGCTGACTAATTTTCACCTATTTCTGTCGCCGTGCTCTAGTTCCTCTGGAAGTTATCTCACTGTTGCAAAAACAGGACTAACTGATTATGGCTGGTTAATTGAAACTGGGCTAAGTCAGCTCAAGCAAACAGGGAATCGACCAAGTAATCTAGCAGAATGATTAATTAACTTTATTTCTGTTAATAAGCCACATCTTCTTAAAAGTGCGCGGAAAAAATTATCAGATTGGGTTAACAGGATTAGTCCAGGTCATCTGATCCGATAACCTAACCTGACGCTGAAATACTTAAGCTCATATGCAACGTTGTATGCCCGTTTTCTTCTCCAACACCTTCTCCTTCAACAGAGGCCAAGGCTTCTGCACACCAAGATGGGGACAGGCGACAATCGCAGAGAAAGTGAAAAGTCTGTCATTTTCCAGAAATTGTATTCTTTTTCTTCGAATTCCTCACTTGATCCATTAGTTTCCCCACTTCCTCCTCACCTTTCCACTTTTCTTATCATCTGATATTACTTACATTGTAAACATTGTTTTTTCCCTTTTACTGTAAATTTTATGTCTCAACTTTTATCTATAATTATATTATCTTTGATCTAATATAGATCTGTTTTATTTCTTTCTACATGTAAAATTATGTTTTACTTACTTCAACAAATATAGTTTGTTTAAAAGACACAGATCTGTACACATGTTTACAGTAGACTAACTGTAATTTAAGGAACTGTTTCTAAATGTGTCCCAACTGTAAAAAATAATTATTTCCTTTTTTCTTACTTTTCTTATGTTTTATTTTTTACTTTTAGGGTTTGTGTTAAAAATGGCCATATAGCAGGTAATCGAATTAATCAACATTTAATCAATTTATTGCAACAAGGTCCTGGATATGAGCATAATGAATCTACACAGCACAACCTCGATAACCCAACTGAAATACTGAATTATGTTTTTTTTAAAATTCGAACCTCCCCTTAAACTCTGAATGTATATTTCTTTTTTCTCAAATGGAACCAGAATAACTGCCAATGTTTTCTATAAGTTGAGCAAGTAATAGACACCACAATGGACAGGTAATAGCATACCAGCAAGTAATGAAGCATGAGTAGCATGGGAAATAACAAATAAACTTTCCAGATGTAAAACAGCATGAATCAATCAAAGATCTTCATGGTATGCTACTACTTCCTTCTATGCTGCATGCATGTGAGGCAAACAGAACCTAAATAGGAAACTGAAGGAATTTGAAGGTACCCAATGATAGTCACACTGGCTTATTTGTAAGAATCAAAAGGAAATGCAGCCATGTTGCCTGAAGTGCATGAATGATGACAGGCACCATCATCCTGGACCTATGGAAGCTAGCTTTGCAAGCCTCCAATTTTGGCCCTGAAAATATATGGGAAGTATTAAATACGTGCTCCAAATGGAAAGCCTTTAACTTCGAAATAGAAACCAATGTATGCCCAATAACTAGCCCTACAATTAGCAACAAGTGTTGTTCACGTTAGAGATCCAATCAATTAACCATATGAACTTCACCAAACATTGAGCATATAAAGAAAAAGAAATAACAAAGAAGAAAAGATTGGACACAGAGCGT
Source organism: Iris pallida (assembly GCA_029216955.1). Lineage (NCBI taxonomy): Eukaryota > Viridiplantae > Streptophyta > Magnoliopsida > Asparagales > Iridaceae > Iris > Iris pallida. The sequence goes on from JANAVB010018197.1 coordinate 548,215, forward strand.
AGACCACATAATCCTTCACTAAGAGGACATGCCCGCATATAATGGGTGCTCAAATGTCTACTACATGAACTTTGTGCAAATGATTTAAACAAGCATGTAACCTGCCAAATATATTCTACATAGTACGTTAATTTTGATAGAGCAAAACTCAGAATTCTGACAAGAATACCGGAAGTAAAGATTGCTGATCAGGAAGAATTGGTTAACATGACATATTGTCAAGCTTATGCAAAGTTAAGCAGCACATTATATCCTCAGATCACCTTTAGGCATGTGGCAATTGCATACCTAATCACATGAATTTCCATACAACATTTATAGTTGACACACTGGTAGTTTAGGGTTCCAAATTCCATCGTCAACAAAAATTACACATTTAACAAATGAAAAAGAAATACATTGAAAACTGAAACTAAAGTAAACAACTATGGGCCAATTAACCAACAAGGATGGCATGATTTCGTTGCATTATATAATTTTACAGTACAAAATATATGCCACAGTAATTGACTGCATTGGGCACCAAATGGATAGCCTGCCTTACAACGCAACTGGACAACTTGAACAACAGAACCCATAATCCAGAATAAAAGAACTCCTAAATGATTTGCAATAAATTCCAATTATCTAAAAGGAGCATGTCGTTCAGCAGAAATTAAGCTCCTTAGCTCCAATAGGTGTTCATCATTTGATATGTGGAGCATAAGACGTAGGTTGGTCATCATTGCTTCTTGGTCCCAATGGGACCAGAAGCATACAGTGCCCCCATAGTGGATTTGTAAGCACTCAACTCTAGCTGATGTAATTCTTCTGCCAATTCCTCTTTTGAAGGAAAAGATAATTCTCTTCCTGACCAAGAAGAACTTCCAAAATCATCAGAACTATCTATATCTGGAGTTGAACCATCTACGCAATGGGGTGACCTATATGGACTAGTGCTAGCACTACAGCTACCAACAGATGATGTGGCACTCTCATTATTACAATGTTCTAACCTCAAACTATAGTAAGAGTTATCAGCAGCATTTGTTATTCCCTCCCCTTGATGAGTTTCTGAAAACCCAATTCTACTGTCCAAGGAAGCATGCATGTATTTTTCACCCAACACTTCTTGTGGGGAAGCAACAGCATCTACCTTTTCATTAACAATAGTGAGCTCCCTGCAACCAGTCGCAGGTAGGTTCCTCCTTTCTCAATTGTTCTGATCTTCCTGCTAGCTCCTGTTCCATTGGTGATAGCACAGACCCTTGGCCTTTTCTTCAGCTTACTCGTCATTCTATCACTGAATTTACGACAATCCTGATAAAATTGAGTAGTAGTGAGGCACCATTAACACCAAAAAAAATTTGAAAAGCAACTATATAAAGATAATGTGACATTGACAATGATAAGAGGATTCGTACGTAGAGGTGTAAGTAATGTGGGCCGGGCGGCCTGCAAACCAGACCGGGATCGGCCTCGGTCAACATCGAGCTGGGTTTGTCCGAGCCTGATCAAAGCCCAGTCCGGGAACCACTCCGGGTCGGACTGGGTTTTCAGTTCCCAGACCCAGGTCCGGCACGAACCGCTACCCCAAACCGGGGGACCGGAGGCCCAGATCAGCCCGGTATAGGCCCGTTAAAAGTCTAGTCGATATATATATATATATATATATATATTATATATATAATGGGGGGTAGCATAGATTGAACCTTGGACCTCTATTAATACTAACAACTTTTCTTCTCAGCTAGCCATAACACTCAAACCAAACTTATGCATACATATGTATTTATATCATTATATCGATAATATTAATAAAAAAAATTGCAAAGGCGCGAGTGCGAGCGTGGACCAAGCCTGGAACCCGTTCTACCGAGGTCATAGGCCCGGCTGGGTTTCAACATTTGGGTCAAAGACCGGCCCGGCCAGGAGTCTTTTGCTGGGTTGGCCGGGCCCGGCCCAAACCCAGTCAAACTTGGGTCCGGTCGGCCTGGCCCACGGACCATCTAGATACGTACGGACAACAAAGAAATTTTGAAAAAAAAACTAATAGATAAATGTGGTAGGAATTCCTCTATACTAACTATTATTTCATCAGTTCACTAGCATGTAGGAAGCACGGATTCTCCAAATCGGTGTTGTTTCCATGTTCTATCAGGCATTTATTTGACATGGCTTGATGGCACACTGCAAATACCTCTGATATACCAAATATGTCCCATGTAAGTGTCGTGTCCGAAGTGCCATATCCGTGTAATATAGACTAGCATTATAATGTCTCTATTCTCCTTTGACTCAATGATGTACCTTCTATATAAGTAGTTTTAAAAGTGAGGATACATTACTAAGTGTACCCAACATGTATCCTTCGAGTATTGGAGCGTGCACTGTGATCACCTATAGTAGCGCACTTCCATCTAAGTATTCATGCAATATAATATAAAGATGCTAAGAAATGACTACCAATGAGAACATAACATAAACTAAACAAGTGACACGTAAAAGAAACAAAGAAACAATAAGTAGATACCCTGTGCAGAAAGAAGAAAAGGACCATGAAGCAAAATAGCAGAGAATATGAAAAGTACCTTCAAATTCGCCACCCAATTATTGTCTTGCCAAGATTGCCGCAACCTGATGTCAGACATGTGGGCTAAAAACTCGGTTGACAACCCGAGATGTCTAACGAAAAAGCAGTCCCCGTCGCCTATCCTCGACACTTGTGCAAGCTTCCATGAGCAATTGTTGAATACCTCAACGATGTCTCCAGCAACCCAACTGCCCAGACCCTCCACTGGAGGAGGGCAGGGCCTAATGGCCTTTCTAGGTACTCTTGCTACATCAGCTCCCATGTCTCCCGAATACCGTCCGTACCTAACCCAATAGGTATGCGCATTGCCCGAGAGGATCTCTGCAGGCCACCATGAACCCGAGGGTACCTCCCTCTTGTTGAAAACCTCAATTTTAGTCCCCTTCTTGAATTTCATTGTCACTGTGATATCAAAACCCTGGGATTTTTTCTGATCCTGAATTAGGAAAACAAGAAAATAAAGATCTAAAATTAGCAAGGGAGTGTAAATTATGACCTAAATAAATAGAAAAACTGATTGATCAATATTAGTTTCAATACTTGAATTCCCAAAAATTATCACAGGTTCATCGTAATCATAAATTAAGGGACTACATCATTAATAGAAAATCAAACTTATCTAATAGACAAAACCCTAAGGGTCTGCTTGGCAATTGTAGGGGTAGCGGTTATGAAGTGTTTTTAGAGTACTGGTTATGAACGGTTACGAGGGGTCCGATTTTGGATGGTTTTTAAGTAGCGACTTTAAACCAGTCCAATCCATGCTTGGTAATTCACTAACGAGCGGTTCTGAAATTTTTTTACACGAATAAATTAAATAGGGAAGGGTATCAGTATTATAATTATATATTTTTGTGAGGATATAAATGGAATAAAAAAAAAATAGAGCCGCTCAAAACCCACCGATTTGGGGTGTTTATAAAGCCACCCAAAAATACATTACACCGGTTTTGGGGGGGTTTGAGCCGACCAAAACCGGTGCCTCAAAAAAATTAACAAGCAGGGGTTTTCATAAACGATCGGTTACACCGGTGTTTTCACCGGTTTCGGGGTGTTTTTGAACCGACCGTTTATGAAAACCCCTGCTTGTTAATTTTTTGAGGCCCTGGTTTTGGTCGGCTCAAAAACCTCCCAAAACTGGTGTAATGTATTTTTGGGTGGCTTTATAAACCCCAAATCGGTGGGTTTTGAGCGGCTCTATTTTTTATTCCATTTATATAATCACAAAAAAAAATATAATTATAACTACTGATACCCTTCCTTATTTAATTTATTTGTGTAAAAAACTTTCAGAACCGCTCGTTAGTGAATTACCAAGCATGGATTGGACTGGTTTAAAAGCCGCTACTTAAAAACCATCCAAAATCGGACCCCTCAACCGCTCATAACCGGTACTCTAAAAACACCTCATAACCGCTACCCCTACAATTGCCAAGCGACCCTAATAAAAACGCCTTAACTGAGATGCACAAAATTAAATAAATGAACAACTTTAAAACCTGGACTTTTTCTTCCAATACTTATATAGGAAAGATAAGAAATACCGATCTTAAATATGCATTAAATGGTCAAAAAAATGACCTAAATAATATGTAAACAATAACAAGGTTCAAGACAATCTTATGATAATTTAAAATTAAAAATTGCAGCATCAAAATTCCCGAAAAACGTTATAAGTTAAAGATGGCGACATAAATTAATGTAACCATAATCAGAACATACAAATTATTATATAACCCTAATAAAAACCTTGGTAAGGAAAAAAAATGCACCCAAACTGACATGTACAGTAATCAGATCTACATACTGATTTCAAAAGTTAAAAAACGAACTACATATATAAGAAAATAAAGATCTAAACTTGCAATAATCATACAGAATTTAAAATTAAGAGTGCTAAAAAATTCCCCAAAATTCTCATAAATTAATATGAAAACTAATTTAATGTAACCATTCTTATAACATAACAATTATTATAAAGCCGAATAAATACTGCATTAAACTGGCATGTATGGAGATTAAATCTACGAACAGCTTCCAAAATTGAAACAGGCCTGAAACTTATAAAATGCCTAAAATTAGCAAGAAATACAAATCATTAATGACCATGACCTAAAAAATGAGGAGAAGAAAAACAAATTGATCAAAATTTCCCTAAGCCATCTATATACCCAAAAATAAGGATTTACCAATAAGAATTAAAATTGCAGCATCAAAATCCCCCCAAAATATAAATACAGTAATAAAAGTTAATGTGATCATTACTAGAACAAAAATAACCCAACCCTAATAAAAAATAAAGGTTCCAGAATTAAGAAAGAAAGAAGTAGAAGAAATTTGAACCTTAAAATCAATGGCAACAAATATCAGAGATCGATCGAGGAGTATTCCTTTCTTCTTTTCTCCGGAAAAATGATGGGAATTTTGAGAATAATTATGTTGAAAATGTGAATTATAAATATGGGCGGAATTCGAAAACATATTTCGATCCAATTTATGAAGTGCGTTCCAAGTCCGCGATTAATTCTGAGATTTTACGCAGATTAGCTCCTGCCCATCACGACCGTCCGATTGGTAATCAAAGATTTGAAGCGGACGAACGGCTAGGATCGGTGAGTGTTTCTTTTTGGGGATCAGTGGGACCTTTGAGTGTACGTTTGGGATGGTGGTCGCACCAAGCGAGTCAAGCGACAGCTAACAGGAGTTGCACGCAAGGCACGTGTAGACCGTAGGATGAATATTGGACGGCAGATCCTTAGCCCCTATAGAAATGCTTTTATATGCTTGGTGTAGGTGGAAAACGTTGCTGTGTGTGTTAATAAATTGTGAAGTGTTGTGCTTTTCGTCCATCATTGGCTGCACACGAAGGCTAGGAATTCCGTTATGCTAATTAAAGTCGACCTTTTTTGGGCCATAGTCTTTTGTGGGTCGGTTATGAAATAGGATTATTGTTTTTTCAGAAATTTTCATATAGGGTAACGGATTATATTAAATTGTAAAAAAAGTGAGAAGTTTAGAGAACTTATATATGGAGTAGTGAAACCACAATAAAGATGGGTGTGGATGGAAGAAACGGGAGAGGGGGGGACGCGCCAGCGTCCATGGCGCGCCGGGGGATGACGCGCCAGTGCGGATGTCGCGCGGGGACGACGCGCCAGCGCTGATGGCGCGCGGCAGGTGGACGCGCCATCCCCCATGGCGCACGAATCAATGCGACACGCAAATCGAGGCGTGGACGCAAATCGAGACGGCACAAAGTTCGAGGTGGCGCGCAAACCAATGCAGCACACAAATCGGTGCGGCACGGATCACGAGGTAGGCACAAAGGCCGAGGCACAAAAATCAAGGCAATACGTAAATCAAGATGGCACGGTGCCTGAGGCAGCGCGGGCTTGAGACGTCCCGCTGCCCAAGGCAGCACGTGGATCGAGGTGGCACAAAAATCAAGGTTGCACATAATTCGAGGTACACGTGTCCCACAAAACACGAAGAACAAGAGTGCGCTGATCGAGGTAGCACACTGCACGAGACAGCGCACTGATTAAGGCAGCGCACACACCGAGGACGAAATAGACACGAGGACACACATAACAAGGCTGAACGCGGATCGAGGCGACACAAACTCGAGCAGCGCGGGGCCGAAGGTGTCACGACCCGCACCCTAGGTAGGGGCACAAGTGCGCAACAGCGCCCAGCCTACACCGTAAAAACGGCATAGAACGCTGTAGGTCTGCTAGCTAACAAACAGTATATAATAGCCTGTCATCTCCGCAAGGAGGAATATAATATGAAATACTGATAAACTTAATCACAATCTAGAAGGAAGAATCATGGCACGAAAACTAGATAGATATAATCACAAAGTGCAATATCCAGCTCAACAGAGAGAAAGAGAGTCACAAAGTAATATGGTTATACAATTCCAAAATATAATATCATATGACAAGCTGGAGACAAAGTCCAGTCCAAACAACTCTAACTAAGCAATAGGTAAAGTCTCATCAGGCGGAGCTAAGTCCTGCTGAACCAAGGTCTCCAAGTCTATGCCCACTACGTCATCCGGACCGTAGTAGGTACAGTAATCCTCCTCATCAGCATCTGTAATATTTTGTCAACATATCCAGTCAGGATGGAATGAGCAAAATCAACTAACAACAGATCACAATATATGACAAAAGCTATAAGACTGTAAATAGAGTATATACAAGAAATCGTAGAATGTACATGTGAGTATCATGGCATGGTAAGCTGTAAATCTAGAGCTAGAACAAGGCAAGTAAAACTGATCATAGCATGTACAAGAATCAAGAATCATCTATCTAGGTGTGTGAGTACTAGCTACAATATGTGGCCGGCTTGGGAACTTGTACAATAGTAACAGGCCTGGCTAACCATACGTGGGGTGTATGATCAACACTCACAATCAATCAATGCACAATGGGTGCACAATAGGTATTGACCACATCTCTACACTAATACTCCCCGCCCCCGACTGGTAGAGTGGATCCAAGCAAGACACGCTACGACACGGGATTCTGCGAGAATGGAGCAAGTCTCCTCGAGAATCGGTGTCCATATACTGTACAAGAACTACAAGGGGGCTTGCACAAGATATACCAAGATAACAAGGAATAACATCTCATGTCGGGATCCATGAATACCAATCCGTGTGACCAATGTGTCAAGAACAAGCATACTACTAATTACATGAATTATAACAATTATCGTAAATTGGAAAAGTTATCAGAGAATGTACTCGCATGTGATGTGATGGATAAGTCTCGACTGAGTCCAAAAATAGTACCTTGAGGACCTATTGTAATGCCCCGCTCCGTACGGTGCATTACGATGAGTCGTTGGCTCGAAGAGTTGCGTTGACCCGATGAGGTATCGATGCGAATCGATGCAAGAGTTACGTTGGCCAAAGGTAAGCTTTGAGTCGATTGGAATCTATGGATCGAATCGATGCAAAGGATAAGTCCCGTTGAGCAAGTGCTGATTTTAGTTGATCTGGTGTGCAGGCTATGCTTTTACGCTGGACGATAAGAGGTCGGCATTTTGCCTTATGCAATAAAGTGTCCGCGAAACCAAATCGTGGCCTTACAACGGATTGTGGCATGGGCACGATAGGCCAAATCAACCGAGTAGTTCAAAGGAATGGCTAAGTCCGAGAGTTAGCTATGCGACCAAGTTATGGAAGAGAGCCGCTTCAACTCAGCGAAACGGCAAGGCGTATCGACTTAAGGTGGGCGGGTTCTTGACTCTCTCTCCCTATTCCTTCACGTCTAATAAAAGATATCATTGTATGCGTAAGATGTTATCGAGTTAGCGAGCGTGGCTCGGCGAGTAAGTGTCTAAATATGCGTTGAACACTAAGATAGAACATTGAACAATCGAACAATTGAGGCGACGTGCATCAAGTGTACGAGTCGCGGTAGGGCAATGATGGTAGAACATTGAAAGACGATATTGAGATGTGCATCATGTGCACGGCTCCGGGAACATTGAACACTAGGCGTAGAACATGGATTACGGCGCTGAGCGTGCCCTCGGGCACTTATGCTACGAAAAAGACTAAGTAACTATGAAATCATGCTATGAGAATAACTTACGAATGGTACGCGTTGAATACAAGTACGAGATGTCTAAGCCGTTGGACGTCGTGCATCAATATGGATGTGTTGGAGCATAACGCCGACGGAGCTCCCCATATGAATGGTGGATTATGTTTATGAGACGCGAATATGCTTATGGCATGGAAAACCGTTTATGGAGCGAGACTATGTTTATGGAACACGAGATGGATTGGAATGTGTGACTTGTATGCTATGGCGCGTATTGCATGGTCAATGGACTCGGATTGCCCGTGCACGGGTGCGGCTTCCCTCGGATGGTTACGCCGGGCACCGGGACTGTTCGGCCTAGGAGGGAATTATGTATGGTATTTATGGTGCACAACATTCGGACGAATTGCGACCGTCCAGTGCTGTAATAAGCTATAATATCCGTAAGTTTGGGATCCTTCGGATATTGGGCTAGCAACCCGTATCGAAGTGATCGTAGGCTTACACATAAGAGATGCCAAGTCCATTACGGTATGAAATCCTGTAACCTTCATATAGATAGGGCCGGTGGGCTGAGTTGAGAGATGGGTGCAGACGCAGGGCCTGCGACCCTTATGCATTGTTTAAGTTTATGATTGGAATGTTGCATGAAATATATGGTTTCATACATAAGTTCTAACCAGTGCAGGCTAAGGAAAATGGGACGAAGATGAGCACGATCACTATGTTTATGTTCATATTATGTCTAACTGTATCTGCCGCAGGGACACGGTATGGGACACATTTATAATAATGTGCTATATTTAAGTATTGCTACGAAACTGATCCTAAGGCTAAATAGAAAGATCACCAATTAAGATGCATGTTTCACTAAATGATTAAGTGTTTGGTTTGGGTGTGAGTGGGTCTTGATCAGTACGAAGCGAGGACGAAAGCACTAATTCTCCACTAGTTATGTGCAGGCTCAGGTTATGATCAGCACGGGGCGGAGCTTGGCTTGGACGTACCGAGGCATGGAGTCCTTGGCATTCAAGAGGAGCTTCCACATAGGCGTTCGGACTTACGACATGGAGATGTTCGGCTGTCACGACCCGCACCCGGATATACGGGTACGAATATGTGGGCCACGCCCAGCCTACGATGCGGTATCGACGGTAGAACGCTGTCAAGTATACTATACTAACTACAACTTCTATGATCCATAACTATGAAATGTACTCATGTCACATCACGAAGACTAGGGAAGATAAGACAAGAATAATTATAATATCACTAGAACAACTAGAATCTACAATGATCATAAGACAGAAAAAAAAAGAAGGAACAACAAGACTAACTAAAGATAACTACTAGGCAACTCACATAGAAGAATAGTGAGATCCACCTCAGCTAGCAACATCATAAAGTCCAAATACTGAGGGCACAACTACTCCTAAAATTTTGTCAACATATCCAGTCAGGATGGAACGAGCACAAATCTCTAATAACAGTTCTAATTAGACGATATTGAACATGTAGCAGTAAATAGAGAGAATATACAAGAAATCATGAAATGTACATGTGAGTATCATGGCAAGGTAAGCTGTAAATCTAGAGCTAGAACAAGGCAAGTAAAACTGATCATGGCATGTACAAGAATCAAGAATCATATCTCTAGGTGTGTGAATACTAGCTACAACATGTGGCCGGATTGGGTCTGCACAAGGTTATGATCAGCCAATCCTACGTAGAGTGTAGGATTGGTAGCATTCAAGGTCTACAAGAATAAACAAGTGGATAATGACCACACATCTACACTAGTACTCCCCGTCCCCGACTGGTAGAGTGGATCCAAGCAAGACACGTTACACGGGATTCTACGAGAAGGGAGCAAGTCTCCTCGAGAATCGGTGTCCATATACTGCACAAGAACTACAAGGGAGCTTGCACAAGATATACCAAGATCACGAGGAATAACATCTCATGTCGGGATCCATGAATACCAATCCGTGTGACCAATGTGTCAAGAACAAGCATATCTACACTAAATACAAGAAACATAAACGATATCATAAAACAGAATATTATCAGAGAATGTACTCGCCTGAGATCTGGTAGAATATGTCAACTGATCCAAGAACAGTGCCTCGAGGACCTATAGGTGGAAATACTGTATCAATATAAGGGTTTGGAAGTAAAATTAAGTCATACTAAGTCAAACTAGGTCAAGGCAAGTCAAACTAGGTTAATCTAAGTTAAGGGTTGACTTACAGTTGACTTTTCGTCAACTGGTCAACTCTGGTCAATCCTAGGTCAACTCTAGGTCAAACTTGACTAACGTTGACTACAGTTGACTTTGGGTCAACTGGTCGACTTCGGTCCAGTTCCAATCAATTTTATGCTACGGTTGTCTTCCGGTTGACTTTTGGTCAAAATAGTCAACTGTGGTCAACCAAGGTCAAAACTAGTCTAACCTAGGTCAAATATGACTCTACTTCGACGTTCAGTCAAAGTAGTCAACCATGGTCAAACTGGGTAAAAGCTAGTCTCTATAAACATCTACGAGGTCAACTTATGTATTTCGGTGATTTAGAAATCACTGAAATCAACGGGTCTCTAAAACAACCAAAAGGAGAAAATATTATAATAATAGGGTGACACAAAAAGGAAAAAAATATACAGATGTTGTCGGATGATGAAACTAACATCACCAACGTATCCAGAATGGTCAAATCAGCTAGGATAGCATGTCCAAAAGTCCAATTTGGACACAGGGGCAAAACGGTAATTTCGGACCAAAATGATGTCCGCCGTTGGACATACTTTGCACCGAAAAATATGCCAAAATAAAAGTGCACAAAACCTAACAAATTATATGTCCATGAATCCAGAATGATGATACGAACCCAACGGTATATCCGGAATTGGATTCCGTTGACCCGATCTCAATTTGGTCCGTTGACCCGGACATTGGAAATCGATTTGCACGAAAAAGCGTGTCGGAGCTAATGTCCTCAAAACTCAGCAAATTATATGTCAACGAGTCCAGAATGACGATACGAACTCAACGGTATATCCGGATTGGATTCCGATGAGCCGACGTCAAAAAGTCCTATTGACCCGGAAAGTGGGACCCGCTTTGCACCGAAATACGTGCCAGGGTCCACGTTCTCCAATCAAGCAACTTTTATGAAACATGCCAGAACGACGCCACGAGTCTACTGGTGGTGTCAGAATTTGAATCCGGAATCCCGGGTTCAAAATGGAATTTAACAAGTGCAACACTAAGAATTCGAACGGCCACTTTGGCGTCGAATTCGACCGACCTAACAAGCTCAAACTGAAATGAAATCTAAAGGGGGCATGAAGAGGGTTATACCAGCTGTGCACCGAACTGGTGGCATGCACAACGGAGCTGGGAGACGAAGATACGAACCCGCGAAGTTGGCGTCGCGAAACTATCCAAAAATAGTACAAATTAAAACGTCAACTTGGTGGCCGGTTTTGATGTATCAACGACGAAATTAACGGGTGAAATTTGACAGGGATGAAGAGGGATATACCGAGATTGCGACGGAGCAAAAAGTTCGTCGATCCAACGGTTGGATCTCCCGAAAAACACGCGCGAAGTCGCTGCGATAAAGCGCCAATTCTGGATCTCGTTCGGCGCGCGTCGACGGGAACCCTGCCAAACGCACGAATCGGGCGTTTCTCACGCCGGGGAAGAGGCAGCGTGCCACGGGGGCCTACCCGGGGTGCGCCCGGCCGAGGGGGGTCTCGCCGGCGCGGCAGCGACCGCGGCGGTGCCGGCGGCGGCGACAGCGCGCGCATGGCTGCGCATGTGCTGCTGCTTGCTGCAGCGCCGTGGCCGCTGCTGCTGCTCGTGTGGCTGTTCTCGCACGCGCGCGTCGGGGCGGCCAGGCCGGAGCACGACGGCGGCGGTAGCTGCTGCTGTGGGTCGAGGGTGGCGGAGGTGAAGTTGATGATGGTGTTTGGTGAATAATGGTGATGGAGATGAAGATGATGATGATGACGTTGTGCTAGGAAGGAGGAGTTGGAGTCGGGGAGGAGATGCTCAGCTAGTGAGAGGGAGGTCGACCGGCCTTCGCTGGGAGGGTGGTCGGCCAATAATGAAGGCTGGTGGTGGTGTGTGAGTATATGGAGAGAGAGAGAGAGAGAGAGAGTGAAAAAATATATGTGTGTGTGTTTTAATATAGAAAGAGAGTGAGAGGGTGAAAGAGAGAGGGGTATGCTCGGGTACAAAGAGGGATGGGTTGTCCTGGTTGGGGGGTGTGTGTGATGGAGTGATGGTGATGGTGTTGTGTTAAAAAAATGAGAGTGGGAGAGGGAGATAATAATTTTGTGTGTGGTAGATATTAAGGGAGGAGAGAGAGTAATAATAGAGAGAGATGGGGGTGTGTAGGTCGGCCACATGGTGAGGGGTGTCCTGATGGGAGAGGGGAGGGGTTTAAGTGTGTAGGTAGAGAGAGAGTGATGGGAGGGAGAGAGATATTTAATAGATATCTGTGTGTGTATATATTAAATATAGAAGAGAGAAAGAGATAGAGATGGGTTTACTTCATGAAGAAGAAAATAGAGAGGGGGGTTCGGCTGAGTGTGCTGGCATGGTGAGTTGGGGTGAGGTGTGTTGTGTTTTAATAGGAGAGAGATATATATATATATATATATATATATTATGTTATATTATATATATATATATATATATATATATATATATATATATATATATATATATATATATATATATATATATATATCTGATATTGTAGATATTTAATAAGTAGAGAGAGAAAGAATATTTTCAAAATAGGAAAATCTTGTGGGGTAATTGAGCAGTCATAAGAGGGCAACATGGAGCTTGGGTTGGGTTCAACGGAGCCGGGCTGGGCCAAAATCGGACATGGTGCAATATTCGAATTAAAATGGGTATTTATAATCATGGGCAAATAAATAGCATGTGGAGACTCAAATAAGTGGGACAGAAGCGTCATGCAGGTAGTAGGCTTCGTGTGGGTCATGTCCCTATTTGGGGTCGACTAGGTTGGATCGATGTCGGGTCCAGAATTAAATTGAATTAAATCAGGTTTCACGGTAGATAATTAATTGGCCTAAATTGAACCGAAAGTTGTGCGAAGAAAATGGAGCACAAAATGGAGTGTCTGAGTGGGACACGAAGGTCAGGGGTGAAGAGCGTCTCGAGTAGATGACAAGTTGGTTCCGAGAAAATGACTAGTCCGGTGCTCCTAAATTTAAAGTCATGGTAACGCACATATGATGATCAAGAAAAGAGTGGGAATTCAATTAATAATTAAATGGTCTAAATTGACCCGAACTTGCGCGATACAAAGGAGCACAAGGGAACGAGTTTGGATGTGACATGATATATCGACGTGAAGGTAATCTCGTCTACTACAAACTTCAAGAAGGAAGTTTCCAGAGACTGGCATCCCTGATGCTCCAGAAGTCAAAGGCACGGTAAAGAGCATTAAATCAAATAATAATCAAATAATAATCTATTCAAAATAATTGAATTATAAAATTGAAAAAATAAGCCCTAAATTCAGGGACTTATCTCGAAGACTACTTTGTGGCTATAAAGGGGCATAATGTATGGAACAATAAAATCCTTTGTGAGCTAGAGAGATCATGTCACGCCCCGTACCGAAATACGGAGACGGACTAGGCCAGCTACTCCATATGAGGTACGTAACGTCATACGGCGATCGTGGCTGTCGAGAGACTAGGGGGTACATGCTACAATCAAGTCTCCTATGGTCACACGAGTTCTATGTCTCAATCAATCAAATCATATCAGCAAATAAATAAACATTAAAGATAAAGCAGTAAGGCATCCCCGACGCTTCATCAAAATGATCATGAGACTAGCTTTAAATTTAGCTATCTCAGAGAGTCAGGAGTACAAAATTATACAGCTGCAGTCTGTTTAGTTACAATTACGTACTGACACAAATATCGAGTAATCCCTAACAGGTGTCGGTGGCTAAATGCCGCAAAAGTATAGAGTGGTGGAGAAGAAACCCACTCGAGTCCCCGAACCGCCATGCTCCTAGTATGTACCATGGATGTCCGGGAGGAAGATCATGTCCTCCGGCTCTGCTACGAGATCTGGCCAAACAAAACCAGCGGGTCAGCCCCGAATAGCAAGTACCCCAAGGGGCACAAGTTAAGATTAAAAACCCAGTTAATGGAATGATTGATAATAGTAATACTTATGCTACTATTATAGGGTAGCGCAACATCTTCGAACCCATATGGCACCCTTACAACCAAACAAGGACAAAAGGTGCCGCATGGAGTCGGGACGTGTCGTACTCTATAACATTCACATAAGTTAAAAGGTATAAACAATAAAATCTCCTGATCGTGACTTCGGTCGATAGCCTATCGCAGCACAATAACCAACCCAACAATCAAACAAGAATAGGTTGGATCATGCACCATGATAGACCATGTTCCACAGTCATTTACAGAAGTAGCACTTCACAACCAGAATATGTCTTCTGTTCATAACTTCGGTCCACAGTCTATCATAGTACGATAACCAACCCAACAATCAAACAAGAACATGGGTTGGATCACGTACCATGACAGTCCGCTTCCCTCAGTTATTCACGGAAGGTAATAGGATACAAGCAAGTCGTTTTCACGGCCAATCAAGTCTACGAGTTTCTAGCGGGACGAGGTTATCCTCGCGTCATGTTATTAGAAAATCCTCAGATCGTATCTTTCCAGCAAGGCTAGCCCACCCAGGGGTTCGCGTAGACAGGTGTTATTGAGCACAGGTCCCTCGTAAGGCCACCTTGCCAAAACATATATTATATAGCAGGAATTAATCGGATACAGTCATCCACTCGTTGTAGATGACACAGTATCCGTGGAGACCAGCCGGCGCGTCAAGACAATATCTCAAGGCGGCTGGTGTAACACGATCTCAGGATTCTGCCCTCCCCATGTATCTAGTATATTTAGTTGCCTAGTTTAACCCTAGGTGAAATCTTGGACTCACATGTTGTGGCCTGCATGATTATCCTCCTAAAGTCGTACTTTAGTACGAGTACCCCAAAGAGGATCCATGTCAATCAGTATGTCAACATGTGCTACCCTCCTTAGTGTAATACATCATTGCAAATACGCTACGTGGAGTTACGAGTCATTTGTCGAGCATGAACAAGAACTGGGACATTCAGGTACATGTATCAGGTAGGAACTCTTTGTTCTCCGGGGTCACATTAGTGCTCATATCATGCTCGAGACAAAAGGCGTAAGGATATAAAATGGTTATATAATATCTGATAAAATATCAAAAGCGTACGCACAAAAGCACGCACGCTCAAGGGATAAAAAGTCACGCAGGCTCACTCAAGGCAGCGTGCGTAAAAAGTCACGCAGGCTCAAGGAGAGAGCTGCGTGAAAAGTCACGCAGGCTCAAGGAGAGAGCTGCGTGAAAAGTCACGCAGGCTCAAGGAGAGAGCTGCGTGAGCTGCGTGAAAAGTCACGCAGGCTCAAGGAGAGAGCTGCGTGAAAAGTCACGCAGGCTCAAGGAAAGAGCTGCGTGAAAAGTCACGCAGGCTCAAGGAGAGAGCTGCGTGAGCTGCGTGAAAAGTCACGCAGGCTCAAGGAGAGAGCTGCGTGAAAAGTCACGCAGGCTCAAGGAGAGAGCTGCGTGAAAAGTCACGCAGGCTCAAGGCATGAGCTGCGTGAAAAGTCACGCAGGCTCAAGGAGAGAGCTGCGTAAAAAGTCACGCAGGCTCAAGGAGAGAGCTGCGTGAGCTGCGTAAAAAGTCACGCAGGCTCAAGAAGAGAGCTGCGTGAAAAGTCATGCAGGCTCAAGGAAGAGCTGCGTGAAAGATCATGAGCGTTGTAGTCAATTGGCATATATGTTGGGCTATTCAGAGCCTTGTAATCTTCAATTTGTTATCAATAAAAGAGATTCTTATGTTACACTTTATTTCCTTCCGCTGCTTAGGTTACGAATTTGAGATAATCACTATGTGAATCGTTATCTTGCCTTGCACGGGCACAACACCAGGCTCGTGCGGCATCACGCCCCAGCGAGGACGATGATTCGGGTAAAATTTAGCGAGGACGAGCGATTTCCAGGATCGGGGCGTGACAAGTTGGTATCAGAGCGGTTCCATCCTTTGGACCGTGCATGAATCTCTTTGACCCTCAGTCGCTTCGCTATTGAATTCAGTTGACTCTAAGTTGTTTCCGCAACCGCATGGCTCATGGATCTGCTCGACGCTACATTGGATGTTCCATACAATAAGTCTTTATTAAATGAGTACGTCCGCCACAAGTATGTCTTGACTATCACGTTATCTCCGAGTACTATCGAAGAATGTTGGTTGCACGAAGTGCAACGAGTTATGGAATGCTGGTCACACGATGTGCAACGAATATGGTGATGTTGGTTGCATGAAGTGCAATAATATATGTGTTGTCGGTCGTACGAAGTACGAGGATTATGTGTTTTCGGTCGCACGAAGTGCGAGGAGTTATGTGTTGTTGGTTGCACGAAGTGCAACGGATCGATATGTGAGGCGATGCGTGTTATGTTGCTATGCGAACGGTTATATGTTGTTGGTTGCACGGAGTGCAGCAAGTCGTGAATCGTTCGTTGCGTCGGTGCAACGAGTCGATATGGTATGATGCATGTGGTATGGCTATGCGGATGGATAGCGATATGTCGCACGAGATTGAGTAAAGACCTTATGTATCGAGAATGAGTTGTTGCACGAGTTGCAACGAGTGAGATTGGAAGATCGCGGATGCGATAGTACGAGTCGAGTTGGTCGCTAAGTTGATTTTGAGTAGGCAAACGTATATGTTAGCCGAATGTTGCGGGTGTAATCGATATGATTGCCCAGGGTACGGTTAGATTTGAATGAATGTCGAACTTAAACAAACGATAGGGCATGTTGGTCGAGTTGTTGTGCCAACTCGAGTAAGCAAACGCTAGAGCTGGGATCGAAAAGATCGCCATACGGGATAGTTGATTGGAAAATAGACGTCGGACCTATGCGGAGTGTGATGTCGAGTAATGACTCAATTTTGAGTGGTATATGCAATACCAATTATACGATAAGTGTAGCGAAGTATGGTGTCGATAATGATAGGCTCGATCTTGAGTGGTATATGGGATACCACTTAGCGATAGTGACGTTAAGCCGGTTGGTGACTTGTGATAGGTTACGTCGAGATGATTGTATTGTTACGATATGTTTATCCTCAACGAACGGAGTACTATCGAGACTTGAGTGGGAATGACTTGAGAGAAGTCGATACGAGTATGCCTTGATGAATTGAGTGGAACGATTATGTGCGAAGTCATATCCACGGAGGATACGTCGGACGAGGATTCGTTAAGAATAAGCCGAACGATAGACGGAGCATATGCGAAGGAATTACGTTGAGGAAATAGTCGACCCGGTCGAATTTATGTTGAGTTAGTACGAAGACTTATTCAGGAACGTGTTGAGTAAGTACGAAAGAATCGTTCGAACGAATTCGAGTTAGTACAATAAGTCGGTAGCACGGTTTGGAAGTGCGAGCTAGGGATATGAGAATGAATATGTGAATTAGAAATTATGTCGTGAAGATGATATGATTACAACGAAATGAATCTTGATGTGTGCAAGACTTGATTCGTATTCGAGTTCGGATAACGGCAGTGATTGCAACGAATTTAAGCTTATGAGAAAGAAAGATGTTCAAGTTATGCATATCGACGATGGTATTGAGGTGTATCAAAGACGATATGCAATAACTCGGAGATACTCTGATCGAATGAACGAAAATTATGTTGAGCATTGTTATTGGATGAATAAGATACAAGTTACAGACCACCCTACTCCGCCAGAGCATGGAACGTTCTGAGGAACGTACCGTGGTCCCACCACCTGTAGAGCCACGGCAGAGAGCAGGGACAATCAAGGACTTCATGGGTCTGAACCCCAAGGAGTTCTTAGGGACTGAGGGCATAGTAGTAGCTGTTTGCCATTAAAATCTTTTGATTACAAATTTCAATACAAACAGAACAGTATTACAATATAGGAGTTAGACGTAGTCCTAGGAGTACACTTTTGTTTATCTGGGTCCCTTGTGCCGATGAAGCGAGTGGTAATGCATTGACTCTATTGACGATCTGACGACGGTTATCGGTTCTCTGAAGGTTTGGATTGCTCTGGGTGCTGGAGCTTGCTGAGAGGAGAAGACGTTGAGTGTCTGTATCTGCCTCTCTGGTTGTGCGATGTCTTTGTCTGTCTATGTATGTTCGTCTGTGTGTGTGTGTGGAAGAAAGAAATGATCCCTCTATTTATAGTTTTGCAGGCTGGCTGCTCATGCATGCATATGTCGGATGCGCCTGGACGCGGGGATGCCACGTGGAGATTGCTGATGGAGGCGCATGGACGATGTGTCCTGATTGAGGGGTTGAATTCTTCATATTGCTGTTGTGGGCTGGCACGTAGCAGAAAAGAGGATTTTTTTTGTTGCTGAGATCTTGGGTGAATCGAGTCAAAGACACGTGTCATCGGCCCATGGCTCGGAGATCTCGGATTTGGTAGGGAATGATCTGGTAGGATGCGCCTGGGATTGGGCGCATGAGGAGACTTTGGCTCGTAACCTTTAGGAGTTACGAACCATTCAGGGCGCATGGCTTTTGAGGCGCATACGAAGCTTCAGTAGTGACTTTACTTCTGTCTTTTAGGATCAGAGAGAAGTCTGGGATGCATGGCTTTTGAGGCGCATGCAGAACTTTGGGAGTGACTTTACTTCTGTCTTTAAGGATCAGAGAGAAAGTCTGAGACACATGGCTTTTGAGGCGCACGCAGAACTTTGGGCGCATGGCCGCGGAGGCGCATGCGAGTGGTTGGGCGGCCACGTGGCTGTAACCGTCGGAGAAGAGTAATGATGATGCTGACGTTGGCGACGCTTCATTTTCTAAAAAAGCTGTCAACTGTTCAGTCCTCGGGGGACGTGCTGCCAACTCTGTCAGACTTCAGCATTTAATGTTTTTGACAGGTGATAGACTGTTGGTGGGCGCATCGATCGGCGTTCCACTAGGCGCATGGGGCCGCATGGGGGCGCATGATTGTGAAGCGCTTGGTGTTGAGAGCGCGTCTGTGTGATGCGCGGTCTGACCGGCGCATCCGCTCTGCGTGACACGTCTTTTGGTGCGACTGTTCCGTTCTTCGAGTGCTTTAAATAGCCATTTTTGACTTGGCTGAATTCGAAGCGTCTGGTTCATCCATTTAATGCAAATTTATTGTACGGGATTCGGAGAGCCATCCACTTGGCGCATGGGTTTGATTTGCCCGGCCTATAAATAGTGGCATGGAGAGAGTTTGCTTCTCGTTCTCTCACGTTCTTCCGAAATGAACTTGTTTACTCGAGTGCATTCTGTTGATGAGATGCGCCCAAGGGTGAAGATGCGACGCATTGTCTTCATTGATGCACTTGAAGATGACTGTTACATCCAAAAGTCGGAGTCGAGAGCTTTCGAGGCGGGCAGAAGGTGCATGTTGCATCCAAAGATCGGGATGCACGAGCCTCGTCTCCGTTATGCTGGAAGAGCCGCATAGCGGAATGGCGGTGCTGCGGCTTTGGAGGCTCTTTCTTCTGTCAGAGTGGGTGTTGTCCATTCTGGTTGTGTTGAAAGCTGCTCCTTTAGCCACGGTTTTATTTACAGTGCTCTTCTTTCCTCGGTTTGGAGAGCTCCTCCTCCAGCTAGAGGGTTGATTGCCACCCTCGCTCTGTTCAATAAATGCTTCATTAGTCGAAGCATTAGATGAGCCTGGCTGGAAGGGTGGCACATAACTGAGCTGCTGAAGGGATGCACATAACTGAGGATGCACATAACTGAGCTGCTGAAGGGATACGCCTGGCTGAGAGCGCATGGTGATTGCTGCGCCTATTTGAGGGCGCATGACGATTGCTGCGCCGAGCTGTAGACTTAGGATCTTTTTTTGTAGAAATTCTCCTTTGTACAACCTTGTAATGGACTTTTATATGTAAATAAAAATCCTCATTTAATGTCCATACTTTTGTTTTGCTGTGTCAAGTACTTTGTCTGAGCTTCCTGGCGTATGTAGTGTTTGGCGCATAGGATTTCTGATCGTGAAATTCCATGCTTCTACAAGACCCCCTTCAAAGTTTTCAAAAAAATTTTTTGTCAAAGTTTTGGAATACTTTGAATAAGAAGCATGGTGGTTGGGGCGCATGACTGTTCGGGCGCATAGACACTCCGCGCATGGACGTATGCTCCTCAGTTAATGATAACGCCTCGATAACCAGAAAGATTAATGATGATCTTTTGGTTTTATTTGTAATTATCTCCTCGCATAACCCGAGGCGGCGGCTGAGGTCACGCCTCATCGATTCACGCGTGCAACTGAGCCTATAAATAGACGTGATGTGGAGAGAAAGAGTTCTTCTTCTCCTTGCTTTTGTCTTTTAGAGTTCTTCTTCGAAAAACCCCAACTTTCTCCCTTCAAGGAATGGCTCCCAAGACTTCTCGCGGCGGTGCTGGCAAGGGAAAGGAGCCTGCGGAGTTCGCCGAAGAAGACGCTCCTATCGTCATTGTGACTCCGGCCGACGTTCATCCTGTAGTGACGGGTGGGTGTCATTTTTTTGTTCAGACGAGCTTCGGATCATACGGCTGAGTTGGTGTGCCCTAACTCTCTGCTGTCGACGTGCATGGACTTCTGTCCTGATGATGCGCCGAGGTTTTATCCCACCGACGTGCATGGGTTTAGGCCCTTATTATGCACTGAGGTTTAACTGCTAACGCGTATGGGTTTACACCCTGATGATGCGCCGAAGCTTCACAGCTGATGCGCATGGGTTTACACCCTGTTGATGCGCCGAAGCCACACTGCTGATGTGCATGGGTTTACACCCTGATGATGCGCCAGGCTGCTTGACACACTTTGTCTTCTTAGAGCTTTTTGCCTGACTTTGTTTTTATTGTATCAGTGTTGATGACAATCCCTTTGCTGAATGAAGTCCTTCTGGATGCTTCCCTTTTTCAAATGGGAGTTGATTTTGACGAGGAGGTTATCAACCCTGTGAAGGATGCTATCCTACAGAATCAACCTTCTGAGAGAATGCTGCAGATCCAGAATCAGTTGCCGATTTTCCTTCAGAGTATGATGGAGAGCGGTAAACTGAAATTTGCTGAATCCGAGGATGTGACCTTCTTAAAACCTACCTTTTTGTTCGGTGACCGCCTGATCTCCACTGAGGCGAAGATACTGAAGATCAAAGAAGACTGGTTCTTCTCTGCGAAGGGCATGGTTCTGTATATGCGACAACTTGAACGCCAGTTGCCGCTGATGGCCTTCTACCGTTTATCTTCCAAGAGAAGGATTCCCTGGGAACTTACTCCTTCTCAAGGAGGGGCATTGGGAAGGTATTCTTTCGATTGATGCTACTTCGAATCAAAGGGATACCTTGGCCGCTTCGCGAGCCGGTCCCTCGTTTAGTTGCCGAACTTTACGTCCTGGGAGCCTTTATAGTGAGGTTCCTAATGACACCTTTGTCTTCAGTGCTTCGACCTTTGCAAATCGGATACTAACATCGAGGGTCATGTATCCGAAAGGTAGCTTTAGGGTTGAAGGTTGGTGTCACCATATGCCGAAGTGGGATGACTTGACCCTTTGGGTGTTGTCGAAGTTCAAGGCTGAGCTTAAAGAGATTGGGCTGACGGCCGCTATCCGTGCCACATAGGCTGGCGTGGATCTCAATAAGCATATGTTCCTTGCTCTCTTGGAAATGTTCAATACCCAGACTGGCACTTTCTTTACTCCAGTGGGAGAGTTGGGATTGGCTCTCCACGAAATGTACGAGGTATCCAGGCTTTCCTGGGGCTCTGAACCGTACGAAGAATATTTCCCGTCAAACGAAGAGATCCTTGTCTTGGAAAGAAGGACCCGGAGATGATGGCTGTTTTCAAAGAGGTAGCGAGCCATCATTATCTGATGCAACGGAGGGAGAAAGGCAAGTCTTAACCTCATGTGACTGCTTGGAGGGATTACGTCTTCAAGCAGGATTTGGCGGATTCCTCGAAGATCCGGTTTATGAATCCGCAAGGGCTGAAACCCGCGGAGATGACCTCTGGAATGAGCCGATTGGACGAGAGGGCCCCTCGTTCAAATGAGAGTGGCGAGAACGCGTATAGCTGCTTCTGGCATTGTGTGCACCGGATGTCATCTAAGGCAGTATTGACTGCGTACTTGATGATATGGCTTCGGGATTGTGTGTTCGTGGGCGGATCTGGTTCTGTGGAGAGGGTACACCGGAACCTCATTTTGCCAGCAGTAAAATTGGCTTTTGGTCGCCCTTTGGCTCTCCTCCCTGCAATGGTGTGTAACCTGTTGCGGGGCTTGAGGATCTTTACTGAAGATGTGATCCATAGGAAGGTAGGAACGACAACTTTCCCCAAGCCGAGCTACCATTCCATTATCTGATGTGTCACCCCCAATTCCTGTATTTCGTATTTGTACTCGTAATTTGATTTTGGCACGTATTTTATTTTCTCGACTTGCGGATTTTGGTTTCTCGTAAATGGGTTTTAGACCATGGCCTGGTTTTATTTTGTGGAGTTTGGTTTGGTTTGGTTTGGTTCTTCATGAGTGGAACACCTTAGCCTATTCTTCCCCTCCATTCCATCACAACCACCCTCATTAAAACCTACCAACCTTTTCTCTCTCCTCTATAACTCCATTAATTTCTTTTAACTTCTTCTTCTTCATTCTTCCACACAACTCCCCAACCCATAGGCAAGTGCACCTTGCCATCAAATAAGCACCACTTTTTATTTGTCCATTAGCTAGATTAGGCCATGGAGAACAACTTTAGAACTTGACATTTTGTGATTTGGAGCTTTCATTTTTCTAGATCTAGGTTTTGACTATTTTCGGATTTACATGGTTTTCTATTTTGGTTGGATTTTTGTGGGTTTTGATGCTTTCATGTGGAAGAGAATTCAATTTTACTCAAGTTAGACCTTTGAAAATCTAGATTTGGTTTTGATTTTACCAAGATATGAAGTTTTGAACCCTAGGGTTCTTGGAGTCTTCTTCGCGGCCTAGAGAAGACAGCAGCCTGCGCTCTTTAGCGCAGGGCTGGATTGTGCATCCCCCTCGGCCAGCGCTCTTTAGCGCAGCGCCGACCGCGCAGCTTGCCCCTTGGCGAACTGCGCTCAACCCGAGTGCGCATGGATTCACGCGCAGTCTGCTCACGCGCAGTCTGCTCATGCGCAGTCTGCTCATGCGCAGTCTGCTCATGCGCAATCTATCCCTGCGCACTCCACTCATACGCAATCTGACCCTGCGCCATCCATTCTTGCGCAACCTGATCCAGCACAATCCATCTGCTGCGCCATCCACCCCTGCGCAGCTCACCCTGCGCACTTGGTACCCTGCGCAGCTCACCCCTGCGCAGCTCACCCCTGCGCAGCTCACCCTGCGCACTTGGTACCCTGCGCAGCTCACCCCTGCGCAGCTCACCCTGCGCACTTGGCACCCTGCGCAGTACATACCCTGCACAACCTACTTGTCTATGATGAATTTGTTATTTCTTGATCTTGGCTCTTCTATAGTCCTATTTTATATTAGTATTTTATTAGGTATTTTACGCCCATTTTATATCCTTACGCCTTTTGACATAAACTTGATTTTGCTTAATATGTTTGGAATGACTATTGTACATAGCATGGTATGACAAGGAACTAGCATAACATGACAGTGACCCGTAGTGGTGCACTCTTGACATGACCAATCTGACATGATAGTGGCCCGTCGTGGCGCACCCCTAACAAGTACCCTGACATGATTTATCTTGATAACTTGATAGTGGCCCGTGGCGACGCACTCCTGACTTGACTTGACTTGTAACTTGACTCGTATAATTAACTTGACACCGTGGGTGCTCCTGCTTGCTTGCTTGTACAATCCACTTGTCTTGTCTTGCATCATGTCTAGGACGTGACTTCCTGGGTACCACGGCCAGGGACTCGCGCTAAGTTGGATTAGGCTAATTATTAGATCAAACTAGAACATGGAGAATTCCCAGTCACAGGCAATCTCGTTATCTGGGCGCTTTAATGGACTTGTAGCTTGCCGACGAGTAGAGCACATTTCCAGCACACTGTCATGTGTTGCACCCTCTAAGTCACCTAAGGGTACATTTGTCTCCCGGGCAATGTACCCACCTATAACTCTCAACCCGCGGAAGGATAACTGGATAGTCTGCAGGGCTTGGGACTGGAATTCTCACTTGCATCTTGTTAGTAATTAGGATTGTGATAACCCTAGTTAGTTAAAGTAGTAAGCCGTAGTATTTGTTTGGCCGATTGCGAATGGATGGTGTCCAGCCTTGTCTAAGTCTTGTCTAGCTCCAGTACCTGCTATCTCCTGAGCATGTTTGTTTTACTTATCTTAACGATAAATGAGTAGAGACAGTGAGTTATTCAGGCGAAGGGTTACAACCCCGGTCCTTGTATGGTTTAAGGATTGTAACCTGGCTCCCGGAATGGTTCTACGTCCCTAGTCGTTATCGCCCTGTGTACTTTATTACTTGTACTTTCCTTTTATTCTTTATGTTCTGATATGCTGGCTTTTGTTCTTATTTGTGGCCTCCTTTGTGGCACTTGCTCTTTCTGGGGTTTGACCCAGCTGGTTTTGTATGGCCAGATTTCGGAGCAGCTCCCGAGGATCTACCGAGCTTCCAGCCCAATGGTGACAACTAGACGGAACCCGGGCCAAGAGTGGGTTTTCCTTTTTGTTTCACCCACTTATATGTAAATTTATTCTTTTGAGGCGTTTAGCCGACGAGCACCTGTTAGCTCGATGCACATTTACTTACTGTCTGCCTACGGGCTGTAAACATGATTAACAAATCCTAGGGTTGATCATGTATGACTGAACTCTTGCTAGTCCTATCATTTTGTACGACTAGCTTCATGATCATCCAATATGTAATATTTGGGACGCCTTATATATATAATTTGATGCTCTAATATCTTGTAACTCTGTTAATTGCTTGAGATTGAGACAATAGGCTTGACCTTAAGAGACTGCTGGCTTGTAGTAAACCCTCATATCTAGACAGCCGTGACCGTATAGTTGAGATGTATTCTATTTCAATATACGTAACTGGCTATGTCTGCCCCCGCTCTCCAGTATTCTGGTTCTGGGGCGTGACATGGTTTAAGTGGTGGCCCATGCAGGTCTTGTCAATCAAAAAATATGAGGGTTTACCGAATAGATGTCTCAATCAATATTCGCCATTGATCTCTGCTCGTATCTTCAAATCCCTGAGATTCTTGACCTGATCACATGCTTGTATCATTGATCTGTCCTGGTCCTTTCCTTACTGTTCCCTATGTCGTCTTCTTCAGCGGCATTGCTCCCGGACCTGCCAACCAGCCAGAGGAAGTACGGCAAGCACCCCAGCGCCAGGAAGATCAAGCTCAGCACTCTGGAGTAGCCTCCCGAGTTATGCTTTCCGGAGGCTCAGAACCTCCAGTTCAGGCAGCTCCGTCCGCTCAACCAGCTAGACAGGATGAGGGACCTTTGGTAGGGCTTATCAGAGAACTGCTTGCATCCCAAGATCGTCGAGGCGACGCCTTGCACCAGGAAGTTCATGATGCACTAAACCGAGGAGGTCCCCAAGGGAATCAGGCGGCCAACAGTTTCAAGCGCTTGAACCCTCCTTCTTTGACGGCAGTGAAGATGCGATTGCCGCAGATGCTTGGCTTCAGGATACCAAGGTGGTTCTAGAAGCAGCTAGGACACCTGAGAATGAGAAGATGGCGGTGGTACGTCTACAGTTGTTAGACTTGGCTCGCGATTGGTGGGCAGCTCAGGCCATGGGATTAGCAGCACCAGTCACTTGGGCGACGTTCAGAGAGAGGTTCCAAACAAAGTACTTCGATGCGGTAGCACGGTACGACCTGCAGACCATATTCACCAACTTGAAGCAAGGAGGAGGACGGTCGATGGCTATGCGACCGAGTTTTCCAGGCTGAGTAGGTTCGCCCCCACCTTGGTGGCAACCGAATTCGATAGGACCCAGCGGTTCCAGCAGGAACTGCATTTAGAGATATTATTGGCTGTGGAGCAGTTTGAGCACCAGACGTTCGATGCAGTGTTGAAGGCAGCAAGGAGGCATGAGTATACCTCCCGAAGAATTGTGGACAGGACCGGAGGCAGGAAGCGGTCCCACAACCAGATGCACCAATCTTCAGCTCCAGCCCCGGCAGCTAGGGGATTAACCATTGGAACTCCGAGGCGGGCGGCCTCAGTGACGTCGGTTCAGCATTCGACCCCGACGTACCCGCAGTAGCAGAAGCAGAAGCAGTCTTCCGCGGTGGGATGTTCGCATTGCGGGAAGCCGGGCCATGTAGTGGCAGAGTGTCGTAGGGCGCAGGGATTGTGCCTGGCTTATGGAGGAGCAGACCACCAGATAGGGACCTGCCCGAATAGAGGAGGTCCATCATCCAACCTTTCTAGTTCTTCGGTGAGAGGACCAGCCCCAGTTCCAGTCCAGCAGCAGCAGCATACCCGAGGCCATTGTTGCCTCAAGCCCAGGCCTTTCAGCAGCAGAACCAGCAGCATTCACCCAGGCTCCAGCACAGAACCGACAGAGGGGTTTCCAGCAGAGGGGACCCGCAGTTAGAGGTCAGGCTATGATGATGACCATGGAAGAAGAAGTTGCACCAGGAGGTGAGTAGTGGCAGGTACTATTCTCGTCAACACCTTTCCAGCATCTGTATTATTTGATTCTGGTGCATCGCATTCATTCATGTCTGCACGATTCGCGACACGGATAGGATTGGAGCCCGAGTCATTATCAGTGAGGCTCAATATACTTACTGGTAATGGTCTTGTGGGAGTAGATCGAGTATTTTCCTCGTGTCGGATCGTAGTTAGCGATAGAGAGTTCCTCGCTAGGCTCATAGAGTTCCCTATGGCAGACTATGATGTAGTCCTAGGCATGGATTGGTTGAGGAACCATTATGCTAGGATAGACTGCCATGTTGGCAGAGTTGTCTTTAGTATTCCCGGAGAGCCAGAGTTTTTATTTTCCAGGGGCACAGTCGAGCCATCTCCTCCAGTATTGCGGATGGCAGTAGCAGCAGTGCAGTTGCCCCGAATAGTTGAAGAGTTTCCAGATGTCTTCCCAGAGGAACTTCCAGGGATGCCACCAGAACGGGAGATCGAGTTCACCATCGACTTGATTCCCGGGACAGCACCAGTATCAGAGCGAGTATACAGAATGGCGCCTTCAGAGTTGGAGATTTTGTACAAGATGATTGAAGAACTTAGAACCAAGGGATTCATTCGTGCTAGTGGATCGCCTTGGGGAGCCCCGATGCTTCTTGTGAAAAAGAAGGATGGTACGTCCAGGCTATGTGTTGATTATCGTACCTTGAACTCAGTGACAATCAAGAACAGATACCCTCTCCCGAGGATAGATGACTTGTTTGATCAACTCAAGGGGGCTTCAGTTTTCTCGAAGATAGACTTGCGGTCAGGATACCACCAGATCAGAGTCAGAGAGCAGGACATCTCGAAGACGGCGTTCAGCTATGTACGGCATTGGGAGTTTCTAGTTATGCCCTTTGGAGCGACCAATGCGCCGGCAGTGTTCATGGACCTCATGAACCGTATTTCATGCCTTACTTGGATCAGTTTGTGATAGTGTTCCTTGATAACATCCTGGTCTACAGCAAGAGTGAAGCAGAGCATGAGCAGCATCTCAGAGTTGTCCTTCAGATTCTCAGAGAGCACCAGTTGTACGCCAAGTTCAGTAAATGCGAGTTCTGGCTCGATCGCATTTCTTACTTGGGTCACATCATTACCAGAGGAGGAGTGGAAGTGGATCCCCAAGATTGTGGCTATCGAGTCATGGCCAGTACCCAGCTCAGTGGCAGATGTTCGCAGCTTTCTTGGATTGGCCGGCTACTACCGACGGTTTTCTCTGATTTTGCAAAGATTCAGCACCGATGACCCAGTTGACCCACAAGGATGTACCGTTCATTTAGATCGCAGAATGTCAGGAATCATTTGAGAAGTTGAAGCGAGGTTTGATAACGGCTCCCATTCTCACCCTTTCAGATGGGGCCGGAGTTCACAGTTTATTACGACGCTTCAGGCAGAGGATTGGGATGTGTTTTGATGCACATGGGAAGGTAATTGCTTATGCGTCACGTCAACTCCGTGATCATGAAAAGAATACCCGACCCACGACTTGGAGCTAGCAGCAGTATTATTTGCACTTAAGTTGTGGAGACACTACTTGTACGGAGACAGAGTGGAGATATTTACTGATCATAAGAGCCTGAAGTATGTCTTCACCCAGAAGGATCTTAATATGCGGCAGAGAAATGGCTCGAGCTACTTGTGGACTATGATGTGGACTTACAGTATCACCCAGGGAAGGCCAACGTAGTAGCAGATGCATTGAGCAGGAGAGCCGGAGTCTACCTTCTAACGGCGCAACCAGAGCTATTGGCAGATCTTCAGGATGGGAATTGAAGATTCTTCCTTCCAATGTGGCCTTGATGGCCAGCCTACAGATTCAGTCCACCATAGTTGAGAGGATCGGACAGCACAGTTAACAGATTCAGATGCGCGGCTCAGAGCAGAGTGCGAGGCAGGGAGAAGACCAGAGTTTGTATTCATGAGGATGGTACACTTCGACACGGCACGCGTCTTTGTGTACCCAGTAGAGATATCAGACAGAAAGTCATGGCAGAGGCTCACAGTTCGCAGTATTCCATCCACCCAGGCAGCACGAAGATGTACCGAGATATTCGTCAGCACTTTTGGTGGAATGGTATGAAGAGGGAGATAGCCCGGTATGTCTCTCGATGTTTGGTTGCCACAAGTCAAGGCTGAACATCAGAGGCCAGCTGGACTTCTTCAACCTTTACCGATCCCAGAATGGAAATAGGAGCACATAACCATAGATTTCGTGACTGGACTACCCAGATCTCCGGCAGGCAGAGATGCTATTTGGGTCATTATGGACAGGCTTACCAAGGTGGCACACTTTCTTCTTCCATTTAGAGTTGGACAGTCGACGACGCAGCTAACAGAGATGTATCTCAGGCAGATCGTCCGACTTCATGGAGTGCCAGTCAGCATAGTATCAGATAGGGATACGAGATTCATATCGCACTTCTGGGCGCAGTCTTCATCAAAGTTTTGGGACTCGCTCAAGTTCAGCTCAGCGTATCACCCGCAATAGATGGACAGTCAGAGCGTACTATACAAACTCTCGAAGATATGTTGCGGTCGTGTACCCTTGACTTCGTGGTTCGTGGGAGGATCACCTGCACCTGGTGGAATTCTCGTACAATAATAGTTTCAGGCCAGTATCCGATGGCACCCTTCGAGGCTCGTAGGCAGGAAGTACAGATTTCCGTTAGCATGGGACGATGTCGGAGAGAGGCAGATGCTTGGTCCAGAACTGATTTCTCAGACGGTTGAAGTGGTCAGGAAAGTCAGAGATCACCTCCGAGTTGCTCAGGATCGCCAGCGCCATTGGCCGATGCTCATCGGCGTCCCTTAGAATTTGCCGTCGGCGACCATGGTATTCCTTAGGATCTCGCCTACCCGCGGCGTCATTCGTTTGGCATGCGGGGAAAGCTAGTCCTAGGTATATAGGGCCGTTCGATATTCTAGAGCGAGTAGGCGATGTGTCCTATCGTCTCGCTCTTCCGCCGTCGCTAAGTGAGGTACATGATGTATTTCTATGTATTCCAATTAAGACGGTACATCCCGGACCCGAGCCACATCCTAGATCATTCGGAATTGGTTGTTGGTACCAACCTTCGTATGAGGAGAGGCCCGTGTCTATTTTGGACCGGAGAGAAAAGAGCTCAAGAACAAGACTATTAACTTAGTCCGTGTTGCTTGGGGTCATCACTCCTAGGTGAGTCGACATGGGAGCGTGAGGACGACATCTGATCGCGATATCCCTACCTGTTTGACTCGTGAGGTATACTGTCTTCCTTGTGCCTTACGCTTTCCCTTCCTTGCTTGCATTGTATGATTGTATGATTGAACTGCTTAGTGGCTTGTCTGTGCTTAGTATAGCTTGTCGTGGCAATCTCTAGCTCCTTGATTAAATTCCGAGGACGGAATTCCTTGAAGGTGGGTAGAGTTGTCACCCCCAATTCCTGTATTTCGTATTTACTCATAATTGATTTTGGCACGTATTTTATTTTCTCGACTTGTGGATTTTGGTTTCTCGTAAATGGGTTTTTGGACCATGGCCTGGTTTTATTTTGTGGAGTTGGTTGGTTTTGGTTTGGTTCTTCATGAGTGGAACACCTTAGCCTATTCCCCCTCCATTCCATCACAACCACCCTCATTAAAACCTACCAACCTTTTCTCTCTCTCCATAACTCCATTAATTTTTTTTAACTTCTTCTCTTCCTTCTTCCACACAACTCCCCAACCCATAGGCAAGTGCACCTTGCCATCAAATAAGCACCACTTTTATTTGTCCATTAGCTAGATTAGGCATGGAGAATAACTTTAGAACTTGACATTTTGTGATTTGGAGCTTTCATTTTCTAGATCTAGGTTTGACTATTTCGGATTTACATAGTTTTGATCTATTTTGGTTGGATTTTGTGGGTTTTGATGCTTCCATGTGGAAGAGAATTCAATTTACTCAAGTTAGACTTTTGAAAATCTAGATTTGTTTTGATTTTACCAAGATATGAAGTTTTGAACCTTAGGGTTCTTAGTCTTCTTCTCGGCCTGGAGAAGAAGAACAGCCTGCGCTCTTTAGCGCAGGGCTGGATTGTGCATCCCCCTCGGCAGCGCTCTTTAGCGCAGCGCCGACCTGGCCAGCTTGCCCCTTGGCAAACTGCGCTCAACCCGAGTGCGCATGGATTCACGCGCAGTCTGCTCACGCGCAGTCTGCTCATGCGCAGTCTGCTCATGCGCAGTCTGCTCAGCGCAATCTATCCCTGCGCACTCCACTCATACGCAATCTGACCCTGCGCCATCCATTCCTGCTAACCTGATCCAGCGCAATCCATCTGCTGCCATCCCCCCTGCGCAGCTCACCCTGCGCACTTGGTACCCTGTGCAGCTCACCCTGCGCAGCTTACCCCTCGCAGCTCACCCTGCGCACTTGGTACCCCCCTGTGCAGCTCACCCCTGCGCAGCTCACCCTGCGCACTTGGCACCCTGCGCAGTACATACCCTGCCAACCTACTTGTCTATGATGAATTTGTTATTTTTGATCTTGGCTCTTCTATAGTCCTATTTTATATTAGTATTTTATTAGGTTTTATGCCCATTTTATATCCTTACGCCTTTTGACATAAACTTGATTTTGCTTTATTTTTGGAATGACTATTGTACATAGCATGGTTATGACAAGGAACTAGCATAACCCGACAGTGACCCGTAGTGGTACACTCCTGACATGACCAATCTGACATGATAGTAGCCCGTCGTGGCGCACCCCTAACAAGTACCCTGACATGATTTATCTTGATAACTTGATAGTGGCCCGTGGCGGCGCACTCCTGACTTGACTTGACTTGTAACTTGTAACTTGACTCGTATAATTAACTTGACACCGTGGGTGCTCCTGCTTGTTTGCTTGTACAATCCACTTGTCTGTCTTGCATCATGTCTAGGACGTGACTTCCTGGGTACCACGGCCAGGGACTCGCGCTAAGTTGGATTAGGCTAATTATTAGATCAAACTAGAACATGGAGAATTCCCAGTCACAGACAATCTCGTTATCTGGGCGCTTTAATGGACTTGTAGCTTGCCGACGAGTAGAGCACATTCCAGCACACTGTCATGTGTTGCACCCTCTAAGTCACCTAAGGGTACATTTGTCTCCCGGGCAATGTACCCACCTATAACTCTCAACCCGCGGAAGGATAACTGGATAGTCTGCAGGGCTTGGGACTGGAATTCTCACTTGCATCTTGTTAGTAATTAGGATTGTGATAACCTAGTTAGTTAAAGTAGTAAGAGGTTTGTTTGGCCGATTGCGAATGGATGGTGTCCAGTCTTGTCTAATTCTTGTCTAGCTCAGTACCTGCTATCCTGAGCATTTTGTTTTACTTATCTTAACGATAAATGAGTAGAGACAGTGAGCTATTCAGGCGAAGGGTTACAACCCCGGTCCTTGTATGGTTAAGGATTGTAACCTGGCTCCCGGAATGGTTCCACGTCCCTAGTCGTTTATCGCCCTGTGTACTTTATTACTTGTACTTTCCTTTTATTCTTATGCTGATATGCTGGCTTTGTTCTTATTTGTGGCCTCCTTTGTGGCACTTGCTCTTTCTGGGGTTTGACCCAGCTGGTTTTGTGTGGCCAGATTCGGAGCAGCTCCGAGGATCTACCGAGCTTCCAGCCCAATGGTGACAACTAGACGGAACCCGGGCCAAGAGTGGGTTTTCCTTTTTGTTTCACCCACTTATATGTAAATTTATTCTTTTGAGGCGTTTAGCCGACGAGCACCTGTTAGCTCGATGCACATTTACTTAGTCTGCCTACGGGCTGTAAACATGATTAACAAATCCTAGGGTTGATCATGTATGACTGAACTCTTGCTAGTCCTATCATTTTGTACGACTAGCTTCATGATCATCCAATGTAATATTTAGGACGCCTTATATATATATTTGATGCTCTAATATCTTGTAACTCTATTAATTGCTTGAGATTGAGACAATAGGCTTGACCTTAAGAGACTGTTGGCTTGTAGTAAACCTCATATCTAGACAGTCGTGACCGTACAGTGAGATGTATTCTATTTCAATATACGTAGCTGGCTATGTCTGTCCCCGCTCTCCAGTATTCTGGTTCTGGGGCGTGACATGATGGGATGGTTGATTCTACATCATCCAAACGTGATGAGTCCAGGCCCGGAGGAGGATCACGTTGAAGGTGACGCCTTTATCCGCCGTTTCTACAAGAGGAAGTGGTTGCACACTGGCGTCCCCATTTGCAGGAGAGTTTTGTCCCTATCTTCAGGGGTGGGAGATTGTCAAAATCGGTCCCATCTTCAAAGATTTCGAGGCTGATCAAGATTTGGACGACTCTGGTGAAGATGCGATTACTCTACCGAAATGGGGTTTTCGTTGGTTGCAAAGTATTCGGCCTTCTTACTTGGTCTACCGCAACCAAAATAGGTGTTATCTGGAGCCATACCTGCCAAGCCGATTTGCTCGCCAGTTTGACTACACCTAGCTGATGTTACGGAATCCCAGTAACAGTCTGGGGTTTGTCGAGAGTTTACTGGACGGAGCCCGGGGCTGGCAATATTACAATGCCGGGTGCACTGATGTTCATTTTACTACGCCAGTTCGCAACCCTCGGCCACAGATCCTGTACTCGGCCGTTAAGCTGTATTGTACCATAAATACTGTGTCTTCTGATTATGATAGGGAGACCAGTTTTATCGTTGGAACTCAGCTAGAGGCCACGACGAACATGTTGATGGCGGCTCGGTCATATCGTCCACCAGAATTGGCGGGATATCGGGCTGCTGCTGTAGCATCCGTGAGAGATCCCTCTATTGGAAAGAGACGGGCTGACGCAGAAGCCGGTTCGTCTGTACCAAAAAGGCCGAGGAAAGTGACGACTCTAAAGGCTGCATCACTGGAATCAGTCCCTGCTGAGGTAAAGAGTCCTTCGTAATTTGGCTCATCTTGTCATTTTGGTGACTTGTGCTTTTCTTCTTGTAGGGATCGTCGAAGAAGAAAACCCGTGTTTCGAAACCGGGTGTCAGTAAACCGAAGGAGGTGGCAAGCTCTTCTGACGAGCGCATTCCTCCGATGGTGATGTCTCCAATGAAGGAGAATCCTGAAGATGTTCCTGCAGAGATTTTAGTATCTCCAGACTTTATCGGAAGAGACACTGAGGTTGCAGCAACTTCCGGGATGGTGCAAGCTGCCGTGGGGGCCTTGGACGTTGAGGGTCCTACGGAAATGGGGCTTCCTGATGAGGAAGTAGAGTGGAGTTCGTCGTCTTCAGATGACGTTCCTCCAGAGTTGCATGAGTCTGTTACGGGGGCAACAGATGTGATTGGAACAGAGGAGGGGGTTGATTCCCCTCCTTGTCATGATGAGGGGAGGTCGGCAGTAGCGCTGCCAAGCCCTACCCCAGACTCAGCAGTGGAAGCTGTGGTGGCTGCCGACCGAGAGGTAGCGACAGAACCTGTCCCTGTAGAGGGATTTGATGAGGAAAATGAGACTCGTTTGCCAGTCCTGACTCTGGGGGCGAGTCAGGAGACCGGCGTTGATCTCTCCGTTCTGCCATGGGGGAATGTCCCGTACTGGCTGCTGATAGCATGTTAGGGGCTGATGAGGTAGCCACTGACGTCGGTGGTTCTTCCGAGTTTGAGAAGGGTAAGGGTTTTGTGGAACCCTCTGTTGCTCCTTCTACTTGGGTTACTATATCGACGCCTCTCTCGGCTTCCTCTATTCTTTTGGCTCCTGGGGCTAGTAGTCAAGCCCTTGTTGATGAAGAGCCTGTTGATGCCGAGGTTTCAGCCTCGCAGGTTGAGGTCGGCGGACCCTCGTCCGGTCCGCTAACTAGAGCAGCTCCTCCAACTCCTGCTATGACGCCGCAGGTGCTGGCGGATGGAGATGAGTGTCATGCCCCGCTCCCGTAGGAGCGATCGTCCT
This sequence comes from Iris pallida, assembly GCA_029216955.1. Taxonomy (NCBI): domain Eukaryota; kingdom Viridiplantae; phylum Streptophyta; class Magnoliopsida; order Asparagales; family Iridaceae; genus Iris; species Iris pallida. The sequence goes on from JANAVB010018197.1 coordinate 583,059, forward strand.
CGCTAAGGCGTGATGCCGTACGGGCCTAGGTTGCGTCCGTACAAGGCCAAGTCCAGAAACGGCCGATTTGAGCTAGGCCACAGAGTGTCCCCATTTGCAGCAGAAAGTAAATGAACACAAGTAGAAGTAAATTCAACACCTTTATTGATATTCAAGAAGTTTACAAGCGGCGCTAGGTCGATATTACAAATCGCTCAAGCTCTCTCTCTCTGAAACATAAAGGCGTGCCAAGTGGCTTACACATGGAATGATTCATGGCGATGTTCCAATACATATGTCCTGTATATGGTGCTCCAGCTCCTTGCAACGCTCCAAGGCTCGAGAGATAGCTCCGCGCCTTAGCACGTTCGAGGGAAGCTCCGCACCTGCCGACGTTCCTCCTTTCTGCAAGCAGACTGTGGGGTTATCAGTACATTGTTATGCACTGGTGGGGAGGCTAGCTCGCCCACAATGCTATCATTACCAAACACGTTCCATTTACTTTTGTGCATCTCTATCATTCATTGTCTTTCTAATCTTGCCTTAGGGTCAATTTCATGGCACATATTATGACCTATCTCGTGTTGCTGAATTCAAGTGTCACATGGAAATACATACACGACTTACCCATACTTACCGTCCGGCCTTCCCTGTCCAAAGTAAACCAAGTTAGCCAACAATTCACATATTTCAACTTAACATGATTCATGTAAACATTCAATGTTACGGGCGTGTCCATGTCTCAGGTTCTAGCGCATCGTAGGCGTATTCTCTAACTCGTTTGCTCGAAGTACTCTTGATCGTTTTGTGTGTTATATTCAAGCCTATTCCGAAGGTGCTTTGTACAGTTAACTTAGACTACTTTGATTTCAATGCAAGGACTTGCACGTGGATAGCCACCAGCAAAGTCCACTTAATCTATATGCACCGGTCGCTGGCATGATAAGCCATTTTGGACATTTCCCCTTGGTAATTCTCAACTTAGCGTAGGGTGATGGCTGGTACACCCCGTTAAGTCTCTTGAATATACCCTGTACTTACGTCTCCCGGTGCCCAAGCTCGCACCAGGCAGCCCGTAAGCCCCGCTTTTGATTCCGCCTAGGCCGGCCACGGTATACTCCACACAATGCCCGTGCCGCAGAATCCTTCCACTACACGGCTACGGTATACTCCACACAACGCCCGTGCCATTTGTCCACGACCATTTCGTATTATCTTGTCATTTTAACTTAACGGCTATCTCCGAGCCGTAGGCTAACCCTTAGCCATAATGCGTTATCGACCAGGTTGGCGTCCGTGCAGCGCGGGTAGCGAGCCCCGTTGCACGTGCCTGTTACACCTATCGCTAACCATTCTTTCTTTGTTATCTTTCATTCATTCTTTCTTTTCTTTCTTTCACTTGTCCGTTTGTTCATCGATTCATTCACTATTCATTCTTTCATTCGTTGATTCATTCATTCACTTATTCGTTCATTCATACATTTTGCAACTCCTCGTGCGGGAGTCGCCTTGGCGACCCATCGGTCCCATAGTCTTTCAATGTTGCTAACTCTACTCGGAACAACTATGTCGATAGTCTTCCCGTTTTATTGTTGTAACCCATTCATTGTTTGATTGTTGAACGCATAGGGAATTTGAACGTAAGCTTGTGCCTTAGCACAAGCGTGGAGCGCGGTGGCGAGAGTTCTCACATTTCCATATTCCTTTTCCATATTCTATACAAGCATACAAGATGGGATTATTCCCTTAGCTAGGTGCGTTGAATCATTTACTAGCATGCGCGGTGTTATCGCCTAGCAATTCTCGTGATAGTGTCCGTATTGTTATGTGTCTAGGCTAAGCAAAGACGGGTTCATCGGAGCCACCCACCTTAGCGATGTTCGCATCGGCCGAGCGATACTCCGAGCGTGCCTTTGATAGTCTAAGTCTGGATTCATCTTTTGACGGGCCATTGTAAGTCTTGTATCGATTCGCATCGATACTTCATCGGGTCGACGCAACTCTTCGAGTCGACGGCTCGTTTGAGTCGTTGCACTTTACCGTTTGAATCGGCGTTCTGCTAGGGCGGAGCGGGTCGTTACAATGAGTACGTGAAGTTCATTGTTGAGGCGGTATACAAGATGCTGCAGAGGGGTGTGTCGGCGGTGATGAATGCCAACGGAAGTTTTGCGACGGCGAAAACCCTGGCACTCCCTCACATCAACCTGATCCGTCTCCACCAAGGCCATGATCATATGGCCGAGATTCTGGAGGCCTCGGTGGCCGAGCTGGACCAGCTGCTTTCTGAGTTCCAGTGTATCCAGCGAAATGATCTCTCCGTCCTGATAGACGCAGAAAAGGAGAAGCTGATCGATGAAACTGAGTCCTCTTACCAGGCCACCGTGGGTGTCTGGGAACGCGAGGTGGCTGAGACTGAAGCTGCAGTGGAGCGGTTGTCTTAGTCTACGCAGGAGAAGGTGGAGTTGCGAGCTGCGTTGGACGCTAGTATCGCGGAGGTTGATGCCCAGATCCGCCGCCTTGAGGACCAGCGAGCCCGACTCCTATTAGATGCCGAGCGTGTCCAGGCTGAACATGTAGCATTCAAGAAGGAGGAAGCAACTTTCACCCACCGAGCTCTTGCCCTGGCTCAGCAGCGGCAACAGTTGGATGAGAAGCATGAAGATGACACTTCTCCTGAAGCCATAGAAGCGATGCGTCAAGAAGCTGAAAGCCAGGTCCTGACAACTGTGGAGACTCGGGCGACAGACTTGAGGCGTCGGATTGAAGAGCTTTCGGCCAACCCCGGGGATGTTTAGGGATTGTAGTCTCTTCTTTTTGTGTATTTTGCAACTCTTGCTGGGGAGGGTGTAATCCTTTACTCTCTTTTTTTAGAATAAAGAAATACAAATTTTTTTGTGATGTGTTCATTTTTGCTGTCATGAACTTAATGATTTGTGTGGACCTATTATCTTTTGCGCACCTTGGTTTTTAGGTAAAAATAATAAGTTTGAGAGAACCAACATGTTTGCTCAGAGGTAATGTGGACATGTCAAATATGGGATTCAAATGATGGAATCTTCCTACTCAGAGGTGTTATGGACGTGGTAGGAATGACTCTCGGGGATACGCGGAACTACTCAGAGGTAATGTGGACGTGGAAGTTCTGCGATCAATGTACGGTGTGAGCCCCTATTTTTCAAAAAATTATTTAATTAGTGTTAATTAATTATTAATGTCATTTTTAGCCTTAAAATATTTTAATATAATTTTAGGAATTTTTCTACAATTTGTAAATGATTTTTAAATGAGTTTTAATAGCTAAAATATTATTTTATAATAATTAGAATTGTTTTTATATCAAACTGCAATTTATCAAATTATTATAATAGCAGTTTGCAATTTATAATTTGTTATAAATACGGAATGCAAATTTGATTTTGCATTTAGACACTGGAAGGACCTTCTTGTAATTTCCTAAACTCTAGGGGGTTATGTGTAATTCCTAACCAACCCACCCCCGACGACCAAGCTGCCCCCCCGACTGCTCGACGACCGCCGACACACTGCCCCCGCCTTTTTCGGCCAGCGCGACGCCCCCCGACCGACTCGACCCCCTATAAAACCCCTACACTCCCCTCGACTCAACCACCACCACTACAACTCCCCTCCAGCCACCCACAACCGCCTACCACAGCCCCAATTCTTCCCGAAACCCTAACTCCGGCCATCTACCCGAATCCACCCCCACAGCGACGTCACCCCCACCAACCGCCGCCGACAAGCTCGCCGCGCTGAGGCGAATCGATCGCCACCGAGCGCCACGCCCCATCGCCTTCTCGCGGTCCACGGCTCTCGAAACCCCACCAAACGCCGGACACGTAAGTTGCAGCGTCCAGAAGTGTCGTAGTCTCGTACACACGTGTAGGGTCGCCCGGACACGAGGACCCTAGTCCAGAGCTTGGACACGCGAACCAATGTTCGTGCGTGTCGTAAATAATCCCGACACTTAGACTTGTGTCCCAAACTGTCAGGACACAGTTTCGATATATCGGGGTATGTTATTACTAAAACCTAAATAAATAAACAAAAGCCTAATCTTAACACAGAACCGAGTTGGACCACTGGTCAGCGCGCGAGTTTAAAACCCCCCCCCCCCCCCCCCGCGCGCAGTGGCCGAGTTCGAGCCCCCTGTGCTGTTGTTTCTTTTTTTTTTCTTTTTCTTTGTTATATATATATGTATGTAAACATGTTGTATATATATATGTATCATTAGATATACGGTATATATAGATATAAGATATATATCTATATATATATAGATATATATATATATATATATATATATATATATATATATATATATAGAGATATATATATGCTGTATTTATATATATATATAAGTACTTTATATAGATATTATATATATTATTATATATATATATATATATATATATTATATATATATATGCTGTATTTATATATATATATTATATTTAGTACTTTATTATATATTATAATATATATATATATATATATATATATATATATATATATATATATATATATATATATTAAGATATATATTATCTTATATATATATATATAATATATCTATAATATTAATGTATGTATAATAGTATGTATTTATATGTATGTTATATATGATGTTATATATGTATGTATTTATGTATATGTTCATGTGTATATATTTATTATGTATTTATGTAAAATAGATATATATATATAGATATATATATATATATATATATATATATACTATATATATATATTATATATTATATATATAGATATATATATTATATATATATATATATTATTATATATATGTATATATTATATATCTTCAGTTTATATATATATATATATGATATATATATATATATATTTCTATATATATATAGATATTATATTATATCTATATATATATATATATATATATATATATTATATAGATATTATATTTAACATGTATGTATATATCCATTATGAAAATATCTATGTATTATATGTATATATAAATATTGTAGTTATACATTTTATTATGATTTCACTATACCTAGTGTAAATTATTTTATGAAAATATCTTGTCATATTTATATGACCATTATGTATAATTCACATAGTTAAAATATTATATTATTATGTATTTTACCTCTTGTAGTTTTTGTGTATTTTAATTACTGCAACCATTTGGTGTCCAAGCCTAGCATGGATTTTTGGGCCCAAATGTATTTTCACACATTCAAGACCTGTACAAGTCATATTGGACTTGATTCATGGCCTTGGGTCCTATATTTGAACTTTGGTTCAAATTATATACATGGACAAAATACGCAGATAATTAATTATTTAATTTCATTTTATATACAAAGACTGTTTTTGAATTTCTAAAAATACTTAAATTGCTGTTAAAATTCTAGAAAATAGTATTTAGATACTATGTTAATTTAGCTAATTTAGTATAATTTTTATAGTATTTAATTTATAGTTTTGCCACTGTTTTGGCATATGAAACCAGAACTCATTTTCTATGTACTTAGGAAAACTGATTTTTATAAAATACTTGTACTGGTTAATAAATTCTAGAAAAATTATAATAAATTTCTATAATTAACAAGGATCATTTTGGTACTTTATTTTATATAAAATTAAGCTTTTTGTCTATCTCAAAAATTGGTGGAACACAATGTTCATTTGATTTATTTATTGAATTTTTACGACTTGTAACTTTTTGTGTTATTTTGAGTTATAGCCGTATTGAACCTCACCCCTTGTCACCCCCAGTTTTCAAATTAGGGGTATTTTCATCATTTTTTTTAAGTTTTATAATTTTTAGGAATTTTATTTGATTTTATATGATTTTTTGGGATTTATTTGATTTAGTTTGAATTTTACCCAATTCGGACTTAAGTTGGAGACCCGGGTAGCCTGGACACTAGTGTGACCCACATACTAGCTGGGCTTGGCCCACATACCATCCTAATTAGGTTAGAAACCATAAACCCAACTTTCATGGCTTAATTAGTCATTTTAGAGGCTCAATTGGTTAATTAGAAACAAACCGAACCAAACCGAAATAAACCGAACCCAAACTAAGTCTATTGGGTTTGGGGGCTTATTGGATCACCACCCAAACCCAATATCCCCCCCCATGGCCGGCCACAAGGTGAGCACCCCCCCCCCCTCTTTCTTCTCCACAAAGCAAACTCTCTCTCTCTCTCTCTCAAATTTCTTTCTTTCTTTCCAAGCTCTTTTCTTCCTCCAAGCAACCACTTTTAGGTAAGCTCATTAATTCTCTATTTATTCCTCTAATTCATTTATTCCCTTCACAATAATGGTAGAGGAGATGATTCTCCACACTTTGTCCTAAAATTTCATAGGTTTCCCTAGAAATCTAGGTTAAGGATTAATTAGGGGTTTATATATATAGAATGGTATATATATATATATATATATATATATATATATATATATATATATATATATATATATATATATATATATATATATATGTATTTGTGTGTGTGTGTGTGTGTAGGGGAATGGTAGTGGTGATGGTGTGTGAGAATGAGTGTCATGAGAGAGTGGTGGTGGTGTTGTGTGAGAGAGTGGTAGTGATTTGTGAGAGTGTGTGTGTGTTTGTGAGAGTGGTGGTGTGGTGTTGTGTGAGAGAGTGGTAGTGATTTGTGAGAGTGTGTGTGTGTGTTTGAGAGAGTGGTGGTGTGTGTGTTAGTGAGAGTGTGTGTGTGTTTGTGTGAGAGTGGTGGTGTGTGTGTTTGTGAGTGTGTGTGTGTGTCTATATAAATGTGTATGTGTGTGTGTGTATTTACATATAGATATGGATATGTATGTGAATATATATGTAGATAGATAGATAGATAGATAGATAGGTAGATATATAAATATAAATATATATATATATATATATATATATATATATATAGAAGAGTATGAGGAGAAGTAGAGGAAGTGAGAAGAATAAGAAGAATAAGAAGAATAAGGATGCTGCAGCAGCAGTGGCAGAATGCAGCAGCAGTAATAGCATCCTGCAGCAGCAGCAGTTGCAATGGCAGCAGCTGCAGGAGCAACCCCCCTAGCACCTATAAACCCCCTAGTATATATATATATATATATATATATATATATATATATATATATATATATATATATATATATATATATATATATATAGTTAGATAATTAGATAGTTAGAGGAAGAGAATGATAAGAAGAAATTAGAAGGAGTAAGGAAAAGAAGAAGAGAATGAGAAGAAGCTTAGAAGAAGTAGGAGAAGAAGATTAGAAGAGAGGAGGGAAAAAGAGAATAGGAAATTAGGAAATTGAAGAGGATAGGAGATTTAGAATGAGAGGAAGAGTTAGAAGAAGAAGGATTAGGAGAATAGGAATTAAGGAAGGAAAATTAGAAGAATAGGATTTAGAAGGAGAATGAGAAGTAGAAGTGTAGGAATACAATTTAGAAGAGATCGAGTTAGAGGGCGAAATCGAGCTCCGAGTATCGGAACGCGATGAAACTTGGGGGAGACCTAGAATACGTGAATTAGACTTTGCGGGTAGGCTCCCGAGTTGAAATCGGGGTTGTAGGGCGCCGGTATCGCACCGTACCATTGCGTATCTTGAGATATTCAAGATATCGGCAATGGGCCGTAAGATGGACTAGACGTCCACTTTACCTAGGTATTTTGGTAGGTAACGTATGTATAGGCTAGTATCTTACTACCCTAGGGAGCACGGGTCAAAATACTAAGCGTAGATAGGCTAACTTGGTTTTCACCTAGGCTAGAAATTTACCTTTATAAAGGGTAAATTTAGGATATTGGCCTACGGCCAAGATTTGAGTTCGAAGTCCAAGATGGACTTGGATATGGGTTGTTAGGGTTGGTAATGATTAGAAATAGTCGCCTAGACCTAGTCTTGACCTCGGTTGACCACGGTTGACTTTTTAGACCAAAAGTCAACTATGGGTCAACACTTTACCCAATTTAGTCCAAAATTCCATTAAACTTGAGCAGTTGACCAAAAGTCAACTATTAGTCACCATTGACCTAGGGTTGACCTAGAGTTGACCTAGAGTTGTCCCGTTGACCAAAAGTCAACTATAAGTCAACTTTCGACCTAGTTTGATTCGGATTGACTTCTAATGTTCTCCTATGACCAAGGTTGACCTAACTAGACCTGTCTTGACCTAGTATGACTTTGTTAGGCTTAATATGACTTAGATTGACCCCATACAATCTAGTTTGACCTTGTTTGACCTAGATTGACTTAGTTTGACGTGTCTTGACCTATTTTGACTCAGTATGATTTAAATTTCACTTCCAAACTATTATATTGATACCGTATTCCATCTATAGGTCCTCGAGGCACTGTTCTTGGACTCAGTCGACTTATCCATCACAGTACAGGCGAGTACATTCTCTGATAATATTTCTGTTTTATGATATCGTCTTTGTTTCTAGTATTTAGTGTAGATTATCCTTGTTCTCTTGACACATTGTTCTCACGGATTGATATTTGTCTGGATCCCGTCATAAGATGTTATTCCTCTTATATATGGTATACACTGGGCAAGTCTTCATTGTTATTGTTCATTATATAGATACGATTCATGTGTAGGCTCGCGACCTCCTCAGAGAATACGTATCATGACGTGTCATGACTGGATCCACTATATTAGTCAGGGATGGGGGTGTTAGCGTAGATATGTGATCAATACCCCACAGTATTGTATTGTATCATCATTGTATAGTGTTAATCATACACTCACGTATGATTAGCCAGGCCAAACATTGTATCAAGTTCTAAGCCGATCACATGTTAAAACTAATACTAAACTCACATAGATACAGTTCCAGATTTTTGTACATGATTTATATTATTTTTCCTGTTCTTACATTCAGATTACAGTCTTGACATGCCTTACCATGATTCATGTACACATTATTTACTTCGTAGATTTTCTCTATTTACTGCTACATTTTCAATATCGTATAACTAGAACTGTTATTGAGATTTGTGCTCGTTCCATCCTGACTGGATATGTTGACAAAATTTTACAGATTGTGGCGAGGAGGATTGTCCTACCTACTACGGTCTGGTTGACGTAGTGGGCGTAGACTTGGAGACCTTGGTTCAGCAGGGCTTAGCTCCGCCCGACGAGCCTCTAGCTTAGTTTAGTTAGACTAGACATTTTGGACTGGACCTTGTCTCCAGCTTGCTACTTATGTTATTATATTATATTTTGGATTGTATTAGAGACTGGGACTTAACTTGTATATTATTTGTGTTTGGACTTGACATGTTATATTTTATAGTCTTGTTGTCTTTATCTTTCAGTCTTTACTTATTATCTTAGAATTGTGATTGAGTATTCATATATTATCATTGCTTGTCCTCCGTTCGGAGTTGACCATATTCTCGATAGGTTTTGATATTATATATAAACTGTTGTTAGAGTAGAAAACCTACAGCGTTCCATGCCGTTTTTACGGTAAGGGCTGGGCGTTGTTACGTACACATGTCCTTATAGCGGGTGCGGGTCATGACACCCCTCACTAGTGTAAAGACCCTAGAAAGTTAGTTATAGTAATGTGTCACCCCACATTGGTCTCCTATGCTAAAGTTATCATTTTGGCTAGGTGCCCAGTCACAAGTCGTGTTGCACCAATTAGTGTCTTAGTATTTTAGCTTAGTGTAAAAACTAAGTTTATGTATTTATTTCTACAGTGACGAGTTACCAGACATCTATAGCACTTTTTATCGCAGCTTGTTTTGCTAGAGGCAAGTACTTTCTGCAAACTTTGCATACTGCTATAAATCATAAACTGTGATTCACCAACCATGTTAAATGCTGATCCTTGGGGTAGCAAGTTAGAACTTTACATGTTGTATTACTTTCAGTCTCTGCCATGTTTAGGATACTTTTCATATCTCTCACATGCTTAAATAACGGGTTAAGGGGAAACTGCTAGTAGTGTACGTGATCATGACCCCCTTCTCCGTATGTATTACCGAGCACCGTTACATTCTATATGTATCTGTGTCGTATGTCTGGTCCTGCATTTTTGTATGGATCTACACCGATGCCGTTAAGTGTACGTATGTACACTTCAAAAAATTGATATGTACCACTGTACATCCTGATTACCTATTGACTGATCACTCACCTACTACAGTTTCAAGCTTTAAAACAATAAATTATTGCCATGTAACCAAAACTGAATAAACATGATATGTCATTTCTTTTCATCACATGATCAGTATTATATGTTTGTTAGATTCAGTACTTGCACTACCAGAATAAGTCGTTTTAGCGACGCATAAAAATGTCGCTAAAACGACAAATTGCGTCGCTAAAGATATTTAGAGACGGAATTACCGACGTTTCGTGATAGTCGCTGAAATGTAAGTCGCTAATCTTCTAAACATCGCCAAACGTCGCAATTATCGACGTTTGCCGACGTATATATACGTCGGTATATTGCCGACGTCTACCGTCGTGACGTCGGTGGATTAGCGACGTAATATTGCGTGTCGCTACGCGTCGGTAAATTACCGACGTATTACCGACGAATCGTCGGTGGTTTAGTGACATGTTCAAAGTCGCTAAACGTCGGTAAAACCTGGGAATTGCTGGGAATATTACCGACGTGCACCGACGTTTACCGACGTTCTCCGACATATTATAACGTCGCTAAACGTCGGTAAACTGGATAATATCGCATATTTACCGACGTTTACCGACGTAAATGTACGTCGGTAAACGTCGCTAAGTCTGAAAAAAATAAAAAATAAAATACAGAATGTCCATTTCTCCCTGCAGTTTAAAAAGATAACCATTTCTCACTGTAGAATAGGATCCAAACAATCACAGAATGTCCATTTCTCGCTGTACACAACTAACCAAGTTTGTATACTTGACGTCGATAATTGCGAATAACCAAATATCTAAATAACCAAGTTTACAACAATCACACAACAACTAACCAAATATCCAAATAACCAAGTATCCAAATAACCAAATATCCAAACAACCAAGTATCCAAATCTACACAACCAACAAATATCCAAGTCACAAACAAAGAATGAAACAAACACAGAAACAGTCCTAACTAGGACTACTAGGAATCTGGTGCAGAAGGGGCACCGCCGCGACGAAGGGATAAGAACAACTCATACTCCTCACGTGAAATCGATACCGATAGAGGCAGTGACGTCGGTGGAGTCGGTGTCGAAGAAGATGGCGGTAGAGGCGGCGGAGTCGACGATGATGAAGGCGCACCCGGAAGACCAGCACGCTCCAACGCTGTAAGTCGCTGGTGGTATGAATCCATGATAGATAACATTCTATCACTGCTCTCGACCATCGACTCCTGTGCCAATCTCATCCTCTCGGCCATGGTCACCTGTCCTGTCTGCAGCTCCGTGACCGTGTGCTCTAACCCTCCAACGGTGCGCTCTGTCCTCTCAGTCGTCTCCCTGAGGTCCATAATGCCGCGGTCGAGCGCATCCAATCGTGCTAGCATCGCAGGATCGTCGTGCTGAGACTGCTCCTCGATCCGTCGTAGCAGGTCGTCATGGAGAGACTCCATCATCTGGTGGACTCGGGCAGACTCCTGGGACAGCTGTGGACCATGCACACTAGCAGGAGATGTCCTAGAGGACTGGGTCGCAACTAGGGCGCCTTAGGATCCCGTACCTTAGTACGTACCCCTACGGAGTCCACCAGCGGCGGCAATCCATAGCTCGTCCTCCGACAGAGCTTGAGTGGGCTGCGAGGAAGTACCGGCCTCTCCTGTATCAGGTGCACTAGCAGCCGCCCGTTTCCGCAGCCTCTGATACTCGTCCTAGAAAGTACTTATTATTACTAACTTCTAATTTCTAATTAATGTACTTATTATTACTAATTTCTAATTAATGTACTTATTATTTCTAATTTCTAATTAATGTACTTATTATTACTAACTACATGAATATTTATTTGCATCATATTTACTAAGTTATATTAAAATTGACACGAAGTATTAAATTAAGATAACGTATTGTAATACTTACATAAGTCTGCTCGGCCCTCTCGTCAATAAGGTCAGCGCCGCGACGATGGGTGGCCAGGAAGACGGTCACCATGTCGGCATTACCGACCTTCCTTACCTGTAATTAAATATATTATCTTAGTAATAATTTATCGGTTTTGTATTAAAATAATATTTCTAAAAGAGGAAGACATACCAGACGACGAAAATGTTCTGTCATCGGAATCGACCCACCGCACCACTTCGAGGCATGTTGCCTAGCCGCCTTGGCCTTCTCCGACTTCTCTTTGTACTTTAGCTCCTCGAATCGAGCCTTCATCGCATTCCATTGATCAGGGGTGATCCAACCTTGGATCGGTTTTCCGGCACGATCACGATCCTTCTGATCATTGATAGAGTCGCGGATCAGCTTGGCAGCGACGGCAGAAAACATCCCCTCGATAAGCTCGGCCCGGTACGGTGGATAGAAAAACATATCCTAGAAGAGCGCAAACCAAATATTTATCAGTTATATATAATATACAAAAATTATATGATTCATGTTAAAAGCAAATATATTTTAACCTTGAAGCGGGCAAACCAGAAGGCCTTCCTCTCGTCCGGAGCCTCAGAGTAGTTAATCCAAGCACCACCATAATTATGCCTCAGCATGTGGCCTAGACGTCTCTGCACCTCTGGGGGACGATATCTATACAAACATATTATATTCATAAAAAAAGTTAAATTATGATAAAAACAGAAAGAAAAAAATTATAAACCAAAACACCTACTTTGTACCGTCGGCCCAGATCTCCGTCCTCCTCTCCTCCGGAGGTGCGCACGCATCATCTGCATGATGCTGGTCGGCCGTCGGCGCCGCCGTCTCGGCCGTCGCCGCAGCCTCCGCCATCTGCTCATCCGTCTCCATCATCGTATCAACAGTAGGAACGCTAGACGGGCGATCACTCTCAACAGGCCTAGAACTACTCGTCCCAGGAGATATGCCACATGACGTCGTCCCACCAGGCCCACCTACTGTCCGATATGGAGGAGTAATCGGCGACGAGTATCCAGAGCCGGTACCAGAATGAGGTACCGAAGGAAAACTTCGTCCTCTAGCAGTACCTGTAGAAAGTACCGGAGGAGAGTGACCTCGTTGTCCCCTTCGGTACGCTCCGCGACGACCTGCCATACCTGATAATAGCATATGATAATACAACAAATAATAGAGACTAGAAATATGAAAGTACAATAAATAATAGAGACTAGAAATATGAAAGTACAACAAATAATAGAGACTAGAAATATGAAAGTACAACAAAGATAAGATAATAACCAAGACAACATATGATGATACATTCTACAATAAACATCTAAGTCCAGATAATGTATTCTAGAAGAAACATCTAAGTTCAGATAAGTATATCTCTCTCAATCATCTTCAGAATAATCATCTTGTTGATCTTCCTCGACCTCATCTTCCTCTTCCTCCTCATCTTCACTTTCATCTTCGCCTTCGTCGGCTTCGTCTTCCTCTTCGGATAATTTTACATCTTCTACATTATGTGTCGTGTAATGCGTAACTTTCGTGGAGTCCACATCGACAATATTTGTTACAAGAGGTAGCTCGTCCTCCTGGTAAGCTTTTTCGTCTACATCAAAAGTATCTCTGGCTTTAGTCTTGCATACTGCCCACCAGTCAGACTTCGTTGCTCCCCGTCTCGGATAAGCTGTGAAGTACACGAGCTGAGCCTGAGTTGCTAGGACAAACGGTTCGTAGCCTTGATATCTACGCTTGTAGTTTATATCCAGAAGACCATGCTTGTCAATTTTCCAACCTTGATTTTCAATCGGATCGAACCATTCACACTTGAACAACACGATCTTTACAGGTTCTCTGCCATTATTATATGACAACTCCACAATCTCTCGTAAGATGCCAAAGAAATCATTTTCTGGATCGACGTCTTTGTAGTTCGAAGACTTGAAACACAAACAACTGTTTTTCGTGAAATCAAGATCCAGGAAGCTGTCTCTGATCGGAGCATTTGTCGACTTGAACCGAAAGCCATTGACACAGTAACTTGGCCATATTTTAACAAAAGTAATTGGTCCCTTGGCAAGAGTTCTAATTAATTCAATCTCGGGTGAAATTAGACGATCGACCTGAATATCAAAGAAGCGATAATAAGTTATTTATTGTGCAGTTGTATTAGAAGAGGCCAGTAATTACCGAGCTACTTACATATTCGCTCAACCAAGAAGGAAAATAACGTCTCATTTCTTGTTCTAATGCTTCGTCTGTTAGGTAGGGTCTAACCAGCCTCAACTCATCATTATATGTGCTGAAAACAACGAAGCAACCAGCGATTAGTACAATAATATTAGCTTATACTATTACATTGAGATGACGTAAACTCATCATCCTGAGTTACTTACCCCTCTAGCTTCTCCACTTCATCCTCGTCGCAATTGAGTAATACATACAACTGAGCAGCCCTTAGCTCTTCGTCATTCAAATATCTCTTCTTCATTTTCCCCGAAGGCTTTCCGGACGCATTGAATACTTTCAGTATTCCATCATTAAATTCTTGATATCCGTCGTCGTTTCTCGGAGCCCTCGATCTATTCGTAGCAACATGAGGTTTGAAATAGGAGGAGCAGAAATTTGTAATCTCTTCGAGAATATAGGCTTCACAAATAGAACCCTCGACCCGAGCCTTATTTTTCACCTTTCTTTTTAGGTGATTCAAATGTCGCTCGAACGGGTACATCCATCGATATTCGACGGGTCCACCAACACGTGCCTCGTAGGAAAGATGAATTGACAAATGCTCCATAGAGTCAAAGAATCCAGGAGGGAACACCCTCTTTTGCTTGCACAGTGTTACCGTAATATCCTTCTCTTGCTTTTCTAGACGTTCAACGAGCAATTTCTTAGAATAAAGGTCCCTGAAGAATATGCTAAGCTCCGTCAATGGATCCCAAACTGCCTGCGGTAAGAATTCCCGAAATGCAATCGGAATTAACCGCTCCATGAATACGTGACAATCATGGCTCTTCATACCTGTCAGTTTGTTCTCCTTGAGGTCAACGCATCTTTTCAAGTTCGAAACATACCCATCTGGAAATTTCAGACCTTGAATCCACCTACAAAGCCTCACTTTATCCTTCTTCTCCAGTGAGAAAATTGCCTTAGGCTGCTTCAACTTCCCATTCCCGTCCTCTATCAAATGCAATGCAGGACGTCTACATATTTCTTCCAAGTCCAATCTAGCCTTTGGATTGTCTTTCGTCTTCCCCTTTACATCCATTACAGTATTAATTATGTTGTCAAACACATTCTTCTCGATATGCATGACATCAAGGTTATGTCTAATCAGATTGGTGCTCCAATATGGAAGATCCCAGAATATACTCCTCTTCGTCCAGTTATAAGTGCGACCAAATCCGTCACACTTGTAGCCCGTAGCAGGCTGCTCAATAGCTCTTGGTAAATCTTTTACCTCTTCCCATATCGTGTATCTGGTCCACCTTGGCGGAAGATTAGCCTTCTCCACAACGCCAGCACGAAAAGCATTCATGTTCCTCCGGTACGGATGATCCTTCGGCAGGAATTGTCGATGACAATCGAAGAAGCACGGTTTGCCTCCGTGTTTCAAACGGAAAGCCTTAGTGCTGTCCATGCAATACGGACATGAAAGACGACCATGCGTGCTCCATCCAGATAATATTCCATAGGCCGAAAAGTCGTTGATGGTCCACATAAGTGATGCCCGCATCCGAAAATTTTGTTTTCTAGATACATCGTACGTGTTGGAACCTACTTCCCACAGCTGATTCAACTCATCAATCAACGGCTGTAAATACACATCGATGTTCCTTTTCGGATTGTTCGGACCTGGGATAATAACGGTGAGAAACATATACGGAGTCTTCATACACATCCAAGGCGGTAGATTGTACGGGGTGACGATCACAGGCCAACACGAATACTGGGATCTCGAAAGTCCGAATGGGGTAAAACCGTCGGAGCAGAGATCCAATCTGACATTACGCGGATCAGAAGCAAAATCTGGATACTCTCGATCAAAGTGCTTCCATGCTTCTCCATCAGATGGGTGATCCAATACTCCTTCGGTATGTTCCCGCTTATGCCAACTCATGTTTTCTGCAGTTTCCTTCACCATAAACAACCGCTGCAACCCGGCGTCAACGGCAAGTAGTGCATCGAAAAGGTAGGCTTCCTGGCACCGACAGACTTTTCTCTACCACATGCTTTGTAGCGATCGACACCACAAAATCTGCAGGCATCTTCATCCTTGTCGTCTTTGTAGTACAACATGCACCCGTTGCGACATGCATCGATTTTTTCGTATCCCATCCAGAGCGATCTAACCATCCTCTTAGACCGGTAGAAGTCTTTAGGCAACTTCGCACCCTCAGGCAATATTTTTATAAGCAACTCCATAAGACGGTTGTAGCAATCTTGCGACATGTTAAAATCAGACTTGATGCTCAACAATCTTGTAACCACCTCCAACGGTGAATGATCCTCACAACCCGGATATAATAGAGTCCTTGCATTCTCCAGCAACTCCATGAACTGTGCAGCATCGGGGTTCGGTGCCTCCTCAGGTGCATTATGATCATCCATATCGAAACTAGGCCCGGCGGCGTCGAAAACCATGTTCACCAACCCATCGTCGTAATGAGCGTTGTTGTGGACATCCAAATAAGGCTCGTACTCCGATGCTAAAGACACAAGTTCTCCGTGCTCGCTCCACTGATAGTAATTCGGCGTGAAACCCTTCGAGTATAAATGATACGTGACATCCACTTCTGGATGATATTTCAAGTTGCGACATCTCACACACAGACACTTAATTTTGGTACCGTCCATGTACTGAGGGAACGCCTTGGCAAACTGCAGGAACTGGTGTACACCCTCTATGAATTCATCTCGCACACCGTACATGTCATCAGGATGACGGTTATACATCCAAGTACGATTCCGCAGATAGTAATTCAGCTCCATAATTCTGTAAGATAGATACATCAAGGTAGTGAATGATATGCAATTTTCAGTTCATGCGGTCTACACTTTCCGCAGTATATGTACATATGACATTTTACGTTAAATGGTCAGAGATTATCTGTCATCTTCTTTTTGCATTGCTAACTTTTCTTTCGCGTGTTTGTGCGTACGGTGGTCAGAGATTATCGCGGCGGTATATCACCCGTGTCTACAATATTTCGTATAGGCTGAGTTGTAGAAGTAAAGTTTTAGGATATTAGTCTATATATTATGTATAGTCCAACCGAGCCAACTCTAAGCTAAACTAGTCCAACTTGGTCAAACTAGCCATTTCTAAGTTGTATAAGTCAAGTTTTAGGATATTAGTCTATATATACTAGTATAAACTCTCCCTCCTCTCCAAATACCTGGTACTAGTTAACCCTCCCCCTTTCTCCCACTAGACACACACATACATATACATGATGTATACAACCACACCATAGTTTCCAGGTTCTTTTAACCTAACTTGCCAGTTGGTACTAACCTCAATAGAACAAACACTCTCACAGCTCAAAATACTAACACATGCTCACGCCTTACTCTTGTGACACTCCCTTTCAAACACAAACACACACCTATATGTTCCCTTACACATGTTGCCATGTTACCTATAAAAATAGAAAACCCTTGTTGTATAAAATAAGACACAATTGTACAAAGAGAACCATACTGTAGAACTCACATTTTAAGACAATAGATGAAGGAAGACTTGTATGGAGGATCGATAGGGTTGAGCAATGTCATTTTATCCTACAAAGAGAACCATACTGTAGAACTCATACGGTAGAACTCACACTTTAACACAATTCTACAAAGAGTTGTCATAGGGTGTTGAACGATGTCATTTTATTCTTTTCTTCTTCTTCTTCTTAGAATTTTCGAGTATTGGATCTTGAGACATATATAGCTAGAACTTACGAAGAATGGAGTACCATACTTCAACAAATAGATGTTGACTAATTAGTTCATATACTTGTTGTCTAAAATAAGTGTAGGAATGTTGCAAGGTGAAATAATGTATCAAACACTATATCGAAACCCAAACCCAATATGCAAATCCAAATTAATACAAAAATACACAAGTGTATGTAGGGGATTAAGTGTACAGAGGTGAAATACATATATATGCATGCTTGGGGGTGTCCACGTGTCCAACAAATGGACACAAAGTGTCCAAAACCTCACGAACACACTGTATCAGTGAACACATGGTCGTAACGTGTCTCCGTGTCCATTTTGGACACGAAAAATACCTCAATTAGGGTTAGGGTTTACCTTCAGTCTCCTCACGGTGGTGGAAGAGGAGGAGGAGGACAAGTTCGGTGGTGGAGGAGGAGGGGATTAAGTGTACAGAGGTGAAATACATATATATGCAAGCTTGGGGGTGTCCACGTGTCCAACAAATGGACACAAAGTGTCCAAAACCTCACGAACACACTGTATCAGTGAACACATGGTCGTAATGTGTCTCCGTGTCCATTTTGGACACGAAAAACATCTCAATTAGGGTTAGGGTTTACCTTCAGTCTCATCGTGGTGGTGGAGGAGGAGGATCTCGCGGTGGAGGAAGAGAAGGGGCTCGCGGTGGAGGAGGAGGAGGAGAAGGGGCTTGCCGGAGGGAGGAGAAGGAGCTCGCGGTGGAGGAGGAGGATGAGCGGCGCCAGAGGGAAGGGGGTCGGGCTGTCGTCGAGGTCGGGGGAAGAGGGGCGGAAACAAAGAATTTGGGGAGAGGGAGAAATGAAAATTGGAACCGAGGAAACCCTATTTAGCAGAAATTAGCGACGCCCGAAATACGTCGCAAAGCGTCGGTATTGGTTTAATATTCTGCGACGTTATAATCTTTGCGACGCTAAACGTCGCTGAACTGATAAAACTAGCGACGTTTTCCGACAAATCAATGACGTTGGTTTTTATTAGACTATAGGTAGTCGCAATATGTCGCTGTATGTCGCTACCAGCGACGTATTGTGACGCTTATATTTGGCGTCGCTAAAACCAAAAATATTGGCGACGTTTTAAGTTGGCGTCGCTAATTACGTCGCTGATATGACTTATTTTGGTAGTGTTGCTCCCGTCATGACAGGATAACATTGTAGGTATACTTACTGAGGAGGAGTTGCTCTGTGATTCGTATTATGGAGTTACTGCCGAGGACCCGGCTTTACCTTACGAGGATGTACCTGCGGGAAACCTCACCTAGTTGTCTTTTTGCTTTAGACTTTTGAGAGTAGTCATGTATTAGACTACGTATTTTGTAACTGGACATGTATCCAGTTTTGCATTTCAGATTTGTACTTTGGACTTATTACTATATGAGACGACTTTTGTGTTTGGAGCATTTATGACTTTTATTCACTTATAGAACTGTTAGCACATTTAGTCTTATTTTGATATTTCTAGAACAGCTTACTGCGCTTTATCTCAAACGCAGGCTGGACATGACTCGGCCCGGCCCAACAATTTGGGTAACGGGTCGTGACATATTTTTAGTGGTGGCCCATGCAGGTCCTGACTAAATTGTTTGGTTACGTTATTGTACCAAGCATGCCTGCAATTAGGAACTTAAGGTAATTAGACAACATTAGGAATGACGCTTAGAACTCCTAGAGGAATACTAGGATTGCAATATAGGAAATATATCACATGCTTGCTATTATAATTAGATTTCCTTGTCTATGATTGCTTACTTTAAACAAGTCCTTATAAGTCCTTTTTATTGTAATTAGATGGTGCTTAATCGTTCATCCCAGTATGTTACACCTGAGAATGGCGCACTCCCCATCCAGTCAGCTGACCAGTTGACTGATACACCTTCACCTCCACCTACCATACTCCTCCATTCCACAAATCCACCAACCCAGATGCCACCACCACCTTCCACATCGCAGTCCCAGCAGGATCCGATACTTCCACCACCCCCTATCACTATACCTACCCAGGCTTCCGTCACACTCGATGGGAACCAACTGCTCACTCTGATCCAGGGGTTCCTAATAACCCATCAGGAGCAGACTACCCTACTCCGCCAGAGCATGGAACGTTCTGAGGAACGTACCGTGGTCCCACTACCTGTAGAGCCATGGCAGAGAGCAGGGACGATCAAGGACTTCATGGGTCTGAACCCCAAGGAGTTCTCAGGGACTGAGGGCATAGTAGTAGCAGATGACTGGCTAGACTCGGTAGAGAGAAAGCTCCTTGGAGTTAGGATGCCGGATGACCTCCAGGTCGAGGCAGCGGGATTTCTGCTGATAGACTTGGCAGGAGTTTGGTTCCGGAATGAGCCGTTGTTTGTGAGAGGGAGGGCCACTTGGGATCAGTTCAAGATCCAGTTCAAGAAAAAATTCTTCTCGACCACTGCTAGAGTAGCCATGGGGCTACGATTCCAGAACATCCAGCAGGAGAACCGTTCTGTTGATGAGTATGCGACAGAGTTTAGTCGCCTGAGCCGTTTCGCTCCTAGTCTGGTTGCAGATCCAGAGGAGATGACCCGTAGGTTTTGCCATGGTCTAGTTCCAGACATTGGCATTCTTATAGTGGCGAACGGTACGACTGACTACTACCAGAGCCTAGAGTTGGCCCGGAGCATCGAGGAGCGTCTTCTGTCATATAAGAGGCCGGCTTCTGTACACCTCGAGGGACCGTCCAAGCGTCAGGCTTTCCAGCACCGACGTCGCACCAGCAGACATATCGCCCTCCTACATCACATCACCCGACCCCGCCAGTTAGAGCCCCGGGACCCCGACAACAGCCGAAGGGAGGTTTTTATGTTTTTCGCAAGAGGGCAGGCCACGACGCTACCATATGTAGGAAGAGGTTGGGTCAGTGTTTGGCTTGTGGGTCTGCCACCCATCAGCTTCGGAGCTGCCCAGTAGCCACGGGACCTAGAGGGCCACTCCCGACTCAGCAGCAGAGGTTTGGGCAGCATCTGCAGCAGCAGAAGGGACCTCAGGGGAAGGCGTATAGTCTAGCTCTCGAGCCGGAGCAGGTTTCGGAGCCAGATTACTTAGCTGACGTCATCACAGGTCATGTTTATTTGTATACTTTTCTAGCTCTATGCTTGTTTGATTCTGGTGCATCTCATAGCTTCCTGTCATTAGAGTTTATGCATGAACACCACTTAGTATCTACACCTACTGCAAAGATTAGTAGAGTGATGACGGGAGGAGGACCAGTGCCTATTAAAGCTATCTATAGATGCTCTATTACTATAGCCGGAAGAGAGTTTGAGGGACGATTCTTTGTGATGCCACTCCCCGGTTATGATATCATGTTGGGGATGGACTGGCTTAGCTATGCCCATGCATCTATAGACTGTCATGAGGGTAGTATTTTGTTCAGTCCCCCAGGCACAGCACCATTCAGTGTCAGGAGGACAGGGCCGGAGATCAGCCTAGAGCCGAACTGTTGTGCGACAGTTGGGGACGTAGCACCGCCACACCCTATCATTAGGGAGTTTATGGATGTATTCCTAGAGGATCTTCCAGGACTTCTGCCTGACAGAGATGTGCAGTTCACTATAGATTTAGTGCCGGGTTCATCACCAGTATCCCGGGCTTGCTATAGAGTGAATCCCAAGGTTGAAATGATGTTCAACGCAACTTCATGGTAAGGGATCAGATCTTCATGGCGAACTTCGTATTGCCCTCTGATCTAGGGGTGAGCAACGGTTCGGTTCGGTTCAAACCGAACCGATTAGGTCAGAACCGATTGAACCGAAAACCGAATTTTGTAAAACCGAAACCGAACCGTATTAATAAAAAACCGAATCAAACCGAACCGAATATCAACCGATCGGTTGTCGGTCGGTTCGGTTTCAAATAAACTCGAGCACAGAAAAGAAGTTATCATTGTCGTGAACTATGCACTTAAAAAAATTGTCTAAAAATCGCTTAAAACATATCTCTGATCTTAAAAGAATCACACCCTCCACAAAAACATATCACTAAAATAAATCATTGTCATTAGAACCGTTCAGTTCAAAATATCACTGATCTTAAAAAAAATGACTAAAATATAATCATAAAAAAATTGTAGATCTATCTGTATTGATGTACTGATGTACATAATCTTTGGCTAATATTAAATATGTGCATATATTATTGTTCTTATAAAAATCGACTAAAGCATTTTTTTTGTAGATCTGGACTCCAGACAAAAAGAAAATCAAGACAATTGAATCACTAATTCTGGAGTAATATACTGATACTAATTCCTGAAATAAGAAATAAGAAAAAAAAATCTTCTTTGAACAAAATTTCCTTCAACAAAAATCGACTAAAAATAATTTCTGAAACAAAAAATAGGGTTTCCTGGAGACGTTGTCGGGGAAAGAAAAGATCGGACCATCCCCCACCCTCTTCCTCCACCGCCGCCGTTCCCGTCGTCGTCGTCGTCGTCGTCTCAACCCTTGCTCATACATGCGTACTTCCGAACCGGGCCCAAGCACGCCGAAGCTTTCTTTCTCAGCCACAAAAGCATCCATTCGGAAAAAAATAGTGTAGGTTTTCCAAAGAAAAAGAGGGATTGGTGTAAGAACCCTAAGCGGCGCTATATGCTGCGGTTTGGAACGGAGAGGAAAGAGAGAGTTAGGTCATTTTTTTTTTGTATATATATGGAGGAAGGGTAAAAGTGTAATTATAAGTTCGGTTTTCGGGTCGGGTCGAAAACTGATTCCAAAAACCGCGACCCGAACCGAATTTAATCAATTTTTGGTTTTAAAAACCGAAAACCGACCCGTTTAACTTATAACCGACCCGAAGTGTTATTTCGGATCGGTTCGGGTCGATTTCGGTTTAAAAACCGATAATTGCTCACCCCTACTCTGATCTGGTTAACGACGAGTTTTGAGTCGCCGTAGGCTTCCAGATGATTCACCCCCAGCTGTTGTGCCAACTGGAGTCCCATGATGAGTGCGTTGTACTCGACAATATTGTTGGAGCACGGCTTTGAAAGGGAGTAAGCACGCTGGATGACCAGCTGATCGGGGGAGACTAATACTACCCCCACTCCTGTAATGATTTGGCCTTTAGGGCCTGTTCTTGAAGCGCCATCGAAAAACATCCGCCAGACGGAGCTTTCTTCGGTGACGTTTGATTCTTGGACCTTATCCGGGATGTCTTCATAGAGTCTTGAGGACTCTGGAATGGGGTGCACAGCTAAAAAGTCGGCCAGGGCCTGACCCTTAATGACTTTTTGTGGAACAAACACCATGTTGTATGGCGTTAACAGGATCGCCCATGTAGCTAGCCGGGAGTTTAATGACCCTGGCTTCGTCATGAGAACTCTGAGTGGATTGACTCGGGAAATGACATGAATTGTCTGGCCCGAGACATAATGGCGAGTGTTTTGGATGGCGAATACCAAAGCCAAACACTCCTTTTCAACGGGGTTGTACCGGTGTTCGGCCCCGATCAATGTTCTACTGAGGTAGTAGATAGCTTGCTCATAGCCTGTATTGCTGTTCTGAGCTAGCAGAGCGCCGAGGGAATGATCCATGGCACGGACATAGAGGAGAAATGGTTTGTCGGCGACGGGTGCCATCAGGACTGGCGGGCTCGTCAAGTAAGCCTTGATATCGTCGAAAGCTTTTTGGCATTCCTCCTCTTCAGGTGACTTGTACAATGAAGAATCAGTGAAGTAGGCTTCAACTCCTTTGAAAGGGTCAATGTCCGCGAACTCCGTCCGGATGACGTCGTTGGTGGACACGTACTTCATACATTGGTGGAGCGTGGATGGCACCACCATGTACTCATGCAGCCATGGACGACCCAACAGAAGGTTGTAGTTGACGTCGGCGTCCACGACATAACAAGTCACCTCGGTTCTGAGGTTACCGATATGGCACTTTAGACGTATCTTGCCCAGTGGCTCACTTTTGCTAGCATTGAAGCCACTGATTGTTGTGTTGGAAGGTGCCAACCGGTACATTGGGATCCCCAGTGTTGAGAGCAGCGTCTTCGGAATGATGCTGAGGGAAGACCCCGGATCGATCTGAATCCGCTTTACCTTGACAGAACCGATATACCCTGTATAATACAGCGGCCTGTTGTGTCGGTTTTGCTTGAGCAGCATGTCTTGTTGGGTGAAGGTTATATTGGGGATAACCTCATCCGTACAATGACAGTGCGTGCATGTAGTTGGGAGATCTTCAGGCTGCTTGACCTGACTGATGAAGGACTCAGCATCCTTCAGGGCTTCACAGAGAGCTTCACGAGTGTCTTTGGAAAGACGAAGGAGCTCAAACAGAGATAGGCGGGCAGGTGTACTGGCCAGCTGTGCCAGTATATCGAAGTTGTGGGGCTTGGCTAGCCCCGAAGCATTCTCCTTTCGCAGAGGCCTATCAAAGCGGGCCTCTACATGCTTCTGCTTATTGGCTGCTAAGGGCTTAGACGGACCCTCTTCCTGGGCAGCAGGGATGGTGCAAGGAGGCACCACCTCGACGGCAGCTTCGTCGGGTTGGGAATTCTGTTGTGAACGTGTCTGTACAGGAAGTGCCTCTTCCGCAGAGGAAGAGACCATACGGCAAGACTTGATCTTCCTGCCTTTGGTTCTGGAGGCAGAACATACCTCCGGTTGAGTAACTTCGGAGACAAGATCAGGGTAAACCCATAAGATCTCTCCCCGAGATGTGGTGAGTGGGATGAGTCCACTCACGTTGTCACGAGTAGGTGGTAAGTTAACCACCTCCATTGTCGCCTTAGGGATGGGGATGACGCCATCTTCTGTTGTAGTTTGTGGCAAGGTGCCGAACTGGAGTGACACCACGTTGGCCGACATCGTTTTCTCCTCGTAGTCGATGGAGATAACATCCGCATTGATCATGCACTGGATGTAGTTTTTGAGGACGTAACAGTCCTTGGTTGGGTGTCCAACAAACCGATGGTAGTGACAGTACCTCGGATTGTCCACTTTCCAAACCTCGTCGGACCCGGACGCTTCGGGTCCGGCAGCTTGATCTTGTCACCTTGCTTCAGTATCTCAAAGAGTTGCAGGGTGTCCTCAGCGTTGAACGAATAAACCTCCTTTGGCCGTGGTGCAAGTGGAGGCTTCTGATTAGGCGCTGATGCACCTTTTGAGGCATTGACAGTCAATGCCTGTTTCCCCTTCGTCTCTCGACCGGGGTTGTTGGCTGTAAGCCGTTTTCTCTTGTCTTCAAAGACGGGGAAACTGACTCCCAGAAGACGAGCATTGGCCGCCTTCTTTTCTGCGGCTTCGGCTTCGATGATCAAGGAACTCCAGTCGGGAGGAGGAGTAGAGTTGAGCCAGCGTTTGACTGCAGGCAGCATGTTCATGCTGCAGGAGGAGAGGAGTGCATGTTCTGGCATGCCCGGGGGCAGTCTGAAGCAGGCCTGTCGGAAGCGTTCGATGAATACCCGAACTGTTTCTTTCTCCTTTTGGCGTATCTCTATGAGAGACGCCATTGTCATGTCCTTCTCGCCGTCGTAGAAATGGTCGAGGAAAAGGCACGTCAAGTCGTGGAAGGAAGATATGGAATTGTCGGGGAGGCTGCAGTACCAGTCGTACGCTACTCCTTTCAGTGCCCCGACAAATATGATGGTGAGTAGTGCGTCCTCCTTCGGGAGATATCCTATCTGAGACTGGAAATACGTCAGATAGCGACGTGGAGAGTCCTTCCCGTCGTATGGCGTCATTGTTTGTGGTTTATATTTGGGAGGATAAACCACTTTATTCCATTCGAGGGGATAAGGTTGGGGGATGCCCATCTTTTGGCGCTCCTCTTGTCTCGTCTTGGACTCAAAGCGCTCGCGCAGGTCCCTGATCATCTCGACCACGTCTTCCGTGGAGCTGGGAGTCGGGGAAGGTGGTACCACCTGGAGTTGAGTATTTGAGGGCTCCGACGTCCGAGGGGCTTCGCGGCGATCCGAACCAAGGATACCCGTTGAGGGGGTACACTTGACTCTCCATTGGCCCCTGGGTCGGGACCGGTAGAAGGCGTCCTGGACAAAGCTGACCGTATCTCAAATACTGCTTGAGTCAGTATTTGTATGGAGGCAGAGAGGGTTTTGAGTCCTCCCTCTAGGGTATCCATGCGCTGGACGAGGTCCGCTGGTGGCACATCAGACTCGGTATCACCCCCAGCCATGTATACTGTCATGACACAGCCGGAAGTGGATGGATCGGTTGAGGCTTCACTCTCGGCTTCACTCTCCTGTAGGGGAGTCGCCTCTCCTGGAGCTTCGCCTTGGCCACCCCCAGCTATGTTCTGGAGAACATTCTCGACAAGAGCATCCGCAAGGGCCTGATTACCCTCAGTTCTGTCTTGAAGGACTTCTTCGTCTTTGAGACTCAGATCTGCAGGGGCTAGGCCACCCCCAGCTATGTTTTGGAGGACACCCTCGTCTTCAGGAGTATCTGCAAGGGCCTGATTATCCCCAGTTCTGCCTTGGAGGACTTCTTCGTCTTCGGGACGCAGACCTACAGGGGCTAGACTACCCCCAGCTATGTCCGGAAGGATGACTCCGTCTCCAGGATGAAGATCTACCCCAGCTATGCTTCGGAGGACATCTTCGTCTTCGGAAGGAGGATGAATAAGGGTTTGACTATCCCCAGCTTCCTCCAAGATCTTCTTTCTTGTCATGCCCCAGAACCAGAATACTGGAGAGCGGGGGCTGACATAGCCAGCTACGTATAATGAAATGGAATCCATCTCACCATACGGTCATGGCTGTCTAGATATGTGAGAGTTTATCTACAAGCCAATAGTCTCATAAGGTCAATAACAAGCCTAGTGTCTCAATCACAAGCAAGTAAGTAAATGTTACAAGATGTAAGATCACCAAATATACAATAGTAAGGCGTCCCAAACATTACATATCCAGATGATCATGAAGCTAGTCGTACAAAATGTGAGGACTAGTAAGAGTTAAGTCATACATGATCAACCCTAGGTTGCCAATCATGTTACAGCCCGTAGGCAGACAGTAAGTAAAATGTACACGAGCTAACACTTACTCGGCGGCTAAATGCCTCAAAAGAATAATTTTACACTAGAGTGGGAGAGCAAAAATAAACCCACTCGTCGCCCTGGTTACGCTTGGTGTTCACCATCGGGCTGGAAAGCAGGTAGATCCCTTGCTGCTGCTCCGGTATCTGGCCATACAAAACCAGCTGGGTCAGACCCCAGAAAGAGCAAGTGCCACAAAGGAGACTTCACTTAGGAACTAAAACCAGCAATTAGCACAAGAGTAATAATTACATAATAAAGACAATAATTAAGGCTTGATATTAAAAGAATAACAACAGCAAATTGAGTACGAAGAACCATTCAAGTAGCCAGGTCACAACCCTTAAACCAAACAAGGACTAGGGTTGTAACCCTTTGCCTGAATAGAACTCCGTCTCCCAAATCTTGTTAGTAAGGTAAACGTATCAAGCATGACAGGTGATATACGATGAGATAACCATGGGACTATTCAGATAACCAGGTTACAACCCGTAAACCAAATAAGGACCGGGGTTGTAACCCTTCGTCTGAACAGAACTTGGCTTCTCCTACCATTTATCGGCAGAATAAATATAAAAAATCAGGACATATAACAATCTCGCACAGAATCAAGACAAGAATAGACTGGTAAACTCCATCCAACATCTCACGGCCAAGCAATAAGTACGGCTTGATACTTTAACTAACTAGGGTTATCACAGGCCTAGTTACTAGCAAGATGCAATGAGAATTCCAAGTCCAGTTACCTGTTTGTTACTACCTGAGTGATCCCAGCAAGAAAAAGAAAAGATAGCAAGATATAGCAGACACACTGTAGTAAGATACATGTGTCCTAAGGTACCACACTCGACGGCGGGCTGGAAGTGCGCTCATCTCGACGGATAGCAACAAATCCCATGTATATATATATAAGGCCGGGACCAAAGGGGCAACAGGCAACTGGAAAATTCTCCATGAGCTATTTGATTAATCTAGTCATTAACCTAGCCAGATTCAGTATGAATCCCTGACCGTGGTACTCAGGGATCATGCCCTAGACATGATGCAAGACACAACCGGACTAGTAGTTTATACAAGCACAATCATCCACGGTGTCCAGGCCAATGAATTGACAAGAGTGTGCCACGACGGGCCACTATCAATATCATTATTACTTAACAAGAGTGCGTCACGACGGGCCACTATCAAGCATGTCAGGGTACTTGTCAAGAGTGCACCACTACGGGACACTATAGTAGGTCAAGTTATCATGTCAAGTTATCATGTCAGGAGTGCACCACGGCGGGCCACTATCAAGCATATCAGTTCTTGGTCACACCACACCAGGTACAATTGTCATTTCAATCATGCCAATCAAATCGGGATTTATTAGGTTCAGGACAAAAGGCATAAAAATATACAATAGGGGTAAAGGTGCACGCCATAGGAACTCAAGTTATACTGAGAGTTACATGGCATGGGCATAATAGTAATAATTAAAATATTCATAAAATACAAGCCATGAAAGAGCCATGCGGCTCGGTATATGCGGCCAAGAAGAAGGGGGTGCCTGCGGCTCGCGGGGAGGGGTTCTCATGCGGCTGAAACGGGCAGGGTCTCATGCGGCTAAGAGGGTGCAGTCGGGTTGAATAGGATCTCATGCGGTCAGCGGGGTTGGCCCTTATGCGGCTCAGGGATCCAGTCAGTCATGCGGCTGAGAGGGTGCAGTCCTCATGCAGCAGCGGGAGACTGCAGTTTATGCGGCCAGCGAGTGTTTAAGTTCATGCGGTTCAAGGGAGGCAGGTCCATGCGGTTCATGAAGAAAAGGCATATGCGGCTAGCGGGAAGAGAGGAGCATATGCGGCTGAAAGGGTAAGTGGACTCCATGCGGCTGGACGTGCAGAGTCTTATGCTGCTGGGGATTGAGCGAGTTATGCGGCTAGATAAGTTCGGCCCTCATGCGGCTCAAGTACTTCCAGTCATGCGGCTAAATAGAACACTTGCCGCATGAATTATTCATGCGGTCAAGTCAAGCACAGTTCGTCTTCTCCAAAATTTCGAGAAGAGAACACCATGAGAGCCAAGTTCTCAAGCTCCATAACTCCATCATCCGGAGCCCAAATCCGAACTTCCATAGGTAAAAATGGGGTAGAACGAAATTCTCTACAACATGAAACCCTAAAAACTTAAAAATAATAAGAATAAGTAGATCAAAACCCAAGAATTCTAAAAATAAAATAAACTCAGATCTACAAGAATCTAGCCATGGAAAGTGGAAATGCCAAGTATTAAGTAAGTTAAAATGCTGTAAGGAAGAGAATGAAGAAATAAAATTGGAGTTCTTCCATGAAGCAAGTTGCACTTGCCTAGACCTCTCTCTCCCTCTCTCTGGTAGGTGAGGAAGTTAATGGTGGAGAAAAAAAGAGTAATGAAGAGAGAGAAGGAAGTGGGGTTAATAAATGGTAGTGGTGGTGGTAGGTAGGGGTTCACCTTGGTTCATGATGAACCAAGTAAACCAAGCCAAGTCGAACCAACCCAATCCTCCTCCTATCCAAATAAAACCAAGCTCCACTAACCAGAATTAATCCATGAACGATAAATAATAATTAAACCACAATGCCAAATATGAAAATAAACCACAACTAACTAATCAAAGAAAAGGAGAAATACGGGTCAGGAATACGAATACATATAAAATACGTATCACGAATTTCGGGACACTACATTTCTCCCCCGAGTGCCTTCGAACACTCCGTTGGACGGGACACTCGTCTTGGTTTTCCTCGGCTGGCTCTTGGACGAGGACGAGGAGTTGCCAGTCACCTTTCGGACTGACGAGGAGTTAGAGATCACGTTGCTTGAAGCAACCTCTGGCTCTTCTTTTGTTGACACCTTCTTCCCGAGGCGACGTCGGAGGGGTGTCGATGATTGCAGCCGCTGGAACACCGATTGTCTTGGTGGGACTGCTGCCTTGCAACAGCAGTTGATGGTGACTACAGCACAAGTGTGCCCTGTGAGGGGCGTATCGTGCTTGTCAGTCGACTCTCCTGATCGGCTCTTGTGAGTGATCACGTTACGCAGATCGTTGGAGGAGAGTGCCACCTTCGCACCCCCTTCAGGCGCATGGCAAGGCCAAGCGCCGGGGTGGTCAAGTGAATGCTGTGCCCCCTGATCTAACACCAAATAGGCGCTCCGATCAGTAGTGGAGGAACAACATTTAAAGTGACTTGAACGAACCTCAGACGCACAACCAGAGGGGGCGCGGGAGTTCAAGACCACTGGATTTGCCTCACTCGATTTGGTTACGAACGCAACAGGTGCGCCCAAGTGAGATAAGGACTTTGAAGGTCGGCTCGTTTCTGGCGCAGAAGCACCTGAGTCGACTTTATACAGCTTACCATCAGCAGCGCGCATAATTGTGAGCGCATGCTTCTGGCTTGCTGCTGGCATAGCACGTTTGGGGCGCATGGCCCGTTGCTGCCTTAGATTTCTTCGTACTAGCCCGCTGGGGCGCGTAGAACTCAGAATCCAAATTCTCCTCGCCGCTACAGCGAGTGAGTCTGTCAAAGACAGATACCTTCTGTGGCGCATCAGAGGTGATGCGCGGGGCATTAGCTGCGTCCCTGCTCCGTCGATGCATCTTCCTCGCCTGAGAGGGAGATGGCTAGGGAATGTGGTCAGCTGCACGTTTCCCCGAGGGATGCGCTGCACCGGTGGGCGCATCTTAGTTGCTGAGGACGTCAGCAGAAAAGGAAGGCTGGATCGGCACATCCCCTTCGGTGGTGGTGCCAGAGGCGTCGACCTTGCGCACCCAGACTCGACGGGTCTTCTTCGGCTTTGGCAGCCGCTTCGAAGGACTCGCACTGCCTTCAGAGATGAACTCCTCATACGCCTGTTGATTGAGGCGTACGACCAGCGTCTTGTGGGAGGAGCCCACCTTCACATTGTCGGATTACGACACAACTTTCTCGGTAGAGGAGAAAGAGGTCCCCAGCAGTGTCGCCAGCTTGTTTGTCATTAAAATCTTTTGATTGTAAATTTCAATACAAACAGAAAAGTGTTATAATATAGGACTTAGACGTAGTCCTAGGAGTACACTTTTGTTTATCTGGGTCCCTTGTGCCGATGGAGCGAGTGGTAATGTGTTGACTCCATTGACGATCTGACGACGGTTATCGGTTCTCTGAAGGTTTGGATTGCTCTGGATACTGGAGCTTGCTGAGAGGAAGAAGACGTTGAGTTTCTGTATCTGCCTCTCTGGTTGTGCGATGTCTCTGTCTGTCTATATATGTTCGTCTGTGTGTGTGTGTTGAAGAAGGAAATAATCCCTCTATTTATAGTTTTGTAGGCTGACTGCTCATGCGCGTATATGTCGGATGTGCCTGGACGCGGGGACGCCACGTGGAGATTGCTGATGGAGGTGCATGGACGATGCGCCCTGATTGAGGGATTGAATTCTTTATATTGCTGTTGTGGGCCGGCACGTAGCAGAGAAGAGAATTTTTCTGTTGCAGTGATCTTGGGTGAATCGAGTCAAAGGACACGTATCATCGGCCCATGGCTCGGAGATCTCGGATTTGGTGGGGAATGATCTGGTAGGATGTGCCTGGAATTGGGCGCATGAGGAGACTTTGGCTCGTAACCTTTAGGAGTTACGAACCATTCAGGGCGCATGGCTTTTGAGGCGCATGCAAAACTTCAGTAGTAACTTTACTTCTGTCTTTTGGGATCAGAGAGAAGTCTGGGATGCATGGCTTTTGAGGCGCATACAGAACTTTGGGAGTAACTTTACTTCTGTCTTTAGGGATCAGAGAGAAAGTCTGAGACGCATGGCTTTTGAGGTGCACGCAGAACTTTGGGCGCATGGCCGTGGAGGCGCATGCGAGTGGTTGGGCGGCCACGTGGCTGTAACCATCGGAGAAGAGTAATGATGATGCTGACATTGGCGACGCTTCGTTTTCTGAAAAAGCTATCAATTGTTCAGTCCTCGGGGGACGTACTGTCAACTCTGTCAGACTTCAGCATTTAATATTTTTGACAGGTGATGGACTGTTGGAGTGGGCGCATCGATCGGCATTCCACTAGGCACATGGGGCCGCATGGGGGCGCATGCTTGTAAAGCGCTTGGTGTTGAGAGTGCGTCTGTGTGATGCGCGGTCTGACCGGCACATCCGCTCCGCGTGACACGTCTTTTGGTGCGACTGTTCCGTTCTTCGAGTGCTTTAAATAGCCATTTTTGACTTGGCTGAATTCGAAGCGTCTGGTTCATCCATTTAATACAAATTCATTGCACGGGATTCGGAGAGCCATCCACTTGGCGCATGGGTTTGATTTGCCCGGCCTATAAATAGTGGCATAGAGAGAGTTTGCTTCTCGTTCTCTCACGTTCTTCCGAAATAAACTTGTTTACTCGAGTGCATTCTGTTGATAAGATGCTCCCGAGGGTGAAGATGCGATGCATTGTCTTCATTGATGCACTTGAAGGTGACTGTTACATCCAAAAGTCAGAGTCGAGAGCTTCTGAGGCGGGCAGAAGGTGCCTGTTGCATCCAAAGATCGGGATGCACGAGCCTCGTCTCCGTTATGCTGGAAGAGCCACAGATCGGAATGACGGTGCTGCGGCTTTGGAGGCTCTTTCTTCTGTCAGAGTGGGTGTTGCCCATTCTGGTGTGTTGAAAGCTGCTCCTTTAGCCGCGGTTTCATTTGCGGTGCTCTTCTCTTCCTCGGTTTGGGGAGCTCCTCCTCCAGCTAGAGGGTTGATTGTCACCCTCGCTCTGCTCAATAAATGTTTCATTAGTCGAAGCATTAGATGAGCCTGGCTGGAAGGGTGGCACATAACTGAGCTGCTGAAGGGATGTACATAACTGAGGATGCACATAACTGAGCTGCTGAAAGGATGCGCCTGACTGAGAGCGTATGGTGATTGCTGCGCCTATTTGAGGGCGCATGACGATTGCTGCGCCGAGCTGTAGACTTAGGATCTTTTCTTTGTAGAAATTCTCCTTTGTACAACCTTGTAATAGACTTTTATATGTAAATAAAAATCCTTATTTAATGTCCATACTTTTGTTTTGCTGTATCAAGTACTTTGTCTGAGCTTCCTGGCGCATGTAGTGTTTGGCGCATAGGATTTTTGATCGTGAAATTCCATGCTTCTACAGTAGCAGATGACTGGCTAGACTCGGTAGAGAGGAAGCTCCTTGGAGCTAGGTTGCCGAATGACCTCCAGGTCGAGGCAGCAGGATTTCTGCTGATAGACTTGGCAGGAGTTTGGTTCCGGAATGAGCCGCTATTCGCGAGAGGGAAGGCCACTTGGGATCAGTTCAAGACCCAGTTCAAAAAGAAATTCTTCTCGACCACCGCTAGGGTAGCCATGGGGCTACGATTCCAGAACATCTAGCAGGGGAACCGTTCTGTTGACGAGTATGCGGCAGAGTTTAGTCGCCTGAGCCGTTTCGCTCCTAGTCTAGTTGCAGACCCGGAGGAGATGACGCGTAGATTTTGTCATGGTCTAGTTCCAGACATTGGCATTCTTATAGTGGCGAACGGTACGACTAACTACTATCAGAGCCTAGAGTTGGCCCGGAGCATTGAGAAGCGTCTTCTGTCTTGCAAGAGGCCGGCTTCTGTACACCTAGAGGGACCGTCCAAGCGTCAGGCTTTCTAGCAGAGAGCACCGACGCCGCACCAGCAGACATACCATCCTCCTACATCACATCACCCAACCCCGCCAGTTAGAGCCTCGGGACCCCGGCAGCAGCAGAATGGAGCATTGTGTGTATTCTGTAAGAGGGTAGGCAATGACGCTTCTATCTGTAGGAAGAGGTTAGGGCAGTGTTTAGCTTGTGGGTCTGCCACCCATCAGCTTCGGGACTGCCCAGTAGCCAAGGTATCTAGAGGGCCGCTCCCGACTCAGCAGCAGAGGTTTGGGCAACATCTGCAGCAGCAGAAGGGACCCCAGGGGAAGACTTATAGTCTGGCTCTTGAGCCGGAGCCGGAGGAGGATTCGGAGCCCGATTATTTGGCTGACATCATCACAGGTCATATTTATTTGCATACTTTTCTAGCTCTATGCTTGTTTGTTCTGGTGCATCTCATAGCTTTCTGTCATTAGAGTTTTTGCATAAACACCACTTAGTAGCTACACCTACCGAGGAGATGAGTAGAGTAATGACGGGAGGCAGACCAGTACCCATTAGAGCTATCTATAGATGCTCTATTACTATAGCCGGGAGAGAGTTTAGGGGACGTTTCTTTGTGATGCCACTCTCCGGGTATGATATCATATTGGGGATGGACTGGCTTAGCTATGCCCATGCAGCTATAGACTGTCATGAGGGTAGTTTTCTGTTCAGTCTTCCAGGTACGGCACCATTCAGTATCAGGAGGACAGGGCCGGAGATCAGCCTAGAGCCAAACTGTTGTGCGACAGTTGGGGAGATAGCCCCGCCATACCCTATCATTAGGGAGTTTATGGATGTATTCCCAGAGGTTCTTCCAGGACTTTCGCCTGACAGAGATATGGAGTTCACTATAGATTTAGTACCGGGTTCATCACCAGTATCCCGGGCTTGCTATAGAGTGAACCCCAAAGAGGCCGTAGAGATGAAGGAGCAGATTGATGACCTGTTAAAAAAGGGTTTCATTCGATCTAGTGCTTCTCCATGGGGAGCGCCAGTGCTCTTTGTGCCTAAGAAGGATGGAACAGTTCGGTTGTGTATTGACTACCGGGCGTTGAATACCATCTCCATTAAGAACAAATATCCTCTGCCCAGGATAGATGATTTGTTCGACCAGTTGAGTGGGGCGAAGGTGTTTTCCAGGATAGATTTGAGATCCGGGTACCACCAGGTGAAAGTCAGGGCTGCAGACATCCAGAAGACAGCGTTCAACACGAAGTACAGGCAGTACAAGTTTCTGGTGATGCCATTTGGTCTCACAAATGCGCCAGCTGTCTTTATAAATTTGATGAATAAGACATTTTACCAGTATCTGGATAAGTTCGTCGTAGTATTTATCGACGACATCTTGATATACTCGAAGATGTCGGAGGAGCACGCAGAGCACTTATGAATAGTTTTGGGGATTCTGAGGCAGGAGAGATTGTTTGCCAAATTATCGAAGTGCGAGTTCTTTTTAGACCGAGTGGAGTTTCTCGGTCATGTAGTTACTAGAGAGGGGATCTCGGCGGATCCCAGGAAGATTGCTGCCGTTGAGACATGGAAGTCTCCGACGTCAGTTTCAGAGATCAGGAGCTTTCTGGGTTTAGCAGGCTATTATAGGAAGTTCGTCCAGGACTTTGCTAGGATAGCAGAACCTATGACGAAGCTGACGCGGAAGGACGCAGAGTACATCTGGTCAGAGGACTGCCAGGCAATATTTGAGGAGCTGAAGAGGAGCCTGACGACCGCTCCAGTTCTGACATTACCTTCAGGATCTGGAGGTTTTACCATATACAGCGATGATTCGGGAAAGGGGTTAGGATGTGTCCTACAGCAGCATAGGAAAGTGATTGCTTATGCATCTAGGCAATTACGGACTCATGAGCGGAACTATCCTACCCATGACCTAGAGTTAGCTGCGGTGATCTTTGCACTCAAGTTGTGAAAACATTACTTATACGGAGAGCGTGTGGAAATCTTTACTGACCACAAGAGCTTGAAGTATGTGTTCACGCAGAAAGAGCTGAACATGAGGCAAAGACGATGATTTGAGTTGATGAAGGACTTCGACATCGATTTACAGTATCACCCCGGGAAGGCAAATGTGATGGCGGATACGCTGAGAAGGTATCCGATGGCATGGTATCTGATGATAGATCAACATTTGCGGGAAGATCTGGAGAAGCTCGGTATCGAGATAGTTCGGCCAGGATCAGTGATACAGATGATGGCACTTGACATTCAGTCAAGT
This sequence comes from Iris pallida, assembly GCA_029216955.1. NCBI lineage: Eukaryota > Viridiplantae > Streptophyta > Magnoliopsida > Asparagales > Iridaceae > Iris > Iris pallida. The sequence continues at coordinate 619,003 of JANAVB010018197.1, forward strand.
TTGATGGAGCAGATCAGGGAGACACAGTCTACAGATGAGAGCCTTCTTAGACTTCGAGCCCAGGCTTTAGCTGGATTGCTGGATGACTTCACCGTAGCAGAGGACGGATCCTTGAGGTATGGCAGTCGATTATGCGTGTCGAATGGAGAGCTGATAGAGGCAGTCTTGCAGGAGGCGCACCGATCAAAATATTCTATTCACCCTGGTGTCAACAAGATGTACCGTGACTTACGGGAACATCTTTGGTGGCACGGGATGAAGAGAGATGTATCACGTTTTATTTCGAGATGCCTAGTTTGCCGGCAGGTCAAGGCGGAGCGCCAGAGACTAGCTGGTCTGTTGCAGCCGTTACCCATTCCCGAGTGGAAGTGGGAATACATTACGATGGACTTCGTCTTAGGGCTTCCTCATTCCCAAGGAGGGAAGGATGCCATTTGGGTCATCGTGGACAGGCTGACGAAGTATGCGCACTTTATACCCTTAAATGTGGGACTTTCCACCGAGAAGTTGGCGGAGCTATACATGCAGCAGATAGTTCGCTTGTACGGAGTACCAGTGAGCATCGTGTCGGACCGAGACAGCAGATTCACGTCCTACTACTGGAGGAGCTTGCAGGAGGAGTTGGGCAGTCGGCTCAAGTTCAGTACGACGTACCACCCGCAGACAGATGGGCAGTCCGAGAGGACGATACAGACGCTAGAGGACATGCTGAGGACTTGTGTGCTGGACTTTGGCGGATCATGGGAGAGCCATCTGCACTTGGTAGAGTTTTCATACAACAACAGCTACCAAGCCAGCATCGGTATGTCTCCTTTCGAGGTACTATATGGACGACGATGCCGTACACCGCTCTTTTAGGACGATATTGGGGATAGAGTTATCCTTGGGCCAGAGATGATCACGGATGCAGCAGAGAAGGTTGGGATGATCAGAGACAGGCTCAGAGTAGCTCAGGACAGGCAGAAACACTGGGCCGATGCTAGTCGCAGACCGATGGAGTTTGCTGACGGTAATATGGTGCTAGTGAAGATATCACCTACTAGAGGGACGATCCGGTTCGGACGAGGAGGCAAGCTGAGCCCCAGATACATCGGGCCGTTCGAGATACTTGGCAGGATCGGAGAGGTAGCTTACAGGGTTGCACTTCCACCCAACCTAGCAGGAGTTCACGATGTCTTTCACGTATCTCAGCTGAGGAGATATGTTCCGGACCCCAGCCATGTGCTAGATCATTCAGAGTTGGAGATCGGACCGAACCTTGCAGTCACTGAGCAGCCAGCGGAGATATTGGACAGAAGGGAGAAAAGGCTGAGGAACAAAGTCATACCCTTAGTACGAGTAGCTTGGAGCCGTCTCTCTCCGGGTGAATCTACTTGGGAGAGGAAGTCGGACATGAGGGATAGATATCCTTACTTGTTCGACCCAACAACTGCGAGGGAACCACCCGTTCCCGCTTGATACCTTAGAGGTTAGTTTCGATCGTAGCCTTAGTCATTTGTTGCATTGCTTGTTATGTTAGAATATTTGTAGAGTCTTCTATCCTTGTGAATTTCGATGACGAAATTTTTCAAGGAGGAAAGATTTGTAAGCCCCTAAATTTCAAAATAATATTTTATTAATATTAAATAGCATTTATGTGTTTAAAATAAATTAATATAATTATTAGAAATTTTTCTAGAAATTTTAAATGATTTTTAAATAGTTTTCAAATCTAAATATATTATTTTATAATTATTTGAAATGTTTTAATATCACTTTGTAATATTTAAAATTGTTATTATATCGGTTTGTAAATTAGTAAATTGTTTTAATTATGTTTTGCAAATTCACTTTTGCATTGGCCTAGGGGAGGGACCTATCTGCTATTTCCTAAAACCTAGGGGCCTTTCTGCAATTTGCCCGTCACCCCCCTACGTTCTGGCCAGCTGACCGACGACCGACGACCGCATTCCCCCGCCATTTTCGGCCGACCACAGCCTCCACAACCGACCTCTTTCTCCTATAAATAACCTCCAGGCCTAAACCCTAACCCTAGACTCATTTCTGACCACCACGACCACCGTCTCCTTCATTTTCCTACGCCTGAACCCTAACTCTGGCCACCCCCTAGCGCCGCCTCCACAGTCGACGTCGACGCTCGCCACCACCACCACTAGATGCGCCTCGTCAAGACGAGCGCAGCGCTGCCCGAGCGCCACGTCCACGACGCCCCAGCCGCCGTCCAGCCCCCTCTACGACCACTAGCTCGACCGGACACGCAGGTAGCAGCTCTAAAAACCGTGTCGTACGTGTCTCGTACTCACATATGCGACTCGCCGCGTCCCGACAAGTCTAATGGTGAGTTTGGACACGACGAACTCGACCCGTGCGTGTCGTGCATGACCTAGACACGGGGACTCGGCCGTTCTTCGTGTCCCAAACAATCAGGACACGAAGTTTGGCTATCGGGTTTAAACCCGTTAACCTAAATCTAACCTAAATCTAACCCAAACCTATTTCCTAACAAATGGCTCGGGCTGACCCCCTGGCCAGCCCGACCACGCCTAGAACCCGACCCCCCTGGGCCGAGTTCGAGCCCCCCCTTTTCCAGTTTTGTTTTCTTTTTTGTTTTCTTTTTGTTTTATTTTATTTTATTATATATGTATATATGTATATATGTATTTATATATATATATATATATATATATATATATATATATATATATATATATTGTAAGCCCCCTGAATTTCAGGGTTTATTTTTATTTTCTGAATGAATTGTTTTCGATAAATATATTATTATTTAATTATTTAGATCATTAATGTACCTTTCCATGACTTTGACTTCTGGAGCGTCAGGGATACCAATCTCTGTAAACTCTCTTCATGGGTTTTGAAGTAGGCAAGATTATCTTCCTGTTGATATATCGTGTCCCACTTGAACTCGTTCCCTTATGCTCTTTTTGTATCGCGCAAGTTCGGGTCAACTTAGACCGATTAATCATTCAATAATTATTCCCACTTTTATTTTTGATCGTCGTTTACACGTTGCCGTGGCTTTTAATTTAGGAGCACCAGACCAGTCGTTTTGTCAGAACCAACTTCTCATAAATGATCTACTCGAGACGCTCTTCACCCATGACCTTCGTGTCCTACTCAGGCACTCTATTTTGTGCTCCATTTCTTTCGCACAACTTTCGGTTCAATTTAGGCCAATTGATTGTCTACCGTAAAACCTTATTTAAATTCCAATTTAATTTCAGGACCCGACATCGATCCAACCTAGTCGACCCAAATTATGGACGTGGCCCACATGAAGCCTACTACCCACATGAAACTTGTGTCCCATTTATTGGAGTCCCCGTATATTATTTATTTATCCATGATTATAAATCCCTATTTTTAATTTAATTATTGCACCTGGTCCGATTTTGACCCGACCCGGTTCGACCAAATCCGAACCCATGCTTCATGTTGCCCTTTTATGACTGTCCAAACGCCCCACATAATTTTCCTATTTTTTCTATTTTAAAATATCTATTTTTTTCCTCTCTCTACTTTACAAATATCTATATATATATATATATATATATATATATATATATATATATATATATATATATATATATATATATATATATATATAACTCTCCCTCTCTCTTTACACCTACACCTACACCCCCCATCCCCATCACCAGCAGGAACACACCCCCTCCCCCCCTTACTTGGCCGACTACATTCTCTCCCTCTCTCTATAAATATCTCACTCTCTCACTATTCTCACTCTCTCTTTCTATTTACACACTCACACATATAAACATACACACACATACATCTCTCCCTTTCTCAACAGCACACACACACACTTCCCTCCCCATGGCCGACTTCCCCTCTCCTCCTCCTACTCTCCATCAACCACCACCATCATCTACATCATCATCACCATTAAACACCACCTCCACCACCACAAACACCATCTTCACCACCTTCACCACTCCCCACCACCGTACACCGCCGTCGTTGCCGTGCTCCGGCGACCGCTGCCGCGTCGCGCCAGCGCAGCCCTGGCCGCGCGCGTGCAGCAGCACGCAGCAGCAGCCCACAACGCGATATGCAGCAGTGGCAGCAGCTGCGGCGAGCAGCAGGCGCATGTACGCGCGCGTGCGGGCTGCCGTCGTGCGCCGCCGCACCGTCGCACGGCGCTGCCGCCACCGTGGCTGGCCCCCGACCCCCTGGCACACCACCCCGTGGCGGCCACCGTCCACCAGGACGGGTCGCCTAGGCTATTCGTGCATTTCGCACGAAATCCCGTCGGCGCGCGCGAGTTTGGAACTCAGAATTTGCGCTCCGTCGCAGCAAGTTCGTGCGCGTTTTTCGGGAGATCCGACCGTTGGATCGGCGAACTTTTTGCTCCGTCGCAATCTTGTTTCGTGTCGCCAACTTCGCAGGTTCGTAACTCCTCCATCGCAGCTCCGTTTTGTGTGCCGTTAGTTCCGGTGCACAGCTGGTATAACCCTCTTCCTGTCTCCTTTAGATTTTGTTTCATTATAAGCATGTTCGGTTGGTCGAATTCGACGCCAAAGTTGGCCGTCCAAATTCTTTAATTTGTACTTGTTAAATTCTATTTTTGAACCCGGGACTCCGAATTCAATTTCTGACACCACCAGTAGACTCGTGGCGTTGTTCTGGCATGTTTTTATATAAAGTTTGCTTGATTTGGAGAACGTGGGCCCTGGCACGTATTTCGGTGCAAAGCGGGTCCCACTTTTTGAGTCAACGTGTCACTTTGAGATCGGCTCATCGGAATCCAGTTCCGGATATACCGTTGAGTTCGTATCGTCATTCTGGACTCGTTGACATATAATTTGCTGAGTTTTGAAGACATTTGCTCCGGCACGCATTTCGGTGCAAACTGGATTCCAAGTGTCCGCGTCAACGTATCATTTTGAGATCGGCACATCGAAATTCCATTTCGGACATACCGTTGGGTTTGTATCATCATTCTGGATTCGTGGACATATAATTTGCTAGGTTTTGTAGACTTCTATCCTGACACGTTTTTCGGTGCAAAGTGTGTCCAACGGCAGACATCATTTTGACCCGAAATTACCGTTTTGCCCATGTGTCTAAATTGGACTTATGGGTAGGCTATCCTAACTAATTTGACCGTTCTGGACACGCTGGTGATATTTATTTTATCATCGGACGACATCTGTAGATTTTGTTTATGTATTATCCTTAATTTATAATTAATTATTTTTCCAGAAATTGTTACTTTCTGTTTTTGGATTTTTATATATATTTTAATTTCTATAAAAATCTGGGAAAAATTATATTTAAAAACTATGTTAATTTAGATAATTTATTATAATTTTTTCAGTATTTAATAAGTACTTTTGGTATTTTATAAAAATGGGAAAACAGAACTCATTTTCAGGATACATGTGTTTGTTGATTTTTAATAAATATTTATGAATGTTTATAAATTCCAAAAAAATTAGTATAAATTTCTATAATTAACAAGGATCATTTTGGTACTTTATTTTATATATATCTGAGCTTTTTGTCTATCTCAAAAATTGTGGGAACATAGTGTACAGTAGATTTAATTATTGAATAATTATGACTTGCAATGTTTTGTGTTGTTTTAAGTTATTATAGTATTGGACCTCACCCCGCACTAGTATAAAGGCTCTAGAAAATTAGTTTGGATATAGTGTCACTTCACATTAGACTTTTATGCTAGGTCCCCGCTTGGCTAGTGTCCAATTAGGAGTCGTGTCTCACCACTAGTGTAATATTGAACATAGCTTATAACTGAGTTGTATATCATTATTGACAGGACACCGGACATCTATATCTTCGTACTAGTATTCTTGCTTTGCTCGAGGCAAGTACATCTACAAACTCATTTACTGTCTTTTAATGCTAGAACATGTATTAACCCTGTTAGAACACTGATCCTTGAGGTAGCAAATTATATCTTCACATGTTGTATTACTTTCAGTACCCGCCATGCTTAGGACAGTTTTTATATCTTCACCTGCTTCTTACGAGTTCTCAGTACATGTTTCACTATACTATATACTGCTCTGAGTATTCACATGTTTCATACTGCTCCCAGTACCTGCCATGCTTATACTGCTCCCAGTATCTCTCACATGTTTTATATCGTTCTCGTATCTCCCACATGTTTTTACTGTTCTCGTATCTCTCACATGTTTAAATAACGGGTTAAGGGAAAACTGTTAGTATTGTACGTGAACATGACCCCCTTCTCCGTATGTACTTATCGCGCTCGGTGCCATTCTATATGTAACCTTGCCGTATGTTCTGGTCCCGCGTTTGTGTATGGATATACACCGATGCCGTTATGTGTACGTATGTGCACATCAAAAAATTGATATGTACCGCTGTACATCCTATTCACCTATTGACCGATTCACGTACATACTACAGTTTTAAACTTTTAAACTATATATTGTCATTTCTAAAAAGAACCAAATTAAACCATGATATGCCATGTTCCCTATGTTACCATGATACTGTGATCCCAGTTGTACCATGAGGCCATATTTTCCAGTATTTCCTGTTTTATAGATTTATCACACCATGTTTCTTGTTGTACATCTCTTTCATTATATGTTCAGTACTTTAGTTGTAGAGGTTGTACTTGCTCCCGTCCTGACAGGATAACGTTGTAGGTTCACTTTTCGAGGAGGAAATGCTATGTGATAAATACTATGGCACTGATCCTGAGGACCTGACCTTAGCTCCAGAAGAGGCCCCAGCGGGGAACCTTGCTTAGTTATCTTTCTCGTGTTTTGAGACTTGGACTTTGTCTGTACTTAGATTTGGATACTGGACTTTGTCTCCAGTTAGATACTTTGGTTATGTATTATTAAATCTGTACTTGTTTACCTTTGCTTATAGATGTTGTATTGTGATGAACCTTTAAATATGATTTTAGAACTGTTAGCTGCTTAGATCCTTTATTGTTTATTCTAGAACAGCTTACTGCACTTTAACCAAGCGTAGGCTGGACATGGCTCGGCCCGGCCCAACAATTTGGGTAACGGGTCGTGACATGTTTTTTTTGGCGGCCCATGCAGGTCCAGACTTAAGTTGTTTGGTTACGTTATTGTACCAAGCATGCCTGCAATTAGGATCTAGGACAACTTGTTAACACTAGGAATAACATTTAGAACACCTAGAGGATTTCTAGGATTGCAACATAGGAGAACTCATCACAGCATAGGACCGTTAACTGTATTTAGTATCTTGTTTGAAATTCAGTAGGTTATAATTTTGACCAATTTAGTACCCTTGGGATGACCCCTGAGGATCTCACTCTAATCTTATCTCGAAATCTGTTTTCACCTGTTTCCATTTGCTATTCCTTAATTTGTTGTTGAAATCGTTTTCTGATTTTCGTTGTTGACTTTGATCTTGCATCGTGATAAATTTTGTGGATTGAATTATGATATATCCTGATAAGGTAAACGTCTGCTTTATTTATGGAGTTTAGAATTTATCGCAGCCATATTAGCTGGTATGACAAAAACATAGAGCCTGATTTCGGATATACTATCCTATTCATAGAATTTAGATTTTCTTGCAACCATACCGGTTGGCGTGGCGAGGATTCTAGATAATATGATTATAGGGTGTATACCATAGTTATGACTCTATCGTTTATTGCATATAAGCTTACTGGTGTGGCGAGAATTCTGGCAACATAATTTCAGGAAGACGTATATGGTTATCAGATCATATCTCAACTTGGTTCACTTTGTTATGACCGAATGAGCAAGAATAAATTCTTATTATCATTCTTCCCCGTCTTGATTAACTCTGTTCCATCTATAACTAGGATTATAGGTTCTCTAGGACTCTCCAATAGAATTGCTTTCATGTTATCTTTTGGGCATAATTATTTTTGTGTTCCATCTTTCCTATGACTTGACTAAACTCTTCTTCGTTAACCTCTTGGGTAATTCTTCTCGTTATGTATCCCGTTGTCTTCGTACCATTCTTGAAGATTTTTCGATAAACTTTTCTGTCTTGCTCGACCCTTTAACTTGTTTGGACACTGTTATGGATTGCTTGACCCAGTCTTAGGCCTTGTTACCTTCTATTTGATAGACGACCGAAATAGCCAAACCTTGTTAACTGATTCTGTAAGTATAACTATAAATGTATTGTGTGTTTGTGATAAGTACTTTTCCTAGGGATTGGTTAGATTAAGCTTATAGGACAAGTATGGGTGACTGACTGTAGTAGATTTGGAAACCATTAAGAACGATTGTATTGATAGTATGACTTGATGATAGGGTATCTAAGATAGAATAATGAGATATTATATTGTTATGACTATGGATTGAGGATCCGAATCATGTACTTACAAATTGAGGATTTAGCATTTGTAGAATTTTGGTTGGTTATCTATAGCTGATTACAGGTGATTAAAGGGTAGATCGATATGTGGATTGATATAGAATAAATTAGAATGAGTTATCGTATTGCGTACGAGATCGGAAAGATATCAGTTAAAAGACAAGGAACAAGACAGAGACATATGTACATTAGTAATTAATAAATCGGGAGTTTTGAAATCGAGGATTTATATTCGGAGGACTTGTTGAGTAAAAAGAAAGAGGCTCTACGCCAAGAATAAGAATTGAAAGTATGATTTCAAGGAGAAGCTGTAGGAAAGGATTGACGACAAATAATGCTAAGGAACTGTGGATTGATAGAATATGGATACTTAGGATACGATAAGGAAATCCAGTATTTACAATTGAGGTTGGAAATATGATTGATGATTAAGCATTTTTGGCTTATAAACATATCCAGAGAATGACCTATAGTTTAGGGTATACATAAATGTTTCATGTTAGTGTGGAAGATTCTAAAGGATATATGACGTAGTTATGATAGAAGGACTTTGTTGAACCTGAACCAAAAAGTTTGTAGGAGAAACAAAAGAGATGATTACAAGGATAGCAGATTGAGTATTGCAGCCAGAGCAGCTACATATTATAGTTTGACCGGATGGATGATTTTTAATTTCGAGGACGAAATTTTTGTAAGGTGGGTAGGATGTAAGCCCCCTGAATTTCAGGATTTATTTTTATTTTTCTGAATGAATTGTTTTCGATAAATATATTATTATTTAATTATTTAGATCATTAATGTACCTTTCCATGACTTTGACTTCTGGAGCGTCAAGGATACCAATCTCTGTAAACTCTCTTCATGGGCTTTGAAGTAGGCAAGATTATCTTCATGTTGATATATCGTGTCCCACTTGAACTCGTTCCCTTGTGCTCTTTTTGTATCGCGCAAGTTCGGGTCAACTTAGACCGATTAATCATTCAATAATTATTCCCACTTTTATTTTTGATCGTCGTTTACACGTTGCCGTGGCTTTTAATTTAGGAGCACCAGACCAGTCGTTTTGTCAGAACCAACTTCTCATAAATGATCTACTCGAGACGCTCTTCACCCATGACCTTCGTGTCCCACTCAGACACTCCATTTTGTGCTCCATTTCTTTCGCACAACTTTCGGTTCAATTTAGGCCAATTTATTGTCTACCGTAAAACCTGATTTAAATTCCAATTTAATTTCAGGATCCGACATCGATCCAACCCAGTCGACCCAAAGTATGGACGTGGCCCACATGAAGCCTACTACCCACATAAAACTTGTGTCCCATTTATTGGAGTCCCCGTATATTATTTATTTATCCATGATTATAAATCCCTATTTTTAATTTAATTATTGCACCTGGTCCGATTTTGACCCGACCCGGTTCGACCGAACCCGAACCCATGCTCCATGTTGCCCTTTCATGACTGCCCAAATGCCCCACATAATTTCCCTATTTTTTCTATATTAAAATATCTATTTTTTTCCTCTCTCTACTTTACAAATATCTATATCTATATCTATATATATATATATATATATATATATATATATATATATATATATATATATATATATATATATATATATATATATATATATATATATATATATATATATATAACTCTCCCTCTCTCTTTACACCTACACCTACACCCCCCATCCCCATCACCAGCAGGAACACACCCCCCCCCCCTTACTAGGCCGACTACATTCTCTCCCTCTCTCTAAATATCTCACTCTCTCACTATTCTCACTCTCTCTTTCTATTTACACACTCACACATATAAACATACACACACATACATCTCTCCCTTTCTCAACAGCACACACACACACTCCCCTCCCCATGGCCGACTTCCCCTCTCCTCCTCCTACTCTCCATCAACCACCACCATCATCTACATCATCATCACCATTAAACACCACCTCCACCACCACAAACACCATCTTCACCACCTTCACCACTCCCCACCACCGTACACCGTCGTCGTTGCCGTGCTCCGGCGACCGCTGCCGCGTCGTGCCACCGCAGCCCTGGCCGCGCGCGTGCAGCAGCACGCAGCAGCAGCCCATAACGCGGCATGCAGCAGTGGCAGCAGCTGCGACGAGCAGCAGGCGCATGTGTGCGCGCGCGGGCCGCCGTCGTGCGCCGCCGCGCCGCCGCACGGCGCTGCCGCCACCGTGGCTGGCCCCCGACCCCCTGGCGCACCACCCCGTGGCGGCCACCGTCCACCAGGATGCGCCGCCTAGGCTATTCGTGCATTTCGCACGAAATCCCGTCGGCGCGCGCGAGTTTGGAACTCAGAATTTGCGCTCCGTCGTAGCAAGTTCGTGCGCATTTTCCGGGAGATCCGACCGTTGGATCGGCGAACTTTTTGCTCCGTCGCAATCTCGTTTCGTGACGCCAACTTCGCGGGTTCGTAACTGCTCCGTCGCAGCTCCGTTTTGCGCACCGTCAGTTCCGGTGCACAGCTGGTATAACCCTCTTTCTGTCTCCTTTAGGTTTTATTTCATTATAAGCACGTTCGGTTGGTCGAATTCGACGCAAAAGTTGGTCGTCCAAATTTATTAATTTGCACTTGTTAAATTCCATTTTTGAACCCAAAACTCCGGATTCAATTTCTGACACCACCAGTAGACTCGTGGCATCGTTCTGGCATGTTTTCATATAAAGTTTGCTTGATTTGGAGAACGTGGGCCCTGGCACGCATTTCGGTGCAAAGCGGGTCCCACTTTTCGAGTCAACGTGTCACTTTGAGATCGGCTCATCGGAATCCAGTTCCGGATATACCGTTGAGTTCGTATCGTCATTCTGGACTCGTTGACATATAATTTGCTGAGTTTTGAAGACATTTGCTCCGGCACGCATTTCGGTGCAAACTGGATTCCAAGTGTCCGCGTCAACGTATCATTTTGAGATCGACACATCGAAATTCTATTTCGGACATACCGTTGGGTTCGTATCATCATTCTGGATTCGTGAAAATATAATTTGCTAGGTTTTGTAGACTTCTATCCTGACATGTTTTTCGGTGCAAAGTGTGTCCAACGGCAGACATCATTTTGACCCGAAATTACCATTTTGCCCCTGTATCTAAACTGGACTTATGGGTAGTCTATCCTAGCTGATTTGACCGTTCTGGATACGTTGGTGATATTTATTTTATCATCCGACGACATCTGTAGATTTTGTTTATGTATTATCCTTAATTTATAATTAATTATTTTTCCAGAAATTGTTACTTTCTGTTTTTGGATTTTTATATATATTTTAATTTCTGTAAAAATTTGGGTAAAATTATATTTAAATACTGTGTTAATTTAGATAATTTATTATAATTTTTTCAGTATTTAATAAGTACTTTTGTTATTTTATAAAAATGGGAAAACAGAACTCATTTTCAGGATACATGTGTTTGTTGATTTTTAATAAATATTTATGAAGGTTTATAAATTCTAGAAAAATTAGTATAAATTTTTATAATTAATAAGGATCATTTTGGTACTTTATTTTATATATATTTGAGCTTTTTGTCTATCTCAAAAATTGTGGAAACATAGTGTACAGTAGATTTAATTATTGAATAATTATGACTTGCAATGTTTTGTGTTGTTTTGAGTTATTATAGTATTGGACCTCACCCCGCACTAGTATAAAGGCTCTAGAAAATTAGTTTGGATATAGTATCACTTCACATTAGACTTTTATGCTAGGCCCCCACTTGGCTAGTGTCCAGTTAGGAGTCGTGTCTCACCACTAGTGTAATATTGAACATAGCTTAGAACTGAGTTGTATATCATTATTGACAGGACACCGGACATCTATATCTTCGTACTAGTATTCTTGCTTTGCTCGAGGCAAGTACATCTACAAACTCATTTACTGTCTTTTAATGCTAGAACATGTATTAACCCTGTTAGAACACTGATCCTTGAGGTAGCAAGTTATATCTTCATATGTTGTATTACTTTCAGTACCCGCCATGCTTAGGACTGTTTTTATATCTTCACCTGCTTCTTACGAGTTCTCAGTACATGTTTTACTATACTATATACTGCTCTGAGTATTCACATGTTTCATACTGCTCCCAGTACCTGCCATGCTTATACTGCTCCCAGTATCTCTCACATGTTTTATATCGTTCTCGTATCTCCCACATGTTTTTACTGTTCTCGTATCTCTCACATGTTTAAATAACGGATTAAGGAGAAACTGTTAGTATTGTACGTGAACATGACCCCTTCTCCGTATGTATTTACCGCGCTCGGTGCCATTCTATATGTGACCTTGCCGTATGTTCTGGTCCCGCGTTTGTGTATGGATATACACCGATGCCGTTATGTGTACGTATGTGCACATCATAAAATTGATATGTACCGCTGTACATCCTATTCACCTATTGACCGATTCACGTACATACTACAGTTTTAAACTTTTAAACTATATGTTGTCATTTCTAAAAAGAACCAAATTAAACCATGATATGCCATGTTCCCTATGTTACCATGATACTGTGATCCCAGTTGTACCATGAGGCCATGTTTTCCAGTATTTCCTGTTTTATAGATTTATCACACCATGTTTCTTGTTGTACATCTCTTTCATTATATGTTCAGTACTTTAGTTGTAGAGGTTGTACTTGCTCCCGTCCTGACAGGATAACGTTGTAGGTTCACTTTTCGAGGAGAAAATGCTATGTGATAAATACTATGGCACTGATCTTGAGGACCTGGCCTTAGCTCCAGAAGAGGCCCCAGCGGGGAACCTTGCTTAGTTATCTTTCTCGTGTTTTGAGACTTGGACTTTGTCTGTACTTAGATTTGGATACTGGACTTTGTCTCCAGTTAGATACTTTGGTTATGTATTATTAAATCTGTACTTGTTTACCTTCGCTTATAGATGTTGTGTTGTGATGAACCTTTAAATATGATTTTAGAACTGTTAGCTGCTTAGATCCTTTATTGTTTATTCTAGAACAGCTTACTGCGCTTTAACCAAGCGTAGGCTGGACATGGCTCGGCCCGGCCCAACAATTTGGGTAACGGGTCGTGACATATATATATATATATATATATATATATATATATATATATATATATATATATATATATATATATATATATATATATATATATATATATATATACTATTATATATGTATATATACAGTATTTGTATATGTATATATATATTTTATATTTAGTATTTTATTATATAAGTGTATATTTTATTTATTTATTATATAAGTGTATATATATATGTATTTATATATATATATATATATATATATATATATATATATATATATATATATATATATATATATATATATATATATATATATATATATATATGTATATACAAATACTGTATACATATATACAGCAATATATGTATATACAAATACTATATACATATATACAGCAATATATATATATATACAATATTTATACACACAAACACATATACATAGATACATATATATATATATATATATATATATATATATATATATATATATATATATATATATATATATATATATATTGTATATATATATGTATGTATCTATGTATATGTGTTTGTGTGTATAAAAAAATATATATATATATATATATATATATATATATATATATATATATATATATAAAATATATATATATATATATATATATATATATATATATATATATATAGGAGCGGATCGGGAGCCCCGCTCGCGGAGCCCCGCCGAAGCCCCCGCGATCCTTAGCCGTTGGATCGCGCGTGCGGGGGCGGGCCCCACGCGGGTCCCGCGTGATCCGATGGTGCAGGGGGGGGCGGGGCTTCGGCGGGGCTCCGCGGGCGGGTATCCCGATCCGTTTCCATATATATATATACAGTATTTGTATGTGTATATATATATATATATATATATATATATATATATATATATATATATATATGTACATACAAATACTGTATATATATATATATATATATATATATATATATATATATATATATATATATATATATATATATATATATATATATTGTTGTTATATTTTTATATATGTATTTCAAATTCTGCTTTATACAAAATATTATTGTGCATAAATTCACAAGTTATTTTTATCATTTAAATTATGACTTGTATATTTTAGCACTTTAAAAATATATTTATGTATATAAATTACTGCTTTTTATTGTTTATGACCAATTGATGTCCAAGCCTAGCATGGGTTTTTGGGCCCAATTGTGTCTAATATATTCAGAGTCTGTACAAGTCATATTGGACTTGATTCATGGCTCTGAGTCCAGTATCTGGACTTCGGTTCAATTTAGAATACATCGACAAAATAGTAAATAATTAATTAATTATTTTCCAGAAACTGTTGCTTGCTGTTTTTGAATTTTTTATATATATTTTAAATACTGTAAAAATTTGGGAAAATTGTATTTAAATACTATGTTAATTTAGACAATTTATTATAATTTGTCCAGCATTTAATAAGTACTTTTGGTATTTTATAAAAATAGGAAAACAGAACTCATTTTCAGTATATATATGTTTGCTGATTTTTAATAAATATTTATGAGGGTTTATAAATTCCAGAAAAATTAGTATAAATTTCTATAATTAACAAGGATCATTTTGGTACTTTATTTTATATAAAATTGAGCTTTTTATCTATCTCAAAAATTGTTGAAACATAGTGTATAGTTTGATTTATTTATTGAATAATTACGACTTTCAATATTTTGTGTTGTTTTGAGTTATAGTCGTATTGGACCTCACCCCGCACTAGTGTAAAGACCCTAGAAAGTTAGTTTGGGTATTGTGTCACCCCACATTGGTCTCCTATGCTAAGTCATTATTTGGCTAGGTGTCCAATCAGAAAGTCGTGTTGCACCACTAGTGTATTAGTGTTTAACTTAGTGTAAAAACTAAGTTTATGTATTTATTTCTACAGTGACGAATTACCAAGCATCTATAGCATTTTTATCGCTGTTTTGCTTTGCTAAAGGCAAGTACTTCTACAAACTTTACATACTGCTATAACCATAAACTGTAAATTCCAACCATGTTAAATACTGATCCTTGGGGTAGCAAGTTAAAACTTCACATGTTGTATTACTTTCAGTATCTACCATGCTTAAGACAGTTATCATATCTTCACATGCTTCTTACTGGTTCTCAGTACATGTCATGCTTTAAACTGCTATGAGTATCCACTATGTTTTATACTGCTCTCAGTACCTACCATGCTTATACTGCTCCCAGTATCTTTCACATGTTTTATACTGTTCTCGTATCACTCACATGTTAATAAAAACGGGTTAAGGGGAAACTGTTAGTAGTGTACGTGATCATGCCCCCCTTCTTCGTATGTATTTACCGAGCACTGTTGCATTCTATATGTACCTTTGTCGTATGTCTGCTCCCGCGTTTGTGTATGGACATACACCGATGTCGTTAAGGGTACGTATGTACGCTTCAGAAAATTAATATGTACCACTGTACATCCTGATTACCTATTGACTGATCACTCACCTACTATAGTTTTAAACTTTAAAACAAATAATTATTGTCATGATAAAATGTATCTAAAACTGGATAAAAACATGATATGTCATTTCTTTCCATCACATGATCAGTATCATATGTTTGTTAGAATCAGTACTTGCTCCCGTCCTGACAGGATAACGTTGTAGGTATACTTACTGAGGAGGAGTTGCTCTGTGACTCATATTATGGAGTTACTGCCGAGGACCAGGCTTTATCTTACGAAGATGTACCTGCGGGAAAACTCGTCTAGTTGTCTATTACCGTGGACTTTTGAGAATAGTCATGTATTAGACTATGTATTTTGTGACTAGACCTGTATCCAGCTTTACATTTCGGACTTGTACTTGGACTTACTATTATATGAGATGACTTTTGTGTTTGGAACATTTATGACTCTTCTTTACATATAGAACTGTTAGCACACTTTAGTCTTACCTTGTTATCTTTAGAACAGCTTATTACGCTTTATCTCAAGCGTAGGCTGGACATGACTCGGCCCGACCTAACAATTTGGGTAGTGGGTCGTGACAGTAGTTGCAGATGCCTTGAGCAGGTATCCAGTCGCTATGTATTTGACGACATATCGTCATCTATTGGCCGATCTGGATAGTTTGGGTATCGAGGTGATCGTTCCGGGCATAGAGGTTCAGATGTGGGATTTACAGATTCAGTCTGCGTTGATGGACAGAGTCAGATTAGCACAGTTTGATAACGTGACCTTGAGGAGCATCAGGGAGCAGGTGCAGGCCAGATTGCTAGACGATTTCTCTATAGTCGAAGATGGATCGCTGAGGCACGGTACTAGATTGTGCATTCCGAGTGGAGAGCTTTGGGAAGAGATTCTGCAGGAAGCGCATCGTTCCCAGTACTCTATGCATCTTGGAGCCAACAAGATGTACAGAGACCTGAGGGAGCATGTATGGTGGTATGGCATGAAGCGAGAGGTAGCTCAGCTTGTATCTTGATGCTTAGTGTGCCAGCAGGTGAAAGCCGAGAGACAGAGGCCAGGTGGTCTACTTCAGCCACTACCCATTCCAGAGTAGAAGTGGGAGCACATCACTATGGACTTTGTATCTGGACTTCTACGATCTTCAGGAGGAAAAGACGCAATTTGGGTCATCGTTGATAGATTGACCAAATCGGCCCACTTTTTGCCTTCAAGGCGGGACTGTCTACGAAGAAGCTGGAGAGATGTACGTACGGTAGATAGTCAGATTGCACGGAGTTTCGGTAAGCATAGTCTTGGATCGGGATAGTCGTTTCATTTTCCACTTGTCACGACCCGATCCCAACTAATTGGGTCGAACCGGATCATGCCCAGCCTGCACCGTTGTTGAGACGGCGGCAGTAAGCTGTTCAGTAGCAGGTAACCATACAACAATACTATATTTATCACAACTCAAAATTCGCAAATTTAAAACTTTATTAAACTTTTATAATGGAATGAAAGATACAACTTAAACCATTTTCTACATACATCAAGAAGAAAAGAAAACTCTAGGCAAACAGCTCATCAGTCTCGAAATCCTCATCTTGGGATCGTGGAACAAAGCCTCATCAGTGATACCTAAAATGTTGGGTCTCCAGTCAGGAGGGAGCAAAGTACAATTCATGCTAATTTAACAATTAAAATAATAATAGAATCATGCACTTTTAAACAGTTTTAAAAATCAACTAAGCAGTTACAGTTTTAAAACAGTTACAGTTTCTGTGATGTGAATAGGCAATGAATATGACCGGCTTGGGTTGTACAGTTGTATCATATTGATACGATATGGCTTATCCCCGTGTGTATGAGGGGTAAGCTAACACAGTCAGTATACAGTTTTGGATGTGGTCATACTCATTACACTACTCCCCCAGTCCCCAATAGTTATAGTAGTTACAGTCAGTGCTCTCAGAGAGAGTTCCGTGTTGCATCGTGGTTTAAACTTGCATTAAAACGATTACTAAATAATTGTAAACTAACACAAAATGTACTTGCCTTTGATTATGACTGGATTCGATTGTTGATTCCGGGTTGATGCTAGTACAGTCCTCGAAATCCTACGATTGAGAATTAGACTCAGATATCAGGTTTTAAGTTGTTATTAGGCTACAGCTAACGTTTACGTCGCAAGCTACGTGCGTTGATTAAACCGGTTAATTTGATTATTTGGGAAATAATAACAAGAACAAATTATCTTTGAAAAACTTTGTGCTTTTGTAATATATCTATAAAAATAGTTTCTTCCAGTGACAAATTATGAACTAGTTATCTTACTAATATTTTATCTATTTATTTTACTTGGAAGTTCTTAATTAATTATCTACGAGAAATGATTACGTTCTAACCACGGTTACACGTCCAATCCAAAACCACCCAAAAGAGATCAACATCAACCACCCAGAAAAGAAAGTAAAACCTACACTTTGTAATACAGGGCACAGCTAATCATCCTAGAGTTATGGGCTTATGCCCTTTACAATTCTTTTACATAAAATAAGAGGGAAATGTTTAGTTCCTAAATAAAATATGCAGTAAAAAGTTATCCATAATAAATAACTTAAACATTAAATAAAATAATTTAAATCAAAAGTTTGGAGTCTCAGACTCGGTCCATCGTCACATCTAGCTAATACCTCAACGCCCGGTCGGACCGGTACGTTTGCATTTCGCTAGGGCCCACAGACCGGTACGGTCGTCGCCCGAAAAGTCGGTTTTAAAATCATTTTCCGAAAACCAATTTGAAATCCAAAATAGATAAAGTTTTGTAAAAATTTGGGCAACATTTTCTCTATTCCGGGACAACCCAAAACTGGGAAATGCGCCAACAAAATCCTGCAATGTCCCAAACCAAAGAAAAACCCATTGATACAGAAAATATAACCACAGAAATTGTTTCCGAAACATAATCGAAAAACCCGAAAGGAATTCGGAAATCCCAAATCATTACCAAATAACTCAGAATCCATCCATACTAAACTCGAAATTTCCGAGAATCCGAAACCAACAGAACCTTTCCGAAATACTCGGGGATTCCAAAATCAAACTAACAGCATAAAATCTCAGCAGACAACATCACAAAACGCTAACGTAGCTAACCGCACTACGGCGTAGCTAAACCGGATTTCCGAGGGAAAACCGGGGACCGTTATCATCATCGACTACCGAATAAAACGCAACGGGGCAGAGAATTTATACCTCGGGATGCTCGGCTAGAGCTCTCAGATGATATAATAGAAAGAAAAATGATGAGATCCAGATCAGCGAACGTTCTCGAAACAGTGCTGAAATCCGCAGCGACGTCGAAGAACGCCAAAAACTCAGAAGCTAGGCATGGCCAGGGAACAGCAAGGGAAAGCTCACCAAAAAGGACTGACCAGGGCGCTGGCCAAAGAACAGCGACCACAGGGCGCTGGCCACAGAGGAATCGGCCAACGGAGGTGTCGCGGGACAGGGCTGGACAGCCGCGCAAGGGGACGCCCAAAGGGGATCGGCGGGTTCTGACCTGGAGGGGGTCGCCCGGGCTCGGGGAGGCTCGGCGTGGTCGGCCGAGAAGGGGGCGACGGGCACGGCGGAACAGCGGGTCGGCGGGGGTGCAGAGGGCGCGAGAGGGTGGCGGCGCCGTCGGGGCGCGCTGGTCGGGGCGGACGCCGGAGAGGTCGGTGGGGTGTGGGCCGCACGGGGCACGGGCCAGCGATGGTCGACCGGAGGGAGCCGACGGATCCAAAGGGGCGCGGGTCGGGGAAAGGCCGACGGGAGCTCGGGTCCTTGGGAAGGGGTTATGGAGGAATGGGTTTGAGAAGAAGGGAAGTTGGGGGAGAGTAGGTGATGGGGGTGTTGATCTCGTCTCTGGAGAGAATGTAGAGGGAGAGGTGGAGATGGGTTTATATGGGATCTGTTCTTGGGGGTTACGGAAAGTGAAAGGAGGAGTCGGGAGGTTGGCGGCGGTGGCCGTTCGGAAACAGAGGGTCTGCCGTTCCTCTCAGAAAGAGAACGCAAGAGAGAGAGAGTGGGGAAGTGGGGAGTTTATTAAGGGTGTTGTGGAGAACGTGGAGACTTGTGTGTGGTGGGGAGAGAAGATGGGGAACAGACCAGGAAGAAAAAGTCAGGGTGTTTACTAATTCATGTGTGGAGTGCATTTGCTGGTCCTACGGGACCAGCTGACCAAGTATATATATATATTTTTTTAAAAAAGTTATTATAACCAAGTAAATTCAGATTTGGAAAAAGAATGGGTTTGGGTTTGGTTCGGGCCTGGGTCTGGGCTCGAAAATCAAAAGTCCAAGTTATTAATATTTTCGAAATTCTTTTTCACACAAAAATATTTAATAATGTTAATAATAATAATTTTTAGAAAATGCTAATAATAATAATACTAAACTCTATTAAATAATTAATTACAAATAATGGGTTTCACAATCTTCCCTCCTTAGAAAATTTCGTCCTCGAAATTAAAGGCAGGATAGGAGAATCAAACAGGTACGGGTACTGCGCCCGTAACTCAGGTCCAACAATAAGAATTTTCAAGGCAGTCGTGGATGAAACGGTTTATGATATCATCCATGTAGAAAAATACAAAAGCGAACCAAAGTACACGAGGTTGATCAGACCATCATGCACCGGTCCTGATTAGACAATATATTAGTGGGTGCACCCAATAAAATACCATCATGATCAAGCTTGATAAAGAGATAGCTTGCAAAACTAGGCTGACTTAGCAGCATCAGTCAAGTTTAGAACGAAAAGATAAGTAGTAGGAGTTTAAGTGATTGCTCAAATTCTGATCTTCTTCTTACCTCTGACTACGCTTGCAACTGGTTTCTCTGGCACTGCAAGGTTGAGTCCAATCTTCAGCTCTGAATTATCCAATATGGGACTCGGATCCGAAATGTAACGTCTGAGCTGGCTCAATTTTCCTGCTATGCTAACACTGATCGTTCCTCTGGTAGGAGAAAATCTTCACAAAAGACGCTATCTCCTTCTTTAAATTCCACTGATTGACGATGCTAACTTGGTAGTTGTTGTAAGGAAACTCTACCAATTTTAAATGATCTTCTCCAAGACCCTCCAATTTCCAAAACACAAGATCTAACATATCTTCAGGCGTCTGGATTATCTTCTTTGATTGTCTGCCGGTTTGTACTCCATAAATCCGGTAGGGGTGCCTCTCGTACAATGCTGCCAACTTCTCGGTGAATAAACTAACCTTGAAGGGAATAAGTGTGCTGACTTAGTCAGTCGGTCCACTATAATCCAATTGGTGCCCTTCCCTCCTTGGGAACAAGGCAATCCTTACTCAAAGTTCATTGTTATATGCTTCTACTTCCACTCCGAATTGTCCAGCGGCTGCAACGAACTTGTTGTTCTCTTGCTAAATTCCTCATGTTGACAAATTCACATCTAATCCCATACCTGGAATTATCCTTCTTCATTCCATAGCACCAATCAATGGAGGCATATTCCGATACATTTTATTAGCTCCTGAATATATAGAATACTGTGACTGGTGCATTTCTTTCATCAACTCGTTCCTCCGTTTGTCAGCCGATACGCAAAACCTCGTACCATTCTTCAGAATTCCACTACTGATCAATTTAGAAACCCTCAAGTGTTCCTGCCAACACTTGATCTCTAAGCCTGCAAAGTGCCTCGTTTTGAAACTACGACCTCTTGATTTTGTCCATCAGCCTCGAACTTCATCAATACTGAATCAGCATCCAGCTCCGTCCTTCTATCTCCAAATAGTATAACCTCCAGTCCAAGCTTCTCGACTCTTCTAGTAGGTGTCATTCCTTGGTTAAGAACATCGCCACTGGTATCGACCAAGTGTATCAGCGATCACATTAGCCCTACCCGGGTGGTATAGCGGGTCGATGTTGAAATCCTTCATCAGCTTCAGCCATCTTCTTTGTCTAACATTCAGCTCTTTCTGAATGAAGACATATTTCAGACTTTTGTAGTCTGTATATATTTTCACTCCCTTTCCATAAAATCATGCTTCCATAGCTTCAAAGTAAAGATAATTACAGCAAATTCCAAATTAGGTATGGGATAATTCTTCTCATGAGTCTGTAGTTACCTAGATGTGTAAGCAATTACTTTTCCATGTTATTGAAGAACGCAACCCAGTCCTTTTCCAGAGGCATTACTGTAAATTGAGTAACCACCGGTTCCTGCGGGTAGCGCAAGGATTGGTGTAGCGGTAAGTCTCTTCTTCAGCTCCTTAATGTCGCCTGGCAATCTTTCGTCCAGATGAACTCTTCATTCTTCCAAGTGAGCTTCGTCATCGGCTCAGCAATCTTAATGAAATCCTTCACAATCTTCTGATAGTATCCAGCCAAGTTCAAGAAACTTCCAGATTGAACTTGGGATATACCACTCTACAACAGCAGCTATCTTCCATCAAAATTTCTTCTCTTGTCAACATGGCCAAAACTTCACCTTGTCAAAGAAAATCCACGTTCAGATAACTTACCATAAAACTTCTTTTTCTTCAAAGTTTCCAGAACTTTCCTCAGATGTTCTTCATGCTCTTCTTCAGTCTTCGAATATATCAGAATGCTATCTATGGAGAAGATAAACTGATTCAAATACTCATGAAAAACTCTGTTCATGAGATTCATGAACACAGCAGGAGCATTTGTCAGTCCAACGTCATGACCAAAGAAAACTACCCATACTTGGTGTTTGAACGCCGTCTTGGAATTGTCCTCCTTCCTGACTCTGATTTAGTGGTAGTCAGATCTTAAATCAAACTTCGAAACACCGTAACTCCACACAAACAAATCAAACAGATCCTCGATCCGGCAGTGGGTACTTGTTCTTTAGTGTCTGGTAATCGATGCATATCCGTTGTTCCATCCTTCTTGGGCACAAACAAGATAGGTGTTCCCTAAGATGAAGTTCCATCTTGGATAAATCCTAGAGCCTTCATTGATCTGGTCCTTCATTTTCTTGGCCTCCTTCGGGTTGACTCTGTAACATCCTTTAAAAATAGGGAAAGAGTCGGGGACTAAGTCAATGGTGAACTCTATGTCTAGATCTGGGGTAATCCGGGAAAATTATCAGGGAAAACATCTACCATAAAGGTGTAACTAAAAATTTTATTCATGTGGAGAATTACAGCAAAAATCTCATGATTGATCTAAAGACATCCTGTTACAACTTCCAAAGATAGATAATGCTATTCAGCAGTCCTAGATACTATTCTTCATAGTTCTGGCTCTTGCATGAGCAGTCTCCAACTGCTTCATCTTCTATGAACCTCGAGTATGCATCATGCCTTATAGTAGGAGGCAGGGTCTGCTGGATAGAAAGAGAGTCCCTAGGTTGTGGCCTAACAGGTGTTGCTGGGATAGGTATTCTGGTATGATGGAAAGATAAGGGGCAATCCTTTACCCGATGTTCAGCAGATCCACATGCCAAACATTGTCCCAATCTCTTGCGGCAACTAACGGCCTGATGACCAGGCCTCTTGCAGTAGTCACAAGCCAATAACCTCCTACGACAAGACTGCCGAAAAGTAGAGTACTTGATGGGATCCAAATATCTTCTAGATTCAGGGGTATCCCTCCTAGGACGAGGTTCTGCTTCAACTTGGTTTAAGATAGCTAAGGCTACATCATTGACGTTCTTCATGTCTTCTCTCGTGATATTCATCTGTTCCTGCTGGGCTTCATCTTGAGCTTTCTGGAACTCCAGGATTTCTTGAAATGGGACAACCATTTGGGAGGCATTTGCTGGTACTGGTGGAGCAACAGGAATGGGTACTCCACCAAGGAAATGCAAGTTTGAGAAGAGATAGGAATCGCCAGTGTAGTGAAAACTTTACTGGATACATTATGGGGACGGTCAATCAGCTGCGAGGGAAATAAACCCTGGACTTGGTTGAGGAGATGGGGTATGATCTGGAGATGACACCTCATCGCCAGCAGGATTGGTCTTGTCAATGGTCATTCTATGGAAGGTTTAGGATGCAAACATAAGCAAGGTACCCTACCAGTCTATAATCAATCAAAAATATTTATTTATAATGTATTTCGGTCCTATGTTGTGACAAATTGATGTTCTAGTGTTCTAATTGTTTATAAATATGTTTTCCTAAGTTGTTGTTCTGATTGACCTACATGGGCCACCACTAAAAACATGTCACGACCCGATTCCAACTAATTGGGTCGAACCGGATCATGTCCAGCCTGCACCGTTGTTGAGACGACGGCAGTAAGCTGTTCAGTAGCAGGTAACCATACAACAATATTATATTTGTCACAACTCAAAATTCAGAAATTTAAAACTTTATTAAACTTTTACAATGGAATGAAAGATACAACTTAAACCATTTTCTACATACATCAAGAAGAAAAAAAACTCTAGGCAAACAGCTCATCAGTCTCGAAATCCTCGTCTTGGGATCGCGGAACAAAGCCTCATCAGTGATACCTAAAATGTTGGGTCTCCAGTCAGGAGGGAGCAAAGTACAATTCATGCTAATTTAACAATTAAAATAATAATAGAATCATGCACTTTTAAACAGTTTTGAAAATCAACTAAGCAGTTACAGTTTTAAAACAGTTACAGTTTCTGTGATGTGAATAGGCAATGAATATGACCGACTTGGGTTGTACAGTTGTATCATATTGATACGATATGGCTTATCCCCGTGTGTATGAGGGGTAAGCTAACACAGTCAGTATACAGTTTTGGATGTGGTCATACTCATTACACTACTCCCCCAGTCCCCAATAGTTACAGGAGTTACAGTCAGTGCTCTCAGAGAGAGTTCCGTGTTGCATCGTGGTTTAAACTTGCATTAAAACGATTACTAAATAATTGTAAACTAATACAAAATGTACTTGCCTTTGATTATGACTGGATTCGATTGTTGATTCCGGGTTGATGCTAGTACAGTCCTCGAAATCCTACGATTGAGAATTAGACTCAGATATCAGGTTTTAAGTTGTTATTAGGCTACAGCTAACGTTTACGTCGCAAGCTACGTGCGTTGATTAAACCGGTTAATTTGATTATTTGGGAAATAATAACAAGAACAAATTATCTTTGGAAAACTTTGTGCTTTTGTAATATATCTATAAAAATAGTTTCTTCCAGTGACAAATCATGAACTAGTTATCTTACTAATATTTTATCTATTTATTTTACTTGGAAGTTCTTAATTAATTATCTACGAGAAATGATTACGTTCTAACCACGGTTACACGTCCAATCCAAAACCACCCAAAAGAGATCAACATCAACCACCCAGAAAAGAAAGTAAAACCTACACTTTGTAATACAGGGCACAGCTAATCATCCTAGAGTTATGGGCTTATGCCCTTTACAATTCTTTTACATAAAATAAGAGGGAAATGTTTAGTTCCTAAATAAAATGTGCAGTAAAAAGTTATCTATAATAAATAACTTAAACATTAAATAAAATAATTTAAATCAAAAGTTTGGAGTCTCAGACTCGGTCCATCGTTACATCTAGCTAATACCTCAACGTCCGGTCGGACCGGTGCGTTTGTATTTTGCTAGGGCCCACAGACCGGTACGGTCGTCGCCCGAAAAGTCGGTTTTAAAATCATTTTCCGAAAACCAATTTGAAATCCAAAATAGATAAAGTTTTATAAAAATTTGGGCAACATTTTCTCTATTCCGGGACAACCCAAAAATGGAAAATGCGCCAACAAAATCCTGCAATTGTCCCAAACCAAAGAAAAACCCATTGATACAGAAAATATAACCACAGAAATTGTTTCCGAAACATAATCGGAAAACCCGAAAGGAATTCGGAAATCCCAAATCATTACCAAATAACTCAGAATCCAACCATACTAAACTCGGAATTTCCGAGAATCCGAAACCAACAGAACCTTCCCGAAATACTCGGGGATTCCGAAATCAAACTAACAGCATAAAATCTCAGCAGACAACATCATAAAACGCTAACGTAGCTAACCGTACTACAGCGTAGCTAAACCGGATTTCCGAGGGGAAAACGGGGACCGTTATCATCATCGACTACCGAATAAAACGCAACGGGGCAGGGAATTTATACCTCGGGATGCTCGGCTAGAGCTCTCAGATGATATATTAGAAAGAAAAATGATGAGATCCAGATCAGCGAACGTTCCCGAAACAGTGCTGAAATCCGCAGCGACGTCGAAGAACGCCGAAAACTCAGAAGCTAGGCATGGCCAGGGAACAGCAAGGGAAAGCTCACCAAAAAGGACTGACCAGGGCGCTGGCCAAATAACAGCGACCACAGGGCGCTGGCCACAGAGGAATCGGCCAACGGGGGTGTCGCAGAACAGGGCTGGACAGCCGCCAAGGGGGCGCCCAAAGGGGATCGGCGGGTTCTGACCAGGAGGGGGTCGCCCGGGCTCGGGGAGGCTCGGTGTGGTCGGCCGAGAAGGGGGCGACGGGCACGGCGGAACAGCGGGTCGGCGGGGGTGCAAAGGGCGCGAGAGGGTGGCGGCGCCGTTGGGGCGCGCTGGTCGGGGCGGACGCCGGAGAGGTCGGTAGGGTGTGGCCGCACGGGGTGCGGGCCAGCGATGGTCGGCCGGAGGGAGCCGACGGATCCAGAGGGACGCGGGTCGGGGATAGGCCGACGGGAGCTCGGGTCCTTGGGAAGGGGTTCTGGAGGAATGGGTTTGAGAAGAAGGGAAGTTGGGGGAGAGTAGGTGATGGGGGTGTTGATCTCTTCTCTGGAGAGAATGTAGAGGGAGAGGTGGAGATGGGTTTATATGGGATCTGTTCTTGGGGGTTACGGAAAGTGAAAGGAGGAGTCGGGAGGTTGGCGGCGGTGGCCGTTCGGAAACAGAACTGTCGTTCCTCTCAGAAAGAGAACGCAAGAGAGAGAGAGTGGGGAAGTGGGGAGTTTATTAATGGTGTTGTGGAGAACGTGGAGACTTGTGTGTGGTGGGTAGAGAAGATGGGGAACAGACCAGGGAGAAAAAGTCAGGGTGTTTACTAATTCATGTGTGGAGTGCATTTGCTGGTCCTACGGGACCAGCTGACCAAGTATATATATATATATATATATATATATATATATATATATATATATATATATATATATATTTTAAAAGTTATTAGAACCAAGTAAATTCAGATTTGGAAAATGAATGGGTTTGGGTTTGGTTCGGGCCTGGGTCTGGGCTCGAAAATCAAAAGTCCAAGTTATTAATATTTTCGAAATTCTTTTTCACACAAAAATATTTAATAATGTTAATAATAATAATTTTTAGAAAATGCTAATAATAATAATAATAAACTCTATTAAATAATTAATTACAAATAATGGGTTTCATACCACTTTTGGAGGAGTTTGCATACTAGCTTGGGCACCCAGCTCAAGTTCAGTACCGCGTATCACCCCAGACAGACGGTCAGTCGGAGAGGACCATCCAAACACTCGAGGATATCCTTCGTACTTGTGTGTTAGATTTCGGAAGATCTTGGGAGGACCATCTTCACCTGGTAGAGTTTGCTTACAACAACAGCTATCAGGCCAGTATAGAGATGTCGCCATTTGAGGCTCTATACGGACGGAGATGTCGCACTCCTTTGTCATGGGACAATGTCGGTGAGAGAGTTTTGCTTGGCCCGGAGATGGTGGTGGATACAACATAGAAGGTTAAGTTGATCAGGGATAGACTTCGGGTGGCTCAGGATAGACAGCGGTGTTTTCCATAAATAAATTTACTTTATTTATTTTGTATCTGAAAAAATTACAACTGTAGGAATCTAATCTAGAAGACGATTACTTTATCCCTTGGACGATGCGATGAAGAAAACTCGAACTTCGAAGAACTTGGATAGCAACTGGGCAATCTCTCTGTTCTCTCTGAAATTGACTGTGTTGTGATGAAGATGAAGAAACTCTTTTTTATAGAGTTCTAGATAACTGTTCTGAAGCATACGCTCAGTCAGTTACTTGACGTGTGCATAACTGCAGGGAC
This sequence comes from Iris pallida, assembly GCA_029216955.1. NCBI lineage: Eukaryota > Viridiplantae > Streptophyta > Magnoliopsida > Asparagales > Iridaceae > Iris > Iris pallida. Next base: position 646,920 of record JANAVB010018197.1, read on the forward strand.
GCGTGGCGAATTCTGGTGAAGACACCTTGGAGTGCGGTTGAGGGTAGTGGAATATATCTAGGAGAGATTGGTGGCATAGATGCCACGTTGCATAACTTCTGAATAACTGAGTAACTGAGTACAGGACACGTGAGAACGTGTGTTGACTGTATATTAAAAGTCATCCTGGATGCCTTTGCTGTGATACGCTGTCTTTAAAGAAGAGTCATACGCTAGCTTTTGAAGGCACATGTCTTACATACGCTGACTTGGATCATATAAAGCTGATACGCTCACTTGATTGGGAAGGAGTCGTATGGGGTCCATACGCTCACTTAACTGGGAAGGAGTCGTATGAGATCCATACGCTCACTTAATTGGGAAGGAGTCGTATGAGATCCATACGCTCACTTAATTGGGAAGGAGTCGTATGGGGTCCATACGCTCACTTAATTGGGAAGGAGTCGTATGAGATCCATACGCTCACTTAATTGGGAAGGAGTCGTATGAGATCCATACGCTCACTTAATTGGGAAGGAGTCGTATGAGATTGAGGGAGTAGACACGTGGTGTAGGATGTGGAAAATTATGACACGTTGTCATTTTCATCCATACGCTTAAAGACAGATGTCAGTTGAAGCCATACGCTCAAAACAGAAGTCATACGCTCAAGGCTATACGCTCAGTTAAGAGCCATATGTTCAGTTCAGAGTTGTACGCTCATTCAAAAGCCATACGCTCAGTAAATATTTTATTATTTACTGAAGTGACAGCACAGCATATGTTTAAATGAGGAATGAATCTGACACTTCATCTTTCGTGTAAAGACAGCTGTCACGAGAAAAGTAACCGTCGTATAGGTTTTCGAAGAGTCAGTTTTGTCTTTTACGAGGACAACTCAGCAGCCTTCATAAATACAAAAGCCATCATTACTGTCAGTTTTGACAGTCTGTCAGCCGTCAAATCCGCAGTCACGATGCTCGAGAAGATTTTGTCAGTTATGGGAAGATATGGTGTACCAAAGAAGATTGATGATAGCCACGTGGCCACTTCTCCAGTGAGCGTATCGACCTCACATGACTCCTTCTTCACCCAGCCAAGTGAGCGTATGGACCTCACATGATTCCTTGCTAACCAAGCGAGCGTATGATCTCCATACGACTCCTTGCCCATAAAGTGAGCGTATGGATTTCCTATGGCACTACGCTCAGCGTATAACTCTCCTTCAACGAGGCAGCGTATTACAGCAACCATATCCAGGATTACAGTCAACACACGTTCTCACGTGTCCTGTACCAGTTATCTACTTCTCTAGAAGTTATGCAACGTGGCATCCAGGCCATCAATCTCTCCTGAACATACTCCACTACTTTCAACCGCACGCTAATGTGTCTCCATCAGAATTCGCCACGCGTCCCTGCAGTTATGCACACGTCAAGTAACTACCTGAGCGTATGCTTAAGGACAGTTATCCTGAACTCTATAAAAAAGAGTTTCTTCATCTTCATCAGGGACTACAGGTCATTTTTTTCAGAGAGAACAGAGAGATTGCCCAGTTGCTGTCCAAGTTCTTCGAAGTTCGAGTTTTCTTTATCGCATCGTCCAAGGGATAAAGTAATCATCTTCTAGATTAGATTCCTATAGTTGTAATTTTCTCAGATACAAAATAAATAAAGTGAATTTATTTATGGAAAACAAATTGGCGACTCTGCTGGGGAAAGCTGTCTCCTCCAACGAGATAGCAACAACTCAATACGATACTTCGTCGATCGGCTCGACGAAGAAGACGATGGTCGTACAATTCGACCAATCTGCTTACGAAGAAATGCTCAAGGCGAAGGAGGGCCGAACTGCTTCCTCCGCTCTTCCTGCTGCCAAGAAGACGGGACGTTCTGTCTATGTACCTAAGTCTTCTTCGACAGCCCGAGATGTTCCTGTCACTTCTCACGTTGACAAGAACACATCTTCAACTTCAACAAAGCACACTTCTGCTTCCCTGAACACAGCAACAATGGTTTCCCTAGTCACGCTGACAAAATTGGTTCTTTAACCAAGTCAGTGTGTCCAAGGAAAACCATCTCTGGACATGTCAAAGTCCCTTCTCCTTCTGCTCTTACGACAGCAGTCGGCTCTTTAGCTATTAATGACTCTGTGCGTACAGCAGTCAGAGGGCAGCATGCGGTAAAGTCAGCGTACGCTAAGCAAAAGCCAGCGTATGCTACCAAGAAGGCAGCGTACACTGAGCAAAGACCAGCGTATGCCAACAAGAAAGCAGCGTACGCTAAGCAAAAGCCAGCATATGCTAACAAGAAGTCGGCGTATGCTGACAGATACAGTCCTTTGACTGATTCTCAAAATCAGACTGGGGGTTCTCTTTCACAGAACCTACAAATGATTCCCCCACAACTTGCGCATCTTGTGCCAACCAAGGAGAAAGACTCTTTAGTCGATTCCTCTACTTCTGAGGTCTTTACCTCTGGAGTTAATTTGACTAGTACTTTTACTAGCTCAAACAAAGGAAAACGTCTTTTGGCTAATTCCTCTAAAGATGGATTATTACCGACTCCTAGTCGGAATAATACTCATCTCCCTTCTCTCAAAATTTCTCGATCTGAGAAAGGCAAGTTACAAGTATCCAAGACTGATACCAAAGTCATATCTCCCACGGATCTTCATAACAAGCTTAATCAAAATCACCACAGTTATGCTTATGGTATTAAAAAGTCTTATCAAATTGAGACAAGTGTACTAGACCCTGATGTTGAATATGCCAGGAACTATGTGGCTCAAATTAATCGGTCTCTATACACTCAAGAACCAAGAAGACAGAAGAACAAAAGACAAGTTTCTACACAGAAACTATCTTCCAGTACTTCCCAATCTATCCCTACAGATCTCCGGGAATATTTACAAAACAAACGGAGAATCGACACTCCATCTGGCTATGACATTGCCCATATTCGCCATGAAAAGCATGGTTGTGACTTCCAACCTCGGGTTGTCATCCAATGTTGTTGTTCACCGAAAAGATGGTCTATTTTCGAACGGATTCAATATGAACCAACATCAGATGAAGATGAACCTCTTTATGCTTTTGTCAACATGACCTCCAGAAATATTGGGGGTAGAATCCGGTCTGACGCTATATCAGATTCTGAAGATGGTGTTTATCTTGGCACCCGATCCAGGACCGGAGCCTTGGCCAGAATCTCTTCTTCTCATCCAAGTAATAATCCGGAGATCACGGAAGATTTCCTTGGAGAGTCCAACTTTCCGGCATTAACTCCTGTAAACAGTCCCGGGAAAGATACTGATTCTTACAGCGATGATTCAGAGCAAACTATTTCATCGTCTATCCCTCGAATGATTACCACTTACATGGCAGAAGGTGATCATGAACCTTCGACTAGCAATGAGGCTCATGAACAGAGGATTTCTTCTTTAGAACAACAATTGCGAGCTATGGCAGATACATTGAATGCTATGCACACTCTTATGCAAGCTCAGCATCAAACTCAGCAAGTCCAATAGACAGCTCCTCCAGTTATATTAAATACTCCTGTTGTTCCAAACCCGGAACCCTCTACTATTCCGGGGGTACAATCTAATGTTCCTGAACAACCCACTCCAAGTCAGTCTGGAGCTGGGGGTGGTACATATGCTGCAGTCCCTCCTCCTAATTACACTCAACAAGTTACAACTCCCCAATCTTCTGGAATTGTTTCTGAAGAGTTAAGGAATCTCCGAACTCAATTCGAGGCATTCAAACAGAAGGATGGTTTGCAAAGGTTAGGTATCAAGCAACCTTACCCGATAGAGTGGAAGCAAGTATCATATCCTCCTAAATACAAGCCTCCGACTATCTCCTTCTTTGATGGGACTACTTTCCCAAGTCAGTTCATTAATCATTTTGAAGTAATGACTGATCAACTGCAACCAAGTGACGCCCTCCTTACTCGGGTGTTCATTGGATGTCTCAAAGGAACGGCTTATGAATGGTATAGAAGTCTCCCTGATGGGTGCATTACCTCATTTGCCGATTTCAAGCAAATGTTTCTTGAACGATTCTATGAAGGGCTCAACGACATGACCATGTCGGCCCTCATAAGAATCAAACAGAAGAATAATGAGACCACTAAGGAATTCATTGAGAGATTCAGAAGAGAAGCCCTCAAAATGCCTCTTGGAACTCCCGATGCTGTTACGATCGACACTTGCAAGTCGAACCTCTTACCAATTATCAGCATGTGGACAGGGTCCACTCAGTTCCAAGATTGGCCTTCATTCATCGTCAGTGCCAAAGCTGCCGAAGCCAGTGCTGAGACCTTCAAAGGTCTGGGGGTACAAATGGCTCCCAAAGAATCAAATCAGAGTGCTAGCAATAGTACTCGACCCAACAATCGCAAAGGAAAAGAAGCTCTTGAAGTCAATCTCCAAAGCAGTAGTCAAGAAGTAAAGACTACCCAAGCTACTTCAGCTCCAACAAATCAACAACAGAGATCTCCTCGGCCGAAAGAAGAATATTCTTTCGATGATGACGATGTTCAGGGTATCTTTGAATGCTTGCTCAAAGGTAATAAAATACAATTGCCAGAAGTTAAAAAGCCTGATGAAGCCAATAAAACAGATCATCCAAAATACTGTCCATACCATAGAATGCTGGGTCACACAATCCGGTCTTGCTATGTATTAAAAGGAAAGATCCAGGAGATGATTAAATCAGGAGCTGTGACACTAACACCCAAAGACAAGACAGTCACAGCAAATGTGATTTCAATGCAGTTTGGTGATTTCCCTCCTTTAATGGTGGAAAGTGGGATTGTTCCTATTCCCAAAGCAACTCTCGAGGTGGTGAATATCCCACCAGCACAGAATGAAGGACTTGTTCCTGTCACAACTAAGAAGGGAGAAATCATGTGGATCCACCCAGACTTAAAGACAGAGTTTGAGACACCTTCCTCTTCTCCTCGGAAGACTCCTTCATCTAAAAAGAAACTCGGGAAAATTAAGTCATGCAATATGACTTCTAGTACTACACCCGATTTTTTAACCTCTACTTTCATCTTGGCAGGAAATTCACTCCCTACTGAGGTAAAAACTGTACCTCAATTTGAAGATAAGTACAAGCCTGCATTCCATCTATATAGTTCACAATCTCGTGAATTAATGGCAAAGATGGGCTATGATCTAGCCACTGCTCCTGGTCTGAACTCAGGCAAAGGACTCCGAGCACCTTTTGCCCTCATTATGAGACATAATCAATCTCGTGTTGGTCTCGGCTTCTGGGACGAAGCTCTCATCAAGCATAAAAGAACCAAAAGCAAGATGAAGAATTGTAACATGGTTTCGATACATCCTGAACCAGAATCTGAAGTTGAAGTTCATGCTGGAACTCGGTCAGGAAAAATATATCTTAAAGATTATGCTGACACTTCTGGAGAAACTTCTGACGTTCCTCCGGTTACAGCTTCAACACCAGTCTCTACTGAAGAGCCTTTAAATGTTCCTGTTGAGACAGTTCCTTCTAAACCAACAACAGCTGACAAAGGCAAACAACAAGTCCGCTTCGACAAACCATTGAAGAAGTCATCTCCTACAGGACTTGAAAAGCCTTATAATTTTGATATATTGGCTCAACTAGCCAATACACCAGCTAAATTATCAATCTTCGAACTCTTACGTCTCTCTAAAGAGACTCGAGAAACTTTGAGTGAAGCACTGTTACAAGCAGAAACTTGCTTAACTCTCCTCAAGAAGTTGGAAACAGAACCTGTCTCTCACTGCCATAATGTATTAGAATTTATTCCAAACATTACCTTTACGCAGGACGATATGCTGCTAGAGGATAATCGACATGATCGTCCTTTATATCATACAGGATATATTAATTCTATGAAGGTTGATCGTTTACTAATTGATCCAGGATCCGCTCTCAGTATTATGCCAAAGGCTATGTTAGATGCATTGAAGATACCTGTGCATAGTCTTTCCAGCACTATCACTACCATCTTGGGATTCAATCAAGGAAAAAGTGAGCCTTTAGGCAAGATTCGCCTTAAATTTCAAATAGGCGATCTTCGTACTAAGGTTACTTTTTACATCATCGACAATCATGGTTGCTCGTACAATGCTCTATTGGGGAGACCTTTCTTGCATGAACATAATATTGTTCCTTCAACTCTTCATCAGTGCTTCAAATATATTGATGATAATAGAGAGGTTCAAAAAGAAGTGGCAGATCTTTACCCATTCAAAGGAGTCGAAGCTTACTTCAATGACGCTCGCATGTACAAAGATGAATACTCGAAAGTCTTACAAGCTATGGATAATGAAGATGAGACATCCAAAGTTGACACCTTTATTATTCCTGTAAAAGGACGTATTACTCCTGCACAATCTGTTAAAACATCTGAAGAAGGCTCACTGATAATTCCGGTCAGTGGATGTACTACTTCATCATCCGCCCAAGGCTCACTGATAATTCCTGTCAGTGGACGCACTACTGTACCATCTTCCCAAGCTTCACAAAGTTCGTTGATCATTCCTGTCAGTGGACGCATCACTCTCCCTCCATCTTCTCAGGCTAGATCAGATACTCTAGTCATTCCAGTCAGTGGACGCATTACTTATCCACGGTCTTCTTTAAGGGAGCTCACCTCTTCTGAGCCTTTTGTTATCGATCTTAATCGAAACAAAAATTCTAACTGTTCTTCTTCTTCCCCCTTTATCATTAATCTGACTAAGTCTGATAAGGCTCAGCCTTCTGTTGTAAATACAGCATCTAGTATTAATGAAGCATCTCCTTTACAGTATATTGATGTTTGTAGTTATGTACAAAGTTATTTACAATTGCTAGATAGCTTAGAGCCACTAACTATAGGGGTTGTTCAAGCTCTTCATACAGACGTATCATTAGACTCTATACAGAAATCATACTTTGTGGTCCTCAGTCGAAAGAAGGGAGAAAATCTAATATTTTTCTATAAAGGACCTCAGAATCCTCCTAATCTGGAGGAGGATGATATAAATGACGATACTGGAAGATTATAGCTACGTCGCTACAGTCAGCAATCCAAAAATATCATCAAGAATATGGGTTATGATTTCAGAACCAGTCTTAATAGAAAAGGAAGAAGAATGCCTGTTCGAATTCCTCCATTAAAATACGGAAGGACAAAATGTGGTTTAGGTTACATTGCTCCCACCCCTTTTATCAACATAGTTCATGAAGAGTCAAAATTCAATAAAGACGAACAATCTGAAGATGAACGATCTGAGTCTTCTGATTCCCTTTCTTGGGATTCTGATACGAGTGTTGGCGATCTTCATCGCTCTATTCTATCCATCAATATGGTCTCTGTTGATGGCCCACAAGAAAATGGTGAAGATGAGGATGATTTTGAAATATCACCTGAATCAGAACAATGGGCTCAAAGATTAGATAATCAATGGGAATTCAGGTTCGAACAGAGGGAACCTCCTACTGAAGATAAACTGATCCAAATTGATGTTGGTGAAGAAGGTTCCCCTAAACCAATATTCATCAGTGAGAGTCTTTCAGAAACAGATAAGCAAGATATGATCAAGCTTATTCGTGATTACATCGATGTCTTCGCCTGGAGCTACGAGGATATGCCAGGACTAGATCCGAAGATCGCAATGTACAAGCTTAATATTATGCCAAATGCTAAACCGGTCAAACAGCAACAGCGATGATTTCGTCCAGACATTATGGATGCAATTGAAGCTGAAGTCAACAAGCTTATGGCTTCCGGATTTATCAGAGAGGAACAACATCCTGAATGGGTGGCTAACATCGTTCCTGTCCTCAAGAAGACCGGCAAGATCCGAGTCTGTATAGACTTTCGTGATCTCAATGCTGCTTGTCCTAAAGACGAGTTTCCTCTTCCAATTACAGATGTAATGATTGATAACACATGTGGTTTCGAACGAATGTCATTCATGGATGGGTATTCGGGGTATAATCAAATCAAGATGTTTCCAGATGACGAGAGACATACTTCTTTCAGAACACCGATCGGTATATATTGTTATACAGTGATGCCGTTTGGTCTCAAAAATGCAGGAGCAACATATCAACGAGCAATGAGCACTATATTCCGTGAACATCTCCGGAAAATAGTCGAATGCTATGTTGATGATATTGCAGTCAAAAGTCGACGAAAGGAGGATCATATCCAAGATTTGAAGACTATATTTGATTTAATGCATCAGCATCAACTTAAAATGAACCCTACTAAGTCCTTCCTAGGTGTCTCTAGTGGCAAATTTCTCGGCTTCGTCATTACCGCTAAAGGTATACACGTGGATCCCGAGAAGATCAAAGCCATCCAAGAGATGCGTCCTCCATGCACCTTAAAAGAGCTACGAAGATTTCAAAGAAGGATTGCTTATATCAGGAGATTCATTTCCAACTTATTAGGACGCTGCAGACCATTCCACAAACTTCTGAAAAAAGGTGTATCTTTCATCTGGAACGAAGAATGTCAAAAAGCATTTGACGACATCAAACAATACCTCATGAACCCTCCAGTTTTGGTACCTCCCGTCTCGGGAATACCATTTCTCCTATATGTTCGAGCTATGGATCATTCTCTTGGTGCATTACTCGCCCAAAAAAATAAAGATGGTCATGAACAGGCCATTTATTATCTCAGTCGCACAATGACAGGCGCTGAACCGCGTTATTCTCCAATCGAGAAAGAATGCCTAGCATTAATGTTTGCTGTTCAGAAAATGCGACATTATATTGTCGGTCAGACGATTCACGTCATTTCCAGAGTGAATCCACTCAGGATTATGATGAAGAAACCCGGTATTCTCAACTCTAGACTTGCTAATTGGGGAATCTTGTTAGCCCAATACGACATGCATTATATTCCTCAGAAGTCGGTTAAAGGACAGGCTCTTGCTGATTTTCTAGCAGCTCATGCAGTCCCAGAAGATTCTAAATTATATGATGAGATTCCCGATGAAGTTCTGGATTCAAATATGGTTTCTGAAGAAGTTCCTACCTGGCGTCTATTCTTTGATGGAGCATCTAGAATAGGTCCTAACGGCGATATTGTCGCCAGAGTTAGAATTGTTCTTGTATCCCCAGAGGGATTAACTATTCAGAGGGCTTATTCTCTGGATCAATCATGTTCAAATAATATTGCAGAATACAATACGTTGCTCATTGGTCTTCAACTCGCTAAACATCTGGATGTTCAATATTTAGAAGTTTATGGAGACTCTAAGCTTATCATCAATCAGATCAGAGGAACATATGAAGTTCGTCATCAAGATTTGATACCTTATCATCGAACAGCACTCTCTATGGCCTCCTCCTTTGAAGGTTTCTTTATTGAACATGTTCGACGAGCCTATAATGCAGAAGCTGATGCTTTGGCTAATCTTGCTGCTGTATTAGCCATACCAATCAGACGTCAGCAAGTGATAGTGGTTTATAACCGAGAACTATTCTGCATTGAAAATAATCTGGCTTTGGCTTTTCCCCATAATCCAGACGAAGATTCTCTCAACTTTGATGCTGAATTAAAGTTTGACAAAGTGTCCTTGTCTTCTTCCGATTCTACTATGGAATATGTCTTTTCTAACAAAATAGACACCGTAACTGAAGACTGGAGACGTCCGTTTCTGGACTTTGTGTTGTATGACATACTTCCTGATAACCCGAGTGAAGCAGCATCTATCCGGCGCCGGTCTCTCAGATTCTATTATAATTATACTACGAAGACACTATATCGTCGAGCCTATGATGGTCTTCTCCTTCGATGCATCGCTGGTGAAGAAGCACAACAGATAATCCGTGAAGCACATGATGGCGTCTGCGGAGCTCACCAGCCAGGTCCAAAATTTCAAGATCGTATCCGACGTATGGGTTATTATTGGCCCACGATGGTAGCTGATACCATTCAATATGCTCGAAAATGTAAAGCCTGTCAAATTCATGCAGACTTTATCCATCAACCATCGGAGTTCTTACACCCAACAGCGGCATCATGGCCCTTTGAAGCTTGGGGCATGGACGTCATCGGTCCTATCAATCCACCATCATCAAAAGGACATCGGTTTATTCTAGCAATAACTGATTACTTTTCTAAATGGGCTGAAGCAATCCCGTTATCTGAAGTCAAGACTTCTAATGTTATCAACTTTGTCAAACATCATGTCATCTATCGATTTGGTGTTCCTCGGCGTATTATCCATGATAATGGACCACAGTTCGTCAGCCAGAAATTTACTCGATTCTGTGATGATCATCGGATTAATAATCTGGCTTCTACAGCATATAATCCAGCAGCCAATGGACTAGCAGAAGCTTTCAACAAAACAATCATCAAACTCTTGAAAAAGTTCGTTTCTTCCAATAAACGTAACTGGAGTGAGAAGCTTGGTGAATGTTTATGGGCTTATCGCACCATAGTTCGCAATGCGACCGGATGTACACCTTTCTCTTTGGTATATGGGTGTGAAGCTGTTCTTCCCCTCGAGATACAAATTCCTTCTTTGAGAGTTGCAATCTCCAATGAATTTACAACAGAGAATAATGATCGACTTCGACTTCAAGAGCTGGAAGCTCTAGATGAAAAGCGATTGTATGCGCAACAAAATATCGAGCTATATCAAGCCCGAATCTCAAAAGCTTTTAATCGGAAAGTCAAAGTCAGAACATATCAGAAGAAAGAATTGGTCCTTACTGTCAGACGTCCGATGGCCATGACACATATGAGCAAAGGCAAATTTGACGCGAAATGGGAAGGCCCATTCGTAGTAAACAAAGTCTTCTCTAATGGAGCATATCAGCTTGCCTCTATGGATGGAAAAGTCACGATGATGCCTATCAATGGCAAATTCTTAAAGAAATATTATGTATAAATTTCATCAATATATATAATATTTTTATTACTCCCCAGCAAGTGTAAAATCAAAAAATTATTCTTCTCTACAAAAGCTATTTCGATGTCGTTATCCCCAGCGGAAACTGATATTCTACCATGTATCATTTTCCCAGAGAATTTGATATTTTGTCTTATTAGATTTCCAGTGGATTTAATAAAGATCTTGTATAGGAAATCATGTCCATATCACCTCTGAATTTTCTATCTCAGTATGTACCATATTCTATGAAAATGATATCTTATCCTTTTGATTTCTGAGTCTAAAGATCAGTGAATAAAGGCAAAATAATATAAAGCAGGAAGGATACATCATAAACAAAGTTTCCTTAAACAGAGTTTATTTGAGACAAATTCTTCAAGAAATACATCATCATGGAAGATCACTGGTATACCTTTCGTACTTGGGACAAGGACCGCATACATAATTAGCAAAAGAATTGAATACATCCTTTCCTGACCGTACCAAGAACTGACAGGCAGCCAGCCTCATTGCTTCTTCTTCTTCGGTTTCTCCTTGTTCGACCAGGAAATCCAAGATATCTTTCGGCAGCTTGGGAGCAGACGAGTTTTCGCCCGTCTCCTTCTTTTGTGGAGTCGAGTGCTCTTTAGCATTTTCATCAACTTTGGAGACGACTTCGGCTTTCTTCGTGTTCTCTTCGGAAGACATTTTGAATAAAAGAGAATAATGTGTGATCCTTCTACTCAAATATATGCTCTATTTATAGGCATATGGTTACAAGGATCGAAGGGACGTATTCTTTCCCGATATTCAGTTCATCCATTCATTTCTCACATTCATCTGACGTTTCACATGTTCATTAATACTTGACGGCTCGTCCGTTCATTTATTACATTCACTCGACAGTTCATCTGTTCATCATTTCCTAACGGTTCATCTGTTCATAATCTTCTATCAATTTATTAAGTGGGGATTCGTTATTTATCATGTTTTCATAACCTCTGAATCAATTCCGAATCTACTTACTCATTTGTCATGTTTTGACCTCTGCATAGAAATCAATCTATTTTCTTTCGAGTTCCTATATATTATCACGTCCATAATACCTCTGATAATATCATATACTCTAAAACAGAAAAGATGATTTTATTATCTATCATGTCCACAATTCATCCACAAATACAAATCATTGAGCATAGAAGAATTGTCATTTATATTCCTATTTCACCACAAAAAGTCTATTACATTTTCTTAGACTTTCTTACAAATCATAATGGAAATCTATTACAAATCTTGGATTTTCATTCTACACCACAACGATAACCTAATAGAGATCTATCTTCTTCTTTGGATCTTCTCCGTCGGACCTTCTCCGTCAGGTTCGTTGTTGGTGGCAATTCCTGACTGTCTGGGTCTCAGTCACGACCAGATCAGCAGGAATCAAACTCTGGTCTTATCTCTCAGACGAGAGGAGAACCACAGAGTAGGGCAACACGAAAACGTGTTGCTGCCAATACAACTGGTGGATTAGGAGCGACCTTTCAGAGGAGACAGGAATGTATCCAAACCTTGGGATACAATTCCTAGTTCTCCCGTGAAAGGAACTCTACTACCCGATTTCTTGGTAGTAGAGTTGACTCCACCATCCAACTCTCGGGTATAAAGGCTCTTCCTACCATCTGAGGAAGACCCTTCTATCCCACGAAGAGTTCTGAGTTGTCTGATGTACGCGTCAAAAGCGTATGAGCTCCCTGATGTTGGTGTCAGAAGGACATTCTCCACAGCATCCACATCACCAATGCCAGTTCTGAAGAAAATCTTTAGCCAAATTTCTGCGAAAAACAGCATGAAGAAGAGAATTAAATCAACAGAAATGTCATATGAAACGTACTGGTTGGTCAAGCACGCTCAGAGACAGAAAGCTTATTTTTAACAGCAAAAACAGTACATGTATTATGCCGGATTTACCTTCAGGATTGACATTGAGAATTGGCAAACTGATGTCTGACATATTGCTCAGAATTCGAATGTTCAGGAGCATTTGCTTTCTGATTTGAGATTAAAATCTCACGTTGGTTCTCAGAGAAAAGAAAGAGAAAAGGAAGATGGAAATGAGTTCTGTGAAACTATTCTATCTATTTAAAGTATGGAGCATGAACCTATTCTTGGAAAGGACCCGCATGAATAGCGCTCGTAAACGTGGAATGAATGACATGTGTACTTTGGAAACCAGCACAGTCTTGGAAATATTCAAAGAGTGCTTTCCACAACGTTGGAAGATAGCGTAACTTACGGGCTATTTATTGGTGCACGCTATTCATTGGCGTACGTTATTTAGCGTAATTCACAACGTTAAAGGACAGCGTAATTTATAGCGTAAAATACGCTGACATACGCTATTCAGCGGAATTCACAAAACATTGAAAAATAGCGTAATATACGCTATTTCATTGGCATACGCTATCTAGCATAACTTACAACTTGGAAGACGGCGTATTCTACAGTTATTCATCGGTGCACGTTGGTTTTCAACACAGATTTGGACTAAACAGAGGATTCTTGAATATTCATTTTTCATTAAGGCACTGATGGCCTTACAAAAAAAGGGGGGAGGAAAAGGAAAGGAGTGCAATAAAGTCACGCTCTATTTTCCAGAGCGACTAAGCTTGACGCCTAACTCTTCTACGCTTTGGACCCCCATGCGGTGTAACAGAGCAACGAACATTTTACGCTTCTCTGCGAGGCTCTGCCCATCAGAAGAAGAGGAGCCGTCCAGACCAAAGTAGCCCAAGAAATTCTTGGCTAAATGCGTAGGGTCGTCCTTGAGCTCGATGACGACAGGTTCAGGTTCTTGGCCCCCAAAAGTGGGGTCACCATGGGAACAGAATCCCAACTTACGTGCTTCTTCTTCAGCGGCTTCCTTTGGAGTCATGGTTTAAAAAGATGAAAGTCAAAAATTGAATTCTCTCAGTTTATATAATAGAGCTTGCTGGCTGTTCATATTCTTCCATCAGATTCAATCAATCTCGAAAAATGAAGAGTCATCATGACATTTGATGAACTCATGCCAGCATGTCAGGACTCATTCCCACTTTCTGTTCAAAGTAATTTCGAACTTTTGAAACTCATAAAGTTCGAAAACTTTGAAGGGGGTCTTGTAGGATGTGGAAAATTATGACACGCTGTCATTTTCATCCATACGCTTAAAGACAGATGTCAGTTGAAGCCATACGCTCAAAACAGAAGTCATACGCTCAAGGCTATACGCTCAGTTAAGAGCCATATGTTCAGTTCAGAGTTGTACGCTCATTCAAAAGCCATACGCTCAGTAAATATTTTATTATTTACTGAAGTGACAGCACAGCATATGTTTAAATGAGGAATGAATCTGACACTTCATCTTTCGTGCAAAGACAGCTGTCACGAGAAAAGTAACCGTCGTATAGGTTTTCGAAGAGTCGGTTTTGTCTTTTACGAGGACAACTCAGCAGCCTTCATAAATACAAAAGCCATCATTACTGTCAGTTTTGACAGTCTGTCAGCCATCAAATCCGCAGTCACGACGCTCGAGAAAATTTTGTCAGTTATGGGAAGATATGGTGTACCAAAGAAGATTGATGATAGCCACGTGGCCACTTCTCCAGTGAGCGTATCGACCTCACATGACTCCTTCTTCACCCAGCCAAGTGAGCGTATGGACCTCACATGATTCCTTGCTAACCAAGCGAGCGTATGATCTCCATACGACTCCTTGCCCATAAAGTGAGCGTATAGATTTCCTATGGCACTACGCTCAGCGTATAACTCTCCTTCAACGAGGCAGCGTATTACAGCAACCATATCCAGGATTACAGTCAACATACGTTCTCACGTGTCCTGTACCAGTTATCCACTTTCTAGAAGTTATGCAACGTGGCATCCAGGCCATCAATCTCTCCTGAACATGCTCCACTACTTTCAACCGCACGCTAATGTGTCTCCATCAGAATTCGCCACGCGTCCCTGCAGTTATGCACACGTCAAGTAACTACCTGAGCGTATGCTTAAGGACAGTTATCCTGAACTCTATAAAAAAGAGTTTCTTTATCTTCATCAGAGACTACAGGTCATTTTTTTCAGAGAGAACAGAGAGATTGCCCAGTTGCTGTCCAAGTTCTTCGAAGTTCGAGTTTTCTTCATCGCATCGTCCAAGGGATAAAGTAATCATCTTCTAGATTAGATTCCTACAGTTGTAATTTTCTCAGATACAAAATAAATAAAGTGAATTTATTTATGGAAAACACGT
Organism: Iris pallida; assembly: GCA_029216955.1. Classification (NCBI taxonomy): domain Eukaryota; kingdom Viridiplantae; phylum Streptophyta; class Magnoliopsida; order Asparagales; family Iridaceae; genus Iris; species Iris pallida. The sequence continues at coordinate 662,068 of JANAVB010018197.1, forward strand.
GGCTGTTCTCAATCTTCTCAAACACGCCATATCTTCAAATACTGACAAATATTTCTTGAGCATCGTACTGCAGATATGATGGCTGACAGACTGTCAGAAATGACAGTAATGATGGCTTTTTATTTATGATGGCTGCTGAGCTGTCCTCGTAAGAGATAAAATCTTTTCTCGAAAACCTATACGACGGATAATCTTTATGGGGCAGCTGTCTTTGCATGAAAGACGAAGTGTCAGATTCATCCTTTATTAAATACATGCTGTGCTGTCATCTCAGGAAATAATAAAATATTTACTGAACGTACGGCCTTTAGATGAGCGTATGGCCTTGGCTGAGCGTATGACCTTGAGCGTATGGCTTTGACTGAGCGTATGACCTTGAGCGTATGACTTGGGCTGAGCGTATGGCCTTGAGCGTATGACTTGGACTGAGTCTTATGTCAGCGTGTCATAATTTTCACACCCTACAAGACCCCCTTCAAAGTTTTTGAACTTTATGAATTTCAAAAGTTCGAAATTACTTTGAGCTTAAAGTGGGAATAAGTCCTGACACGCTGGCATAAGTTTGTTATCTTCCTCAATATCAGTGCAAATCTTTAGGGATTTTGTTTAAAGCATATCCGCCGTTTGAACTTCTTCTTTTCTTCTATAAATAGGTCTTCCAAGACCTAATTTATTTCTTTACTTTTGCATTCATCTTCGAGAGAGAAAAAGAAACTCAAGACTCAACTTCTTCTTCTTCGACTCAAGCTTTATCAATGGCGCCCAAGGTTGATGATGCTGCGAAGGGAAAGGGGTAGGCTCCTGCGGAGTCATCTCAGCCCGCCGCCGCCGCTGCTAAGAAGACTACCAATGAGCGCGTTCAACGAAGTGAACGCCCATTGAAGCCTCTCTATGGTGAGGATGATGATGATGAACTGTAACTATCCCCTATTTAGGGCTCTGGTTAGAACAAAATCATAAAACGTATCCCCTTTTTAGGGTCAAATACGTCAGAAAATACGCTTCCCTCTTTAGGGTTTAGCCGTATCCCATATTTTTTTGTTTATACGAAAAATATGTTTGGAGCGTATTCTGTATGATATGCGTATTTTTGATAGAAATGTCAAAATACGCTGTCTTGAAAGAATATGCTATGGCGAGTTGTCTCACTGAGATACGCTAACTCCTGTGTTAGCGTATGTTTTTGATGATCATCTTGTCAACCATACACTGATACGCTCAAACTGAACATAAACTGAACTCTTAAAATCATTCACTTAAGATAAACTGAGCGTACGAAATGATCTCTGAATCTGTCATACGCTTAGAATAAACTGAGCGTATATGGATCTTCGAGTCTGCCATACGCTAAGGATATACTGAGCGTATGCTGAACCTTGAGTCTGCCATACGCTAAGGATATACTAAGCATATGCTGAACCTTGAGTCTGCCATACGCTAAGGATATACTGAGCATATGCTGAACCTTGAGTCTGCCATACGCTTAAGGAAAACTGAGCGTATGCTGAACTTTGAATCTGCCATACGCTTAAGGAAAACTGAGCGTATGTTGAACTTTGTCATCTCTTGATGTTGAAGATTACTAAGGTTTTATTCTTCTTTTGCAGTGGATATTCTGGCTCAGGAGGCAGAATTTGAAGGATGTGTGGGAAATAACTATAGAAGTGACTTATCACATGTTCGTTTTCCCCAATTCGATGGACCTTCTACAAGAATAGCTCTTTTGACCAATCAAGAAAATGACACTTTGCTGAACCTGATGAGTGGACTGCCTTTACAAAGTGTAGATGGTGTTACCCATTTGAAGCCAGCATTTCTTTTCGGAGATGCTATTGACATGAATTCTCAGCCTGCTCTGGACAAAGTATCATACTGTTACTATAGAGATGGTGATGTAAATCAGCCAATATATTTGACTGGTTTATCAAAAAGCATCAACATAGCTCGTTTATTTCATACGAGTTGTCAAAGACAGATGAAGTGGGATATCACTCCATCCCGACAAGCAAAGGCTGGGTGGATAGGATATCGTCAAAGAAGATTCTGCAGTGGTACTGAACCACATGTCACATCTCTGCGAGGACTGCTACCTGCCACCATCCCTCCTGAGGACTCGGCACTGCTGAAGCCAGTCAGAGTCCCAATTTTTGCAAACGAATTTGCTCAACTGGAAAATGCCATCTATCCAAAACAGTCTATGAGGCTGACTGGTCTGGTAAATCCGGAGAATATCAGATGGACTGCTCTTGTGAAATGGATTCTGAAGAATTTTGGTGAACAGATACAGGTGATAGGCCTATATGATGCCATTAAGTGTACTGTCTATGGTTTCAGGCCAAACTCGAATTTGTTCTTGGCGTTAGCGGAGAGGTATAACTACCGTACCGGCACCTTCATAATCCCAAGAGGCGAAATGGGATTCGCCCTTCATGAAATGGCATATATTTCTCAACTGCCAACAGCAGATCTGCCATATGAAGAGTATATCCCTTTCGTTGATGAAATGAATAAGATCTCCGAAGCCAACCCATTGGTTCTTCATGTCTTTAAAGAATTGATGTGCCATTACAGTATTTGTAAGGCATTTTATAAAGGACAAGGTGGAGAAGGAGATTCTAACTGTTATTCTTCCAAATGGATGGCCTATTTATTTCAAGGCTGTACTGATGAAGTTCAAAATAAGAAGAAGTCTGAGCAGTATGTCGGTGAATTTAAACCTCTGAATCAAGCTGAGATTGATAGGCTCATCCGGGATACCACTCATGACGACATTGTCATTGAGGAAGACAAAGGCACTTATAAAGCCGGTGATAGGTTTGAGACCTATATTAAGCAGGGCAGCCGAGAATTATCTGCTGAAGGTCATCTGGCCGGATTTATCTCTCTCTGGCTGAGAAAATTTGTAGTTCCTGGCACCTGTTCAGCAGACAGGATGCACAAAGGAGTTGTCTTCACAGCAGTCCGTCTGGTTTTTGGGTATAAGATGGATTTACTGACAGCGATGACATGCCGTCTGAATGCTGGATTAAGGGCATACACAGACAGAATGTTCGAATTGGCAAGGAAGAGCCTTACATCCTTTCCTCGGATAGAAATGCCCTTTACATATTTATTTGGATGGCTACTTCTGCATTTCGAATCTCTTATGAGTACTGGGATGGCTAGACCAGATGACACCTTTCTGGAAAGATACAGTCACACACCAAAGTGGAAATATGACACTTTGACAGATTGCAGGACTATATTAAACAGGGGAGAACTATGGAGCTTCACTTGTGTTCCTCCACCTGTTGGATATGAGACCATGCCTGGAAGGTTAATTGATGGCATCGGTGGCAATGAGTTGGATGATGTTCAACATGAATGGCTGAAGAGGATCAGGCCATCTCATTTAATCTGCCGCCGTGACAACATCACTTATCTAGAACCATATCTTTCGAGCAGGTTTGCTCGGCAATTTGGTTACGATCAGTTGTATATAGGCAATGCAACGACGTGTTTTGGTTATCAAGGCGGGTTGATTGATGGTGCCAGAGCATGGATATATTACATTGCTAAAGGTACAGGGGCTACCTTTTCCATGCCAGATCCGGTCACCTATCAGAGAGGAGCTAGAATATTGGTGTCTTATGCCAAATTCTATGTATCAGCTAATACCTTTGATGAAAAATTTAGCATCTTAGGTAGAAGCTTTATTCATATTGAAAAAAAATCAACTAAATCAGCCTTGCCTAGAGATTGCCATGATCAAGAAGATCCTTTGGCTACCGATGAAGTTGATGATGAAGTTCTAGAAACTTTCTTCTCTGATGACCTTCATCAACCATTACATGTACCCATCGGGAGTGCTGAAGAAAGTATATCTGCTGATAATACCCCGAAGAGGAAGCAGGGCAAAGGTGCTGCTGGGCCTGCCCCAAAAAGAGTCACTCGAGCAGAGACTCGAAATCGTGGAGGAATTACCATTCCAGGGACTTCTTCTGTTTCCAATCGAGTCAGAGATACTGATGAAGCAGGTAGTGATCCAAAAGACAATTATCCTACTGTTCCATTCACAAAAAGAATAGGAAGAAAAGTGATAGTTTCAAAAACTAAATCCGTAATTTGTCTCGATGCAGAGAGTCCCACCGATCGTGCTGTGCGATTGGCTTCAGAAAAATAAGCTGTTTTTGATTTTTCTGTAAAGGCAGAACCTGTTGAAGAAGATATTCCTGAACCTGCTGGGTCATCCATGCCTTCTGATATAGGATCGATCCCGCCAATGGCCGATGATACGCAGGAGATTAGTCAACCTGCGGTAGAGGCCGAGCATCAGACTGAAATAGCTAATGACTTACTGATTTCGGGAGAATCAGTGAAGGAAGCCACTTCTCTCAAACCAATTGCTGAAGCTTCAGAGAGCGAACAAGTTGACTATGAACCGTCGTCTCATTCTTCTGGAGAAGAAGACAAGGAGATAGACGATGAATCACCGTCTAAAACACCATTTGATGCACTGAAGACCATTGGTCAACACTCAGGGTTGACACCAGAGCCGGAGAGGCATATAGAAGTTCAAGTTCCGAGTACTTCTGGGGCGGGAAGCAGTGAAATAAATCCCGTGTCAGAAAGTACTCTGAACAGACTACGAGCCGGGCTGAATGATCCGAAGGAAACTGAATATGAACCAGCTTCAGGTAATATTTTATTCATCAGAGTTTTGGCTTGTCTCTGCTTTATTGTCTTTTGGTTTTGATCATGCTTTTTTGATTCCAACAGCTGTAGGAACTGCACTGGCTATGAGTTCTACTCAAGCCCCACTTGTTCAAACTGATGTGGGTGAGGGGAGTTCACATTTGCCGAGTTCTCCAAAAGCACTAACTTCAGCTCCAAGAATAGAGGCTCCTCCTGCTCCTTCCCCTACTATTGCAGCGACTCCCGGTTTTGATACAGGGATAGCAAAGATCATGGGGATGTATTCAGATATTATCTATTCGTATCTGGATACATTCTCGAGACGACTTATGAAGGATGAGACTATGCCCTTTTCGAGTCTTTGAGAGGCGACTAGTTTTCCACTTTCAGCTTTGAGACAGGCTGGTTATGGGACCCAATGTGTCTTCTTTGAACATCTCCTGAATGACTTAGAAGCAAACATCCATAAATATTAGAAAATGAAAAGGGAGGATATTAATTTCCTGACTGTAGCTGAGATTGCTCAATTGGAGAATGAAGCTCAAGCTCAGCACATTGCTCTGACAGAATTCCTCGCTCAGTCTTCCAAAGAGTTAATGGCGAAAGACGAAGAAATAATAAGTACTCGTCAGAATATGGAGCGCCTAGAGAAAGATGAAGCGTCAAAAACTGAAGAGCTTAGGAAGTTGAGGGAAGAACTAGCTCGTCTTCAGGAGCAAATTGCCTCTGTGGAAACAGAACAATCAAAGATTGCAACTGATCGTAAATCTGCAGCTGAACGCTGTCAAGTTTTACAGCAAGAGCGAGAATTGATGCAAACCAATCAGATTGAAGAGACCAACCGCCGTAGCTCTATTATTGTAGAATATGACCAACGGATGATTGGAGCTGAAACAGCAGAGCGAATCAAGAAAGCTCATGAAGAAAAGATAAATAATGTAATCGTTCGTATTCAGAAGATAATTACTCCTCCTAAATAGATCTTTTACATTTATCGTGTATTGAAGTTTTGATACCCATTTGTAATCAATGTTCTGATTTTGATTGAAATGAATATCTTGGCTTGATTTCAATTCTGTGGATGATATTTTTGTAGAAAACATGTTCAGAGGTAAATAATACATGACATATTTCAATAAAATAGAATATACAAATAAACTTTGTAACTCTATCATGATACTAAACCAAAGATAATTTTAGTTTAATACTGATTAGAGAAAACAGAATTCAGATATAAAGATATCTTTGAATTCTATTTTCCATGATCTTTGGACTCGGAAATCAAAAGACGAGATATCATTTTCAGAGAATAGAAAATATGATACATACTGAGATAGAAAATTCAGAGGTAATATGGACATGATTTTCTATACAAGATCTTTATTAAGTCCACTGGGGATCTAATAAGACAAGATATCAAATTCTCTGCGAAAATGATACATGGTAGAATATCGGTTTCCTCTGGGGATAACGATATCGAGATAACTTTTGTAGAGAAGAATTTTATATTTGCTGGGGAATGATGAAAATATTATACATGATATTTCTTTAAGAATTTGCCATTGATAGGCATCATCATGACTTTTCCATCCATAGAGGTAAGCTGGTATGCTCCGTTAGAGAAGACTTTGTTTACTACGAATGGGCCTTCCCATTTTGCGTCAAATTTGCCTTTGCTCATATGTGTCATGGTCATAGGACGTCTGACAGTAAGGACCAGTTCTCCCTTCTGATATGCTCTGACTTTGACTTTCCGGTTAAAAGCTTTTGAGATTCGAGCCTGATACAGCTCGATATTTTGTTGAGCATATAATCGTTTTTCATCTAGAGCTTCCAATTCTTGAAGTCGAAGACGATCATTGTTTTCTGTTGTAAGTTCATTGGAGATTGCAATTCTCAGAGAAGGAATCTGGATCTCTAGGGGAAGAACAGCTTCACACCCATATATTAAAGAGAAAGGCGTACATTCGGTCGCATTGCGAACTGTGGTGCGGTAGGCCCATAAACATTCACCAAGCTTCTCGCTCCAGTTGCGTTTATTGGAAGAAACGAACTTTTTCAAGAGTTTGATGATCGTTTTATTGAAAGCTTCTGCCAATCCATTAGCTGCTGGATTATATGCTGTAGAAGCTAAATTATTGATCCGATGATCATCGCAGAATCGAGTAAATTTCTGACTGACGAACTGCGGTCCGTTATCATGGATAATACGCCGAGGAACACCAAATCGATAGATGACATGATGCTTGACGAAGTTGATAACACTAGAAGTTTTGACTTCAGATAACGGGATTGCTTCAGCCCATTTGGAAAAGTAATCGGTTATTGCTAGAATAAACCGATGTCCTCTTGATGATGGTGGGTTGATGGGACCAATGACGTCCATACCCCAAACTTCAAAGGGCCATGATGCCGCTGTTGGGTGTAAGAACTCTGACGGTTGATGGATAAAGTCTGCATGAATTTGACAGGCTTTATATTTCCGAGCATATTGAATGGCGTCAGCCACCATCGTGGGCCGATAATAACCCATACATCGGATACGATCTTGAAGTTTAGGACCTGGCTGATGAGCTCCACAAATACCATCATGTGCTTCACGGATTATCTGTTGTGCTTCTTCACCAGCGATGCATCGAAGGAGAAGACCGTCATAGGCCCGACGATATAGTGTCTTCGTTGTATGATTATAATAGAATCTGAGAGATCTACGCCGAATAGATGCTGCTTCACTCGGATTATCAGGAAGTATGTCATATAATACAAAGTCTAGAAATGGGCGTCTCCAGTCTTCAGTTATGGCTGCTGTTTCATTAGAAAAGACATATTCCATAGTAGAATCGGAAGAAGACGATGACACTTTGTCAAACTTTAATCCAACATCAAGGTTGAGAGAATCTTCATGAGGATTATGAGGAAAAGCCAAAGCCAGATTATTCTCAACACAGAATAGTTCTCGGTTATAAACCACTATTATTTGTTGACGTCTGATTGGTATGGCTAATACAGCAGCAAGATTAGCCAAAGCATCAGCTTCTGCATTATAGGCTCGTCGAACATGTTCAATAAAGAAACCTTCAAAGAAGGAGGCCATAGAGAGTGCTGCTCGATGATAAGGTATCAAATCTTGATGACGAACTTCATACGTTCCTCTGATCTGATTGACAATAAGCTTGGAGTCTCCATAAACTTCCAAATATTGAATATCTAGATGTTTAGCAAGTTGAAGACCGATGAGCAATGTATTGTATTCGGCTACATTGTTTGAACATGATTGATCCAGAGAATAAGCCCTCTGAATAGTTAGTCCTTCTGGGGATACAAGAACAATCCCAACTCCGGCAACAATATCGCCGTTAGGACCTATTCTAGATGCTCCATCAAAGAATAGACGCCAGGTAGAAATTTCTTCAGAAACCAGATTTGAATCCAAAACTTCATCTGGGATCTCATCATATAATTTAGAATCTTCTGGAATCGCATGAGCTGCCAGAAAATCAGCAAGCGCCTGTCTTTTAACTGACTTCTGGGGAATATAATGCATGTCGTATTGAGCTAACAAGATTCCCCAATTAGCTAGTCTGGAGTTGAGAATACCGAGTTTCTTCATCATAATCCTGATGGGATTCACTCTAGAAATGATGTAAATCGTTTGACCGATAATATAATGTCGTGTCTTCTGAACAGCAAACATTAATGCTAGGCATTCTTTCTCAATTGGAGAATAACGCGGTTCAGCGCCTGTCATTGTGCGATTGAGATAATAAATAGCCTGCTCATGGCCATCTTTATTTTTCTGGGCGAGTAATGCACCAAGAGAATGATCCATGGCTCGAACATATAGAAGGAATGGTATTTCCGAAACGGGAGGTACCAAAACCGGAGGGTTCATGAGATACTGTTTGATATCGTCAAATGCTTTTTGACATTCTTCGTTCCAGACGAAAGATACACCTTTCTTCAAAAGTTTGTTGAATGGTCTGCAGCGTCCTGATAAGTTGGAAATGAATCTCCTGATATAAGCGATTTTTCCTTGAAATTCTCGTAGCTCTTTTAAGGTGCGTGGAGGACGCATCTCTTGAATGGCTTTGATCTTCTCGGGATCCACGTGTATACCTTTAGCGGTAATGACGAAGCCGAGAAATTTACCACTAGAGACGCCCAGGAAGGACTTAGTAGGGTTCATTTTAAGTTGATGCTGACACATTAAATCAAAAATAGTCTTCAAATCTTGGATATGATCCTCCTTTCGTCGACTTTTGACTGCTATATCATCAACATAGCATTCGACTATTTTCCGGAGATGTTCGCAGAATATAGTGCTCATTGCTCGCTGATATGTTGCTCCTGCATTTTTGAGACCAAACGGCATCACTGTATAACAGTATGTACCGATCGGCGTTCTGAAGGAAGTGTGTTTTTCATCATCTGGAAACATTTTGATTTGATTGTACCCCGAATACCCATCCATGAATGACATTCGTTTAAAACCACATGTGTTGTCGATCATGACATCTGTAATTGGAAGAGGAAACTCGTCTTTAGGACAAGCTGCATTGAGATCGCGAAAGTCTATACAGACTTGGATCTTGCCAGTCTTTTTAAGGACAGGAATGATGTTAGCCATCCATTCAGGATGTTATTCCTCTCGAATAAATCCGGAAGCCATAAGCTTGTTGACTTCAGCTTCAATTGAATCCATAATGTCTGGACGAAATCGTCGCTGTTGTTGTTTGACTGGTTTAGCATTTGGCATGATATTAAGTTTGTGCATTGCAATCTTTAGATCTAGTCCCGGCATATCCTCATAACTCCAAGCGAAGACATCGATATAATCATTAATAAGCTTGATCATGTCTTGCTTATCTATTTCTGAAAGACTTTCACTGATGAATATTGGTTTAGAGGACCCTTCTTCACCAACATCAATTTGGATCAGTTTATCTTCAGTAGGAGGTTTCCTCTGCTCGAACCTGAATTCCCATTGATTATCTAATCTTTGAGCCTATTATTCTGATTCGGGAGATATTTCAAAATCATCCTCATCTTCATCATTTTCTTGCGGGCCATCAACAGAGACCATATTGATGGATAGAATAGAGCGATGGAGATCGCCAATACTCGTGTCAGAATCCCAAGAGAGGGAATCGGAAGACTTAAATCGTTCGTCTTCATCGGATTTTGAATCTTCATGGACTATGTTGATAAAGGAAGTAGGAGCAATGTAACCTAAACCACATTTTGTCCTTCCGTATTTTAATGGAGGAATTCGAACAGGCATTCTTCTTCCTTTTCCATTATTGAGACTGGTTCTGAAGTCATAACCCATATTCTTGATGATATTTTTAGATTGCTGACTGTAGCGACGCAGTTGTAACCTTCCAGTATCGTCGTTTGCGTCATCTTCTTCCAGATTAGGAGGATTCTGGGGTCCTTTATAGAAGAATATTGGATTTTCTCCCTTCTTTCTAATAGGGACCACGAAGTATGATTTTTGTATGGACTCCAATGATACGTCTGTATGAAGAGTTTGAATAACTCCTATAGTTAGTGGCTCTAAGCTATCTAGCAATTGTAATAACTTTGTACATGATTACAGACATCAATATACTGCAAAGGAGATGCTTCATTAATATCAGATACTGTATTTACAACAGAAGGCTGAGCCTTATCAGACTTAGTCAAATTAATGACAAAAGGAGGAGAGGAAGAGCGATCAGAAGTTTTGTTTCGATTAAGATCGATAACAAAAGGCTCAGAAGAGGTGAGCTCCCTTGAAGAAGATCGTGGATAAGTAGTACGTCCGCTGACTGGAATGACTAGAGTATCTGGTCTAGCCTGAGAAGGTGGAGGGGGAGTACGTCCACTGACAGGAATTATCAGTAAACTTTGTGGAGCTTGGGAAGACGACACAGTAGTACGTCCACTGACAGGAATTATCAGTGAGCCTTGTGGAGCCTGGGCAGGTGATGAAGTAGTACGTCCACTGACAGGAATTATCAGTGAGCCTTCTTCGGATGATTTAACAGACTGTGGAGGAGTGATACGCCCTTTTACAGGAATAACAAAAGTGTCGACTTTTGATATCTCATCGTCATTATCCATAGCTTGCAAGACTTTTGAGTATTCATCTTTGTACATGCGAGCGTCATTGAAGTAAGCTTCGACTCCTTTGAATGGATAGAGATCTGCAACCTTCTTCTGAACTTCTCCATTATCATCAACATATTTGAAGCACTGATGAAGAGTCGAAGGAACGACATTATGTTCATGCAAGAATGGTCTCTCCAATAGAGTATTATATGAGCAACCATGATTGTCGATGATGTAAAAAGTAACTTTAGTACGAAGATCGCCTATTTGAAATTTGAGGCGAATCTTACCCAAAGGCTCACTTTTTCCCTGATTGAATCCCAAGATGGTAGTGATAGTGCTGGAAAGACTATGCACAGGTATCTTCAGTGCATCTAGCATAGCCTTTGGCATAATACTGAGAGCGGATCCTGGATCAATCAGTAGACGATCAACCTTCATAGAATCGATATATCCTATATGATATAAAGGACGGTCATGTCGATTATCCTCTAGCAGCATATCGTCCTGCGTAAAGGTAATGTTTGGAATAAATTCCAATACATTATAGCAATGAGAAACAGGTTTTGTTTCCAACTTCTTGAGGAGAGTTAGGCAGGTTTCTGCTTGCAGTAGTGCTTCACTCAGAGTTTCTCGAGTCTCTTTAGAGAGGCGTAAGAGCTCGAAGATTGATAATTTAGCTGGTGTATTGGCTAGTTGAGCCAATATATCAAAATTATAAGGCTTTTCAAGTCCTGTAGGAGATGACTTCTTCAATGGTTTGTCGAAGCGGACTTGTTGTTTGCCTTTGTCAGCTGTTGTTGGTTTGGAAGGAACTGTCTCAACAGGAACATTTGAAGGCTCTTCAGTAGAGACTGGTGTTGGAGCTGTAACCGGAGGAACATCAGAAGTTTCTTCAGGAACGTCAACATAATCTTTCAGATATATTTTTCCTGACCGAGTTCCAGCATGAACTTCGACTTCAGATTCCGGTTCAGGGTCTATGAAAACCATGTTGCAATTCTTTATCTTGCTCTTTGTTCTTTTATGCTTGATGAGAGCTTCATTCCAGAAACCAAGGCCAACACGAGATTGATTATGCCTCATAGTGATGGCTAAAGGTGCTCGAAGTCCTTTGCCTGAGTTCAAACCAGGAGCAGTGGCTAGATCATAACCCATCTTCGCCATTAATTCACGAGATTGTGAACTGTATAGATGAAATGCAGGCTTGTACCTATCTTCAGATTGAGGTACAGATTTTATCTCCGTAGGGAGTGAATTTCCTGCCAAGATGAAAGTAAAGGTTAGATAAAAATCGGGTGTGAAACTAGAAGTCACATTGCATGACTTAGTCTTCCCGAGCTTCTTTTTAGATGAGGGAGTCTTCCGAGGAGAAGAGGAAGACGTCTCAAACTCTGTCATTAAATCTGGGTGAATCCACATGATCTCTCCCTTCTTAGTTGTGACAGGAACAAGTCCTTCATTCTGTGCTGGTGGGATGTTCACAACTTCGAGAGTTGCTTTGGGGATAGGAACAATCCCACTTTCCACCATTAAATGAGGGAAGTCACCGAACTGCATTGAAATTACATTTGCTGTGACTGTCTTGTCTTTGGGTGTCAGTATCACAGCTTCTGATTTAATCATCTCTTGGATCTTTCCTTTTAATACATAGCAAGATCGGATTGTATGACCCAGCATTCTATGATATGGACAGTATTTTGGATGATCTGTCTTATTGGCTTCATCAGACTTTTTGATTTCTGGCAATTGAATCTTGTTACCCTTGAGCAAGCATTCAAAAATACCCTGAACATCGTCATCGTCGAAAGAATATTCTTCCTTCGGCCGAGGAGGTCTCTGTTGTTGATTTGTTGGAGCTGGAGTAGCTTGGGTAGCCTTCACCTCTTGACTACTGCTTTGGAGATTGACTTCAAGAGCTTCTTTCCCTTTGTGATTGTTGGGTCGAGTACTATTGCTAGCACTCTGATTTGATTCCTTGGGAGCCATTTGTACCCCCAGACCCTTGAAGGTCTCAGCACTGACTTCAGCAGCCTTGGCACTGACGATGAAAGAAGGCCAATCTTGGAACTGAGTGGACCCTGTCCACATGCTGATGATTGGTAAGAGATTCGACTTGCAAGTGTCGATAGTAACAGCATCGGGAGTTCCGAGAGGCATTTTGAGGGCTTCTCTTCTGAATCTTTCAATGAAGTCCTCGGTGGTTTCATTATTTTTCTGTTTAATTCTTATGAGGGCTGACATGGTCATGTCATTGAGCCCTTCATAGAACCGTTCAAGAAACATTTGCTTGAAATCGGCAAATGAGGTAATGCACCCATCAGGGAGACTTCTATACCATTCATAAGCCGTTCCTTTGAGACACCCAACAAACACCTGAGTAAGGAGGGCGTTACTTGGTTACAGTTGATCAGTCATAACCTCAAAGTGATTAATGAACTGACTTGGAGAGGTTGTACCATCAAAGAAAGAGATAGTCGGAGGCTTGTATTTGGGAGGATATGATACTTGCTTCCATTCTATCGGGTAAGGTTGCTTGATACCTAACCTTTGCAAACCATCCTTCTGTTTGAATGCCTCAAATTGAGTTCGGAGATTTCTTAACTCTTCAGTAACAATTCCGGAGGATTGTGGAGTTGTAACTTGTTGAGTGTAATTGGGAGGAGGGACTGCAGCATATGTACCACCCCCAGCTCCAGACTGACTTGGAGTGGGTTGTATAGGAACATTAGATTGTACCCCCGGAATAGTAGAGGGTTCTGGGTTTGGAACAACAGGAGTATTTAATACAACTGGAGGGGCTGTATGTTGGACTTGCTGAGTTTGATGCTGAGCTTGCATAAGAGTGTGCATAGCATTCAATGTATCTGCCATAGCTCGCAACTGTTGTTCTAAGGAAGAAATCCTTTGTTCATGAGCTTCGGTGCTAGTTGAAGGTTCATGATTGCCCTCTGCCATGTAAGTGGTAATCATTCGAGGAATAGATGATGAAACAGTCTGTTCTGAATCATCACTGTGTGAGTCAGTATCTTTTCCGGGGCTATTTACGGGAATCAATACTGGAAAGTTGGATTCTCCAAGGAAGTCCTCTGTGATCTCCGGATTACCACTTGGATGAGAAGAAGAAGAGACTCTGGCCAAGGCTCCGGTCCTGGATCGGGTGCCGAGATAAACTCTATCTTCAAAATCTGATATAGCATCAGAACGTATGCTACCCCCAATATTTTTGGAGGTCATGTTGACAGAAGCATAAAGAGGTTCATCTTCATCCAATATTGGTTCATATTGAATTCGTTCGAAAACAGATCGTCTTTTTGGTGAACAACAACATTGAATCACAACTCGAGGTTGGAAGTTGCAACCATGCTTTTCATGGCAAATATGAGCAATATCATAACCTGATGGAGTGTCAATTCTCCGTTTATTTTGCAAATACTCCCGGAGATCTGTAGGAACAGATTGGGAAGTACTTGAAGATAGTTTATGTGTAGAAACTTGTCTTTTGTTCTTCTGTCTTCTCGGTTCTTGAGTGTATAAAGACTGATTAATTTGAGCCACATAGTTTTTGGCATATTCTGCATCAGGGTCTAATATACTTGTCTCAGTGGAACCGAGACGATTCTGATGAAGCTTGTTACGAAGATCCGTAGGAGATCTGACTTTGGTATCAGTCTTGGATACTTGTAATTTGCCTTTCTCAGATCGAGAAATTTTGAAAGAAGGAAGATGGGTATTATTCCGACAGGGAGTCGGTAATAATCCATCTTTAGAGGAATTAGCCAAAAGGCATTTTCCTTTGTTTGTTCTAGTAAGAGTACTAGTCAAATTAACTCCAGAGGTAAAGACCTTAGGAGTAGAGGAGTTGACTAAAAAGTCTTTCTCCTTGGTTGGCACAAGATGTGCAAGTTGAGGGGGAATCATTTGTATGTTCTGTGGAAGAGAACCCCCAACCTGACTTTGAGAAACAGTCAAAGGACTGTATCTGTTAGCATACGCTGACTTCAGTTTGGACTTCTGGTCATACGCTGCCTTTTTATTAGCATACGCTGGCTTTGGCTTAGAATACGCTGCCTTTGCCGTACGCTGCCCTTTGACTGCCATACGTACAGAGTCATCAATGGCTAAAGAGCCGACTGCTGTCGTAAGAGTAGAGGGGGAAGAGACTTTGACATGTCCAGAGATGGTTTTCCTTGGACACGCTGACTTGGTTAAAGAACCAACTTTGTCAGCGTGACTAGGAGAAGCCACTGTTGCCGTGTTCAGAGAAGCCGAATTGTGCTTCGTTGAAGTTGAAGACGTGTTCTTGTCAGCGTGAGAAGTGACAGAAGTGTCTCGGGCTGTTGAAGAAGACTTAGGGACATAGACAGAGCGTCCCTTCTTCTTGGCAGCAGGAAGAGCGGAGGAAGCAGTTCGGCCCTCCTTCGCCTTGAGCATTTCTTCGTAAGCAGATTGGTCGAATTGTACGACCATCGTCTTCTTCGTCGAGCCGATCGACAAAGTATCGCATTGAGTTGTTGCTATCTCATTGGAGGAGACAGCTTTTCCCAGCAGAGTCGTCAATTTATTTTCTATAAATAAATTTACTTTATTTATTTTGTATCTGAGAAAAATTGCAACTGTAGGAATCTAATCTAGAAGACGATTACTTTATCCCTTGGACGATGCGATGAAGAAAACTCGAACTTCGAAGAACTTGGATAGCAACTGGGCAATCTCTCTGTTCTCTCTGAAATTGACTGTGTTGTGATGAAGATGAAGAAACTCTTTTTTATAGAGTTCTGGATAACTGTTCTGAAGCATACGCTCAGTCAGTTACTTGACGTGTGCATAACTGCAGGGATGCGTGGCGAATTCTGGTGAAGACACCTTGGAGTGCGGTTGAGGGTAGTGGAATATATCTAGGAGAGATTGGTGGCATGGATGCCACGTTGCATAACTTCTGAATAACTGAGTAACTGAGTACAGGACACGTGAGAACGTGTATTGACTGTACATTAAAAGTCATCCTGGATGCCTTTGCTGTGATACGCTGTCTTTAAAGAAGAGTTATACGCTAGCTTTTGAAGGCACATGTCTTACATACGCTGACTTGGATCATATAAAGCTGATACGCTCACTTGATTGGGAAGGAGTCGTATGGGGTCCATACGCTCACTTAACTGGGAAGGAGTCGTATGAGATCCATACGCTCACTTAATTGGGAAGGAGTCGTATGAGATCTATACGCTCACTTAATTGGAAAGGAGTCGTATGGGGTCCATACGCTCACTTAATTGGGAAGGAGTCATATGAGATCCATACGCTCACTTAATTGGGAAGGAGTCGTATGAGATCCATACGCTCACTTAATTGGGAAGGAGTCGTATGAGATTGAGGGAGTAGACACGTGGCTGTTCTCAATCTTCTCAAACACGCCTTATCTTCAAATACTGACAAATATTTCTTGAGCGTCGTGCTGCAGATATGATGGCTGACAGACTGTCAGAAATGACAGTAATGATGGCTTTTTATTTATGATGGCTGCTGAGCTGTCCTCGTAAGAGACAAAATCTTTTCTCGAAAACCTATACGACGGCTAATCTTCATGGGGCAGCTGTCTTTGCACGAAAGACGAAGTGTCAGATTCATCCTTTATTAAATACATGCTGTGCTGTCATCTCAGGAAATAATAAAATATTCACTGAGCGTACGGCCTTTAGATGAGCGTATGGCCTTGGCTGAGTGTATGACCTTGAGCGTATGGCTTTGACTGAACGTATGGCCTTGAGCGTATGACTTGGGCTGAGCGTATGGCCTTGAGCGTATGACTTGGACTGAGTCTTATGTCGGCGTGTCATAATTTTCACACCCTACAAGCGGCATTGGGCCGATAGCCACCGGAGACCGTTAGAGTTCGAGGTTAGTATCAGTTTTTCTGTTTGTACTTGTTGGTGATTGTTTGCTTTAGGATCTTGTATTGAGTCTTGTCTTGCGTCTAGGTTGGCGATATAGTGTTCCTGAGGATTTCTTCGACACGGGGCACGATTCGTTTTGGCCGTGGCGGGAAGCTTAGTCCGTGCTTCATCGGACCTTTCACTATTCTTGGAAGGGTCGGTGCAGTGCCCTATCGACTAGACTTGTCGCCTGCGCTCGAGGTAGTCCATAATGTGTTCCATGTGTCGCAGTTGAGACGGTACGTGGCAGACCCTAGTCACGTATTGGATCACTCCGAGTTAAAGGTGGGACCTACTCTCCGCTATCCAGAGCAGCCTGTGGAGATTCTGGATCGTCGTGAGAAGGTGCACCGGAACCAAGTTATTCCTTTGGTTCGTGTCGCATGGAGGCATCACTCTCCAGGAGAGTCTACGTGGGAGAGGGAGGACGAGATGCGAGAGCGTTACCCTTATCTCTTCGAGCCTTGAGGTATTTTTTCTTTGTTCTTACTACTATTATTGTGCTATTTTGCTCTAATTTCGAGGACAAAATTCTTTTTAGGAGGGTAGATTTGTCACCCCCACTTTCCTGAATAGGGCTAATATAGTCATTTATAATATTTCACTATTTTTTTAATATTATTTAAATATTATTGTTAGTGTTTTTATATTATTATTTAAATAAGTATTTTACTGATAGAGTTTTTATTTAATAAAGTTTAATATATATATATACTAAAATATTTAGTTTTTGTTTATAAATAAATTCTGATTTTATTTATATATATTTAGGTAATATTCCATTTATGGGATATATATATATATATATATATATATATATATATATATATATATATATATATATATATATATATATATATATATATATATATATATATATATATATATATATATATAAGGTTATTAGAATAAAGAAGTCAAAATAGGTTAGCAAAGTCAAAATTGATTGAAATATAAATAACAAACAAAAGCACACGCACACATAGAAACCACCACCAGCAGCTATTTCCGAACCCCCCCTCCGTTTCCATGTATAACCCGACGGCCCCCTTACACGTATATATATATATATATATATATATATATATATATATATATATATATATATATATATATAGGGGAATTTTTTCACAAAATTCAAACCCTAGCCGTCACCCCCAACCCAACGTGCACCCCGACATCACCGTCGACCAAACCGTGGCCGTCCATCGCCGGAAAACGTGCAACGAGCGTCCCATCCGCGCACGGAAACTATCAGCGAAGGGCCGACTTCGGAAATAGATTTCTCTTTCCTCGCTCCGTCGTTTTACGAACCACTTGGTCAGGTATGATCCTAACATGTAAACCTTTAATTTCCTTCAAGTAGTTCGTGCCGATTCGCACCATGTGCGACGAAAAATGAGTTCCAAAATCGAGAAAAAACTTAATTTTCTGGGTTTAGAAACTGTCCCGAAACCCCAACTTTGTGGCCGATTTGTGACCAGCATGTTGCGAGTTTTCAAAATTGGTTTAAAGAGACTTGTAGACAACCTATAAGGATTTAAAACCCTTTTTATAGAATTGAATTTCATGCACTGTACAGAAAGTTATTTGTTTGTGAAGTTGGAGAAAAAACTGTTTTCAAAAACTAAATTTTTAGAAAAATTGTCCCGATACGCCGTCCGTCCCGTCAATCCGGGCAACGTGGTCGAGAACCGAAAACATCGAAAGGTGCGTATCGACTTCGTGGACGTGTGGGCTTTGACGGAATTCAAATAGGTCGCGTGTGCGCGACGAATTTAACCCGTATCCGTCAAATTTTTCCGTATCGGGCTTTTTCAAAATTTCTCAATTACTTTGTGCACACTCATCAAATCGCGACGAAACTTGCGCCATTGGACTCGAAATATTTTTCTGGTCCTGTGAGCCAAGTTTGGTCCGATTCTGAGACGGTCGAGTGGAACGCTATTTTGGCGGGCTGCGACCCGATCCAACGGATAAATTTTTGTACGGCCCACCGGAATCCAACTTTGGACATACGATTGGGTTTATCTCGTCAAATCGGACCCGTAGACATATAGTTTGATGACTTTAGTCTTACCATTTTGACCCAAAATTATCGTTTTGCCCCTGTGTACAGAATTGGACTTATGGATAGGCGTTTCTAGCTAATTTGACCATTCTGAGAACGTTGGTAATGTCTGTTTCAGCATTAGGAGACAGTTGTGCGAGTTGACTGTTCGTGGCTCATTGAGTGGGTTGTAGTTTCAATTTTTTTAGCTCAGGACGACAGGCAAGTACATTCTCTGATAGTTTTCATTGCTTTGATATCTACTATATCCGATTCAGTTATAGTGTTATACTTGATTCTTGACACGAGGATACACGGACTAGTATACGTGAATCTCGTCATGAGATGTCATTCCCGGTTTACCTGGTATATGAGTACATTGTTCGATATTATTTCATGTACTTGTATAGACACCGATTTGGGAGTGGGCTGGCCCCCTGCTCTTCGAATCCCGTGTCGTGACCTGTCATGTCTGGATTCATTATACTACTCGGAGATGGGGAGTTATTAGAGGTTATGTGATCATACCCCTACTTGTTTATTACTTGTGCATAGCTTCACCCTCACCACACGTAGGGTGTAGCCTGACCTTATACTACTTGTGCATAGCTTTCCATTTTGGCCGGCCTGATTCCTATACTATTATACTACCTGTGCATAGCCGGTCAAATGGAACAGCCTGATCTTGACCCAAGCCGATCACATAACGCTCTAATATCTCATGGCACTTTATTTTTATGTTTACATCATACCTCATATTACTTTCCATTGTTTATATTCCAGTCTTATCTTATATCTCACACATGGCATGATATCCAGTTCTCTTGTACCGTTTTACTTTCAGTCTCGATATTCAATCTTGTATTTCATTATTATTGTCTCTTATAGTATTTGTCAATTCACATGGAACTGCTGTTAGTGTTTGTACTTGCTCATATCCTGACTGGATAACCCCCGTTATTTTTCAGAGGATTTAGATGCAAATTGTCCGACCTACTACGGATTTGGCATAGATGGAGCCTACGACCAGGACCAGCCAGTGGACCTGGTGCTCGTAGAGGACGCACCGCCAGTAGTGACCTAGTTCACCTAGATTTTGTCTTGATTACACTCCAGTTTGATACTTTGAGACTTGTAGTATTTATTTTGGGATATTGTTTTATATCTTGGTCTCTGAACTTGTGATTGCGACTCAGCGTTGTTTCAGACTATTTATCTCATCTTTATCTGTATCTTTATCTTTATCTTTATCATCGTGTTTATCTTCCTTAGAATTATGTGATTGAGTTGTGGTTATATTCCTCCGTACGGAGATGATATGTTATATTATTGTGTCTTAGATTCTATATATTCTAGATGACCTTTACAACGTTCTATCGCCGATACTGCGGCGTAGGATGGACGTACCCACGTGCTCGTGCCCCTAAACAGGGTGCGGGTCGTGACACACAAAATCCATCTCCCGGCTCCGCTGCTCCCCTGACAAATTGAAACTTTGGCACTCCTGGCGGACTAAACAACACCCTGCCTGCTCTACAATCTATACCAGCATGGTGCCTGCTCAACCAGTCCATACCGAGTACCATATCGTAGCTCGAAAGTGGCATTACGAGCAAGCACGCGCTCAAATTTCGGCCTCCCAGAGTGACACTCCGCCCCTTATAAATATTATTAACCAGGATAATACCTCCCCCGGTCATAATCTTACAAGTCCTACCCAGATACTCAGCAATAATGTTATATCTAAGTGCAAAAGAAACTGACACAAAACTGTGTGTAGCACCTGAATCAAACAATGCTAAAGCAGGAACAGAATCAAGAAGAACCGAACCTGCCACAACATCTGCAACTGGCTCGATCTCCTCGGCTGCAAGAGCAAAAGCCATGCCCTGAACACCCCGCTGCTGGTGGTGCTGAGCAAACCGTTGCTGCTGGGTCAGAAGTGGACCCTTCGGCTGTACTGCAGGTACTCTCGCTGGCGCCCTCTGAGCTGTACCAGTAATACGAGGGTTCACTGGACACTCTCTCAACTGATGGCCTGCGCCACCGCAAAAAAGACACACTCCCAGCCTCTTCCGGTAAACCTCCCAGACGTGACTAGGCTTCTTGCAGAAGTTGCAAGGAGCCCCATTCTGTGTCTGCCTCTGCTGAGTGTGCTGCCCCATGGCGGTGGCCGGAGGCGCCTGGACGAACGGAGGAGAGAGACAAAGGGTAGAGAGAGAAGAGTGAGGGAAAGAGGGGAGAGCTCTGGAGTGAGGGGGTGAGCTGCTGGCTCCATTGAGGGGGAGAGAGGAAGAGAGAGGAAAGCTGAGAGAGAGGGTGGAGAGAGACATATGTAAAGAGGGGGGGGTAGGATGCTGATCGTGGGAGAGATAGGGATGAGAGTACGGGTTGGGGTTAGGGTTAGGTAAGGGGAGGGGTAGGCTAGGTTATTTAAATAAATAAATAATAATGATGATATTAGCAATAATAGGAATAGGAATAATCATAACCATGAAGCTAACAATTCTAACTCCAATAATAATGATAAAATACCAACTATGAAAATGTCAAGTCCTAACAACGAAGCCCAAATCAAGATCCAATAATAATAAAAATTTAAATAATGCAAAATTTTAAAATTACCAAAATACCAAATACGATCATATACCTATTTTCAAAATAGAGATTTGACACATAGTCTTGAGTCCGCGACTTAGACTTCGTATCATCTCGTATTTCTCACATTTACTTTCTATGTTCTCACATTCCATACTTCGTTTCAATGTTCAATGGCATCATGCCTCAACTCAATGTTCGTCAACCGAATGACCCGAAGGTCCCGAATACTTTTCGAGGCATCATGCCACATCTGACAGTTCTGTCACCTACATGCCACAAATGTTTTATTCGCAACGAAGCCATCTTTTATGATTCTCGTGCACGTAGGCACGCTTTGACACGATTGTTCTCATTTCTTCGAGTCGTGCATGCGATACACGCCTCGATGCCATAATTCCATGTTCTTAGCCTTAATGTTCAATATTCGTGGCTTGCACGCTAGGGCGCTCGCCTTCATAATCTTTCAGTGTGCTAGCCTTTCTAACTCGTGTATGAAAACACGGAATGGCTCGTGCACGAAGACACTCGCCGAATACAGTTATCCTATGTTCTTGTGGCTTGGACACCGAGGCGCTCGCCTTTGCGATATCCAATGTTCCATAGCGACTCGTATATTTAATGTACATTTTATTTTAATTGTTCTAACTAGTGTTCGACACACACTACGACTTATCTTCCGATCGGACCACGCCCGTGGCGTCGATAGGTTAACTTAGCATACAATGATACATTCTTACTTAGGCATAAAGGAGTAAAAAGAAGAGTCAGTCCTCCCACCTTAAGTCGATACGCCTTATTGTTTGTCGAGTCGATGTGGCTTGATTTTATAACTTTATTGTACGGCCAAATCTTCTGACTTAGCCACTCGAGCACTTATTGTTTTATTGAACTACTTGTCACGCCCCGACCCGGAATCACCCGAATCATCGTCCTCGCAGGAGGCATGATGCCGCACGAGCCTGGAGTTGCGCTCGTGCAAGGCAAGATAACAAGTTCTCAAATGGCTATCTTTGAGTTGTTATTAACAACAAAAGAAAAACAGAGTATATAAAACAATTCTCTTTATTGATATTCGAAACTGAGATTACAAAGGCTTTCGATAGCCTAACAATATATGCCAGATTGGCCACAACATTCAGGTTCTCTCTTGCCCACAAAGGATTTCACCGTTCCATACATCATGTCTTCTATATCTCGGCCGCATCAATCCTGTTGCAAGTCCGAGCGTCAATGCGATCGTACGCTTCAATACGCTTCGGCATTCCAAGCCTCAACGCGTTCAGGAGAAGCTTCATCGCGAGCCATCCATTCCCTGTACCCTGCATGGAAGCTGGTGGGAGATCAGTACGTTCGTCCTCGCATGTACTGACGAAAAGACCTTCCTTCTAAACCTACATTTTAGTATTTATGTTCAATCATGCAACTTAGCTTATGATCTTGCTATATTCTCCTTAGGGTCGATTTCATGGCATATTCAAAAGTGTAAAGCATGTTATCATGGCAAACATATTAATCGAATTGAATAGACAAGCAGACAAGCAATCTCGTGTTTGATTCGTGGCACGACTCCTTACCAAGTCGACACACTCGTCCTTGCACTGACGTAAGGTGAATACGCCCCATTCCTTTCCAGTCATGTTATAAGTGCTCTCTATGCAGGATATATGTGTGCGGGACACATACGTGCTTGCACTTTTAACCCATCATTTCTTAACTATATGATGGTCGTTGGCATATTCGCGCCAAAATGAACTAAAGGTGTTTCTCTTTTCTTTTCCTTACTTTCTTTTCTTTCTTTCTTTTCTTTCTCGAATTTGGGTAGCCCGACGTTTCACGGGTTGGGTTGCTACCCAACAACCGAAACTAACCGCGTGCCTACCATCATTTGCAGTTTTTTCCATCTATAACCGGGTGCTAATCAGACTTTTACAGATGTGCGCCCATCAAAGATTATATCCCTCCTAGGCCGAACGGTCCCGGTGCCCCGGTGCACCCGTTCGGAGGGAACATTTCGTGTACGAAAGATATCACAATTATCTCAAGTCCATTCGACCATACAACGCCCTATTATTCAAACCACCAAACATAGTCCTGAGCCGAGGCTCAGACTTTCATCAAACAACCAAACATAGTCTTGAGTCCGAGAATCAGACTTTATCATCTCGTATTTCTTCCATTAACTTTCTATGTTCTTACATTTCATACTTCGTTTCAATGTTTAATGGCATCATGCCTCAACTCAATGTTCATCAACCGAACGACTCGAAGGTCCCGAACACCTTTCGAGGTATCGTGTCATATCCGACAGTTCCGCCACATTCATGCCACAACTGTATTCTTTCGCAACGAAGCCATCTTTTATGATCTTGTGCACGTAGTCACGTTTCGACACATTTATCATCTTTCCTTCGTATCGTGCACTTGCTGCACGCATCGAAGCCGTATTTCCATGTTCTATGCCTTAGTGTTCAATGTTCGTGGCTTGTACGCTAGGGCACTCACCTATTGTCTTTCAATGTGCTAGCCTTTATAACTCGTGCGCGAAGGAACGGAATGGCTCGTGTACGAAGGCACTCGCCGAATACAGTTATCCCATGTTCTTGTGGCTTGCACACCGAGGCGCTCGCCTTTGCGATATCCAATGTTCCATAGCGACTCGTGCATTTGATGCACGTTTCATTTCTATTGTTCTAACTAGTGTTCGACACACACTACGATTTATCTTCCGATTGGACCACGTCCATGGCGTCGATAAGTTAACTTAGCATACAATGATATATATTCTGACTTAGACATGAAGGAGTAAAAAGAAGAGTCAATCCTCCCACCTTGAGTCGATACGTCTTATCGTTTTGCCGAGCCGATGCAGCTCAATTTCATAACTTCGTTGCACGGCCAACTCTCCTGACTTAGCCATTCGAGCACTTCGTGCTTCATTGAATTATACGTCCGATTTGGCTTACCGTGCCCAAGTACCAGCCCGTTGCAAGACGACAATTTTGTTTCGCGGACCCCTTACTGAATAAGGTAAAATGTCGACCTCTAATATTTCAGCGTAAATGTATAGCCTGCACATGAAACCAACTAAAATCAATACTTGCATCGATTCGGACTTGCGCCTTGGTCGATTCGATTTCTTAGAATTTTCGAGCCGATTCAACGCACTTATCCTTCGGGGCAATGCGGCGCTTCGCATCGATTCAACTCGATGCATTCTTTGGGACAAGGCAACTCTTCGCATCGACTTAGTTCGATGCATTGCTCGGAACAACGTAACTCTCGTATCAATTCGCATCAATACATTTCATTCGGTCAACGCGACTCGTTGAGTCAACGTCTCAGCGTAATGCGCCGTGCGGAGCGGGACATTACACTACTCGATCGATTCCGGCCTACAGTGCCCAAGTCCCAGCCCGTTGCGAGGCGGTGATTTGGGTTTTGTGGACCCGTTGCGAATGGGACAAAATATCGACCTCTAACATTTCAGCGTAAACAGATAGCCTGCACATGAAACCAACTAAAATTAATACTTGCATCGATTCGGACTTGCGCCTTGGGCCGATTTGATTTTCTTAGAATCTTTGAGCCGACTCAACGCACTTATCCTTCGAGGCAATGCAGCGCTTCGCATCGATTCAACTCGATGCATTCTTTGGGACAATGCAACTCTTCGCATCAACTTGGTTCGATATATTGTTCGGGACAACGTAACTCTTATATCGATTCAAATCGATACATTTCATTCGGTCAATGCGACTCTTTGAGTCAACGTCTCAGCGTAATGCGCTGTGCGGAGCGGGGCATTACAGTTATACTTCCAGTTCCTGCTCTATTACTGCTGCAGTGCCGCTGTCTGCTGCTGTTGTCTGGACTGGTTTGCTTGGCTTTTGATCTGGATACATACATTTAGTATTATGAAATTTTACTAATTTATTTGTTAAGCTTTGGCGATGATGATTTGGCTTTAACTGCAACCATTGGCGCGGCATTTATTTGCAGCCAATTGGCGAGGCATGTACTGTATCGTTAATGATGCATGAATAACCATTATGAGCCTTCTTTGTCCCCCTATTTTTAGGCAGTGATAGTTGGACTGTTGGCTAATGGCTAGGGCTGCGATGATGATGGCTTCCTGCACTCTGAAACGTGTATTTGTTCGCTTGTACTGGAACAGTGAACTATTGTATTTGTTGTTGATGGAAGTATCATGCTGTTTGATGATGATGATGACGTAAGTATCATGCTGTTGTTCCTTCTCTTGTTCAAGTGTTCAACTATGCAAGTGTTCAATGATGATGAAAGTAACATGTTGTAATATGTGTTTGATGATGATGGAAGTATCATGCTGTTGTTCCTTTGATGATGGTGGCTTCCTTCTCTTGTTCAAGTGTTCAACTATGCATTAACTGGTTGTTCCTACTATTTAGGCAGTTATGTGTAATTTTTTTCCCTTCTATCAAAACAGAAGTTTCATGCTGTTTTTTAAAATTATATATTGTATTTGGTATTTTGATGGTGGCTTAAATTAATCCAGAATATTTTTTCTTATTGGGCTGGCCCATTTGGGCCCATGAAATCGAACCGAACCGTAAATCGAAATATTTTTTTCGGTTCGGTTTTGGTCGGTTTGAATAAATTCGATTCAGTTCACGGTTCTACAAAATAGGGTTGTCGATTTTTTCGGTTTTGCACTTTTCGGTTCGGTTAGAACCGAACCGACCCGATGCTCACCCCTAAATATCCATGAAACATAGGCGTTAATGTATTTATTTATTGTTTTTTTCCCCTTAAAGTAACCAATAAGGGTCAATATGCAAAATACAAACAAGGAGTATTTAACAGCAAAATAGCCTATATTCTCAATCCTTTTCCACTTTTTCTTTTCTCAATCTAACATTATATAACATCCAAAATCCATTTTCCCCCTTCGTCCCCATCCGTCTCCCCCAAGACCAAAACCCTAACCCTAGCCCTCCACAGCCACCAGCCATGGACGCGGATTCCGTCGCGAAGGCGTTCGTAGCGCACTACTACCAGACGTTCGACACGAACCGCGCCGGACTGGCGAACCTCTACCAAGAGAACTCGATGCTTTCGTTCGAGGGAGAGAAGATCCAGGGACCGCAGGCGATCGGCGCGAAGCTGACGGGGCTCCCGTTCCAGCAGTGCCACCACAACGTCTCCACTGTCGACTGCCAGCCCTCCGGCCCCGCCGGCGGCGTCCTCGTCTTCGTCAGCGGGAGCCTCCAGCTCGCCGGCGAGCAGCACCAGCTCAAGTTCAGCCAGGTACCGAGATCTCTAGGGTTTCTTCGATTCTCGATCCGATCGTTTTTTTATCGTTATTTGATGCGTTGATCTTAGGATCGAAAGTGGATCTAGGGTTCGATCTGGGTTTCTGTTTGAATTCTTTCCCCGATTTGATCTGCGGATCGTGGTCTATGTTGCGCGGACACGGTGGAGAAACGGCACTACAGGGACGACACGGACACTGCACAAATTTTGGGGGACATTCTCCTGTGTTTTGAAGTGTCCGATCTTGGGATATGAGGCGGATCTGCTAGATATAGGGCTTGCTACTATTTTCAGTTTGATTTTCTGCGATGATCTGTGTATTCTGATCTATATTGTTCGGACATGAATATGACAAAACGATACAAAAAGGTATGGACACGGCAACACGGACATGACATTATTTTGGTGTCTCTGACAAGGCAGGGACAAGACACCGATTATGCTTCCTATATACTCTGGTTTGGTTGCATGTCTTGCTGCTTGGTCGCATTAAACGGAATCCTAGACCTTTTGACAGTTTTGGAATGCCTTTTATTCATATTCCCCTATGGAACGTTGGTGATCATATTATTATAAGTACATATGTATATCTGCTGTTTCTCTAGAACCGGGCTTCATTCCACCTTTATGTTTGATTTCGGTTTAGCCTGATGTCACCCAGTCATGGGCACCATAGAATAGTTACCAGGATCGCTCATACCCCTCCACCCTCCAGAGGACCAGAACCAAGTTCTGGACATTCCGATCTGGATCGTGGGTCTTTTCCGACTCCGGGTTGTTGTTCCACGATCAGGACTGAAAACAAGATGGTTCGTCGTGACCTTAGATTGTTTGCATTTCAATAGAATTGGAATCATGTAGTATATGAGTTTTTGTCAATAATTTGTTTGCTCCGAGTCAATAATCAAAATTACTCATATTTATGAAATATTATTAACGAACCAAATAAAACACTATAACGTACCACGATCTGAAATGACGATCCAACTAAACCTAACCCACCGAACCATTGTATTATGAGTTAAGTTTCTCATGCGGGATCCTGTACGCTGAACTAATACGTACGGCGTTCCTGGTAAATATGATGGAAAAGAAATGATACAGTTTGGACACGGGCGTCAATTTGTCCTAGTGTATTGAGGAGTGTAGGTCTTGTGTGCATTACACCCGATTTTTTGGAGCATCAGTGTTGTCTAGATCTGGTTGGTTGTAGGTTTCTTCGATGCTTGTTTGAAGTGGAACCCTAGTATTCCTTTTAGTCTAGAGGGTGTAGTTGACCTTAAATTAACCTTCCCAACAGTATAGGTGCATTTTGGTTTTTTGATCCCAAATGACAGCACTTGTACACAACTGTATGGGACAATTCAATTTACAGTCAAGTTGAGGTCTTCTAAGTTTGAATTCTTCCAAATTGCAGGAGCAGATGTCTGGAACACTTGAAGAAGAAACACTTTACCAAGTTACTAGGACGGGAGAGAAGATTTTGAGTGTGATGAAAATGGGTGAAACCTGCACTATTTATAGAGCTTTTGGAGGGGTGCATTCGACCAAAATATCCAACCCATCTGGCTTTATTCTGTTGGGTGTGGTATTTTGGTCAAGCACACTCTAAACAGGAGGGGTATTGATCAGAATCAGTGTTCTAAATGGGGGGAGGCGGAGGCGGTGCGGAATAGGGGTACCTAGCTCTTAGGAGTTCTAATTTTATTTCTGTTCTTTTAGGGTTTACATACCTTGTTTGCTGCATATTCATGGAAGAATCACAAAAGCAAAGGAAGAAGAGGGAGAGATTTAAAAACCAGCAGGGTTGTTTTAATGGAAATTATGAACTGTTGTCTTTTCTTATTTATAATTACTATACTAAGCCGGCCTATTTATTACTAAACTAAGTCTTAGTCCATTAAAACTTTGCATTAAAACCACCATGCATAACTACAACCCATTAAGTCTCTGGTTGAAAACCCATTTATCATGGTTGTCTTTCCCAAAGAGGGAATTAACCACCCATTAAACACGCCATAACAATCAAAATTAACTAAGTCTGCCAAAAGCCGCTCAAAGCTCGCCTCCTTACAACAAGCCGTCTAGCAAAACGCCAAGGCCAAGAGGGGGACCGGTGATTGTCCGCCAAGCGCCTTGACCGCCATTTAGAACACTGATTAGAAGACCTTCCTAGTAATTGTTGAGAGTTTTTTTTTTTTTTTTTTTTTTTTTTTTTACTAAGATATGGTCATTGTTCGTGTGGATTGGGTACCGACCTACTATAGGTCGCACAGCGGACTAGGCCTCCAGGTTTATCGGTACAACCCGGCCCAGTACTCAACCTGAGTTACGCCAGTTTTTGTTGGTAAATCCCGATCTGGGTCTGTACCAACCTGGGTCAGATCCAGTCTGAATTGTTTCTGTTTGGAGTAGCCCAGGTTCGTGTCTCACGTTGCCCACCAAGTAACTGTATCAGTATGAGCTGAATACACCAGCAGCTAGTGATATTTGATGAAATTCTGTGTCCTGGGTGATTATAGTATTATAAGGTCACATAGATCTTTATTGGGAGCTCACAAGAATGTATTGTATAGTATATTGGTTTCTCCTGTAGGCTTGAAGAGGAAAGATACAGTGCTTCAATGAGAATTTCTGTAGGTCACTGAAATAGCAAATATGCCACTCTGAACTTCCACTCCACCTGTTAATTTTATTTTAGTTTTACTGCATTATCAAGCACTAAAAACTTGTCATGTTACAATTTGATGTGATGAATTGCAGTTGGCAGGTGTTAACTGTTAAGTTACTAACTCATGAACAGTTTCAAGTACAGTAACATGGACCTAGTTATATAGTATGCCAGTTCATGTATTAGGGCATAGATGACATGCCTATGGTTATATTGCTTTATGATGTTTCAGATTCTCTAAAGAAGTATATCCTTGCTATTGCTATTCTGTAACTATTTCATGCAGCTTCATTGTATCTCATATTTTGAGCTAGTTGTCATATATATCCTGCAACTACAATTATCCAAAGTAATTTACGTTTTCCAATATTTAGGGATAATTGCGCAACAATAATATATGTTGATATGTCTTTGCTTGTACTGGCATGTGAAACTAAAGATACTGCCCTTCTATAGTTATCCCATACTTGAACTGAATTTGTTCATTGCTTATTCCATGACATTACGTTTGAGTATGGACCACGACCGGGCTACTGAATTAGTGTTGGTTTTGATGACCCCACCTGTTAATTTTATTTTAATATATGTTGATATGGTTTTGCTTGTACTGGCATGTGAAATTAAAGATACTGCCCTTTTATGGTTATCCCATACTCGAACTGAATTTGTTCATTGCTTATTCCATGACATTACGTTTGAGTATGGACCACGACCGGGCTACTGAATTAGTGTTGGTTTTGATGACTCCACCTGTTAATTTTATTTTAATGTATGTTGATATGGTTTTGCTTGTACTGGCATGTGAAATTAAAGATACTGCCCTTCTATAGTTATCCCATACTCGAACTGAATTTGTTCATTGCTTATTCCATGACATTACGTTTGAGTATGGACCACGACCGGGCTACTGAATTAGTGTTGGTTTTGATGACTCATGCTGAATCTTACGGAAAGTGCAAGGGGAAGAGGACCAGTAAAGAAGTTATTTGATCTGATCGCTAGCAGAAGCTCTTTTAGGGTTCTATCACGTTCATTCTGCTCAATCTTAGATCAGTCGATGAAAGGATTATGGGATTCATTTATTGATATGGACTATTGAATGCGATTAGGTTGATCTTAGGTATTCAGATGGATCGATTAGTGCAGATTTTGTTTTTCGTGATTATTCTGTTTCTTTTGGTAGATCTAGGTTCTAATGGGGGATCCTCACTTTGGTTGATTATTGTGGTTTCCAGTTTTTTTTATCATCATTTCTGTTGTCTAGGGTTCTATTTTCTTTTGAGTATTGGTGTCTTGTTTTCTTTGATATTCGGCTTAATATGTTCATGTCGACTGTAGGTTCCTTGGATGACTTGTATTTAGTGGCATGAATTGGTTCACATCATGATTTGTTTACTCGTAAGCTTTGGCTATGTAGCATTTGTTTTTATGAATTACAAGTGGTAAACAGTTAGCACAGTAATGTCAACATTGTTGCAAACCTTGACATAACATTCATGTGTCTAAATATCTTTTATTCTATGCTATGCTGGACGTGAATGCTGTACCTGTGGTTATCCTGCTGCTTTTTTCTTTATAATATTCTAGACTATACATAAGTATCTAGATGTTTTACCTGTGCGATGCTGTTGCCAATCTGTAAATCATTTGGTTCAGTTTCTCGATTTGTCACATTTTGATCGTGTTGTCACATGTATCATGTACTGTGATTGACCAGAATAATTATGCTTTCCATTTTCCACTTCTGATACTTTAATTTCATGTCAAGGTTGATGTTTGCCTGCTTTTCCTGGCATGCCAAAATTAAGGATACTACCATACATAACCTACCTATATTGTGACCTGCTGACTCCCTATCCAATATAAGTTTCATTCCACTTTTCTATATGTAAATATAATATGGATATATAGAGGAAGTTCATAACCAGTTTGAGGTAGAGATATGAAAGTATGAAAATGGTGGAAAAGCTGGGATTTTTATATCCTAGGAGAGATCAAAAGACAACAGTTAATGAGGATTTTCGCAAATTATATCTATGCTTGGATTGCAGTCAATATTGGATGTAATTCAGAATAATTTGCGAAAATCTCATTAACCAATTTGAGGTCAAAATTGGACTAATTGTTTTATGATCAGTTCCTGTGTCATGATTATCTTGGCTAGGAATTTGGTACCAACATAGAGGTTTGACCTTGAGTTGCAAGTTGCAACTGATCATAAAACAATGCATCATTTGTGGAGGATTCTCATTCTCCATAGCAGCCATAATCTGATTGGAGATGGTGTAAATGATACTACTGGTTATGTTAGACCAATAGTCTTTTGGAAACTTGGTCAACCTTTTGTTAGATGTTCGTGATTTTGCACAGTCGACTCATGCTTGGAAGTCTTGAACTTTGATGACCTAACAATTCGGTGCTTTAAGTTCCTGTGATTTTAGCTAGTTCATTACCTTAAACTAGTAACTAAAGAGTGTAAGTGCTACTTGAACATCCAATACGAAAATTGGATATAATGTAGCTCCGATTTCAAACTGTAGAAACAGTCGAAACTGCTGAATAGATAGCATAAAGACGGATTATGATACCAAAACCAAGTTTTTGAATCTTAGTCACATATACTAGTAGATTGTTACCTAGGCAGTGTATACCTAGGTATGCGAGGGTATTTTATACTATATGGATGAAAACTTCTTTTAGGTTTGAATTCCTTTTTCACGAGTTCTTCCATAATCCATGGTCTATGTTTCCAGACTAAGAACAATTTTTTTAGATTCCATCCTGTTGAGGACCATATCTTTCTTATAAAATTTGGAACACTTTTAGTATTATAGGCATGATTGAACATGATAATTCTGGACCATCAGCTTACTATCTGTTAGTAGGGTGTTAAGATTAACATCAGGTGGATAAAATTAGGAGAGATGTTAGGGCTCCTTTAAAGCCACATTTGAAAATTTTAATCACTACTTGTGCTTCCTACATTTTGGATAATATTCCTGCATATAGGCTGGGTTTGGGATCTTATCATGACTACTCTCTCTCTCTCTCTCTCTCTCTCTCTCTCTCTCTCTCTGCCTTGAGGCCAAGGCTCGAACACAGTCCTACCCAATAACCCGCACCAGCCCCAACCGCTGCCCAATCCTGATTTTTTTGGGGGGGGAAACTAGTACAACTTTGGAGCAGCTTTTGAAAGCCGGAGGGAGAGCTGCTTTCTGAAAAGGAACAACAATCCCAAACCATGCCTAAACTTCCAGATTCATTTGAATGGAAATCTTGATGGCCCTTAAACTGCAAAGTTAAGTTGTGTCGATTTCTTTGATCAGACTTAAAACAGTTTTATGGAATTTGTAGGTACTGTCAACGAAAGATTGATACCTTTCATTATTTTTGGCCTCACATAAACCTTAAACTGCAAAGTTAAGTTGTGTCGATTTCTTTGATCAGACTTAAAACAGTTTTATGGAATTTTGTAGGTACTGTCAACGAAAGATTGATACCTTTCATTCTTTTGGCCTCACATAAAATCAATTATGTTATATGACCATATCGAACAGTACATTGCATTTTTTTCTCCTTCAAATTATATGTTAAATCAAATTGTCTATATTAATTTGGAATCCCTAGCAAACACTCCGGCCTCACCCGAGACTTCTAGTAGCTTTGTGCACTCGCGTTGTTCCTGACACCTGTGGAGGAGAGGGTCGGTACATTGGAGAATGCACTGGTGAGCGGAACCAACCCAACTCACCTAAACTGACACTGAAATCATGTGAATCATATAATTTATTAAGTGATCTTGCTATTTGGAACTAGGATTGATTGACAGATCACAGTCAATAACATAAAGTGAAAGCATGAAACATATATTATATCACTTATAAGTGAATTTCTTACCAACAGCCGAATTGTTCTTCCCTGCATAAAACAAATATATAATACTTATCGTCCCTGCATAACACATTTGTAAGCATGCAGTCTGTCTATGTGAGGTCATTGGTGAATTCGACACGTCCTTCCACTCAGGGTAAGTCCCACTGAAGGTCCCGCAATTCACATAATGCTTATTGGGCTCCTCTTTCTGTTGGCTGACCATTCCTGTATTATATGGTCAAGACTCTAGAGTGTCTTGATTATGATGAATAATTTTGATCGTATATTGTGAATGTCTAGATAGTAGGCATCATAAAGACTTTCTGCAGCAGCAGCGTGTGTACATTCTTCTTTTTGAGCTCCACCTGCTACCGTGGTCGCCTGCAGCAACCACACTGAAATTGGACACTGCTCTACCTGTATTTATTGTTTATATTTGTTGTTCTGTGCTTTATTTAGATTAAGTATATCATATTGGTTGTTTTATATAAAGTTGATGATGACTTTGTTGTACTGTTTGTAGATGTTCCATCTGATTCCGACACCACAGGGAAGCTTCTATGTGCTCAATGACATCTTCCGCTTGAACTATGCCTGAAATAGACTTGTAGAAGGAAATTATCGAGGTTAAATTTATGGTGGAATTCTTGGAAAGAAACTGTTATGGGTTTGCTATTGACAAGTGGTTTCAAAAGGATTGTTAAACATGCTGCTGTTATTAGCTTTTTACCGTATCAGTGAACCTGCTACCAATTGTCTCGACTTGTTATTGTCAACCTTTATTTCCATACTGCTCCAGGTTATAGTGTGTTTCTAAATAATTTTATGTTCCTTCAACTGGTTCATTATTTCGAGGATTCATTACGGGTTGAAAATTTGTTGTTCTCTTTGGTGGTTGATCTTTGTTTTTATATTTTGACTGAAGCAATGAACCTGTTTCAAGTTCTGTCCATATTATTAATCACTCTGTTCTATATCGATTTCTGCAAACTCTGTTTATTTAATTGATTCTTTAGGTTATTCCTTTTCGAATTACATGGCACCAGGTTAAGGTGGAACTTGGAAGCTATAAGAATGGAACTGCAAAACACTTCCTTCGTACCGGGTGGACATTTGCAGATTGGCTGCAGTTTCTGTTGCAGCAATATGAGCTTCAGTTGCTTCAGCATCAGTGCCTTTATATATGCTCTGGTATTTGTTTCAGCTGCAACGAACTCATACTTTATGATATGCCCATCTTGGATATTCCTTTCCAATTTACGCCCACGGGCCAATCTGAATGGGTAACGCACTAACCCCTATATTTATTTTGGAAAATGAACCCCTAGTAAACAAAATCAAAAATTCAAAATTCCTCATGAACCGACAGGGAAGGTCGGTTTGAGAGTTGATGTGACGTCCTCCATTAGATCCATTCCCTCCTCTAACGTGGGGCCCATATCTGTCCAATGAAGGGCTGTCACCTAAGGTCTCTCCCTCGGTCGGTAAAGAATTGTGGGTTTTGGATGAATCTTTTTTGATGGGCATGCACCTTCTTTTTGGAGCACTCGCTAGGCTAGTCTTTTTAAAATATTCATTTGAGTTCCCACCTATTTTTTTGGAGTGCTCATTGGGCTATTGTCTTTTTAAAAGGCTTTTTCTAAGGGCACTACCAAGTTTATTTGAGGGCAGTCCAAAAATGTTTGCAAATATTACAAATTTGTTATCAGTTTTTTTACTTGAGGGCAGTCCAACATTAGGTATAAAAGACAATTTTTCTATTTTTTTTTTCTCTCTTCCTCCCTCTACTCTTTTCTTCTTTTCCTCAACTCTTTTCTTCTCTTCCTCCCCATTTTAGGTTATAAATATAATCTAGCCAAAAAAAATTTCCAACCTACATGTTGGGAAGATTGTTGGTGAAATTTCTAGTAATAGTGTCATTGACTTCTCTCATTTATTGGTAAGTCATCGAATTAATATTTGTTTAAAGTTTTAAACATGAATTTCACATATAAAAGTTGAATTATGTGTTTAACGTAAAAAAAATTGAACACGAAAGAACCCGGGTCATCAAATGTTGTGGACTCTCTTCCCGCAACGTCCGAAGAGCACTTTGATGCTTTGGAAGCCCTCTTGGTAACTAAATTTTAACTTTTGATCGGGTGAAAAATCGGGTTGTGACACAGAGGACTGTCACCTCTCTGGCAGTCCAGATCATAGATTAGGACTGCCAGAGAGGTGGCAGTCCTTCACAATAAGTAGGACTGTCAAGCCTGCTACAGTCCTACATATTGTGAAGGACTGCCTCCTCTCTAGCAGTCCTATTTAATTGCACATATTTTTACATATGCTTTATGTAGTTGTTTAGTTTTATTAACTTTTAAGTTCTATTGTAGGACTTGACATCTTTCGATTTTGCAGTACCTGTCATGACCCGCACCCGGATATACGGGTACGAATACGTGGGCCACGCCCAGCCTACGCCGCAGTATCGGCGGTAGAGCGCTGTCAAGTATCCGATACTAACTACAATATCTAAAGATCCATAACTATAAAGGTACTCATATCACATCACAAAAGTTAAGGAAGATAAGACAAGAAATAATAACAATATCACTAGAACAACTAGAATCTACAAGGATCATATGAGACAAGAATGAAACGGAAGAAAAACAATAACAAAACTAAATAACTACCAGGCCTAGCACTCATGGGAGACAACTCACGGTGAAAGAATATCGAATCTGCCTCAGCTAGCAACATCCTGTAGTCCAATAATGAGGGCATAACAACTCCTAAAAATATTATCAACGTATCCAGTCAGGATGGAAACGAGTACATAAACTAATAGCAGTTCTATATGAATTGACAAATTCTATAAGAGACAATTATAATGAAATATCAAGACTGGAAATAAAGTAGTATATGTAAAACTGGATATCATGTCAGGGTATGAAATACTATGATGTAGAACAGTACAATAATATCTGATGTATAATGTAAATATAAACAGTGCTTTGAGATATTATAGCATTATGTGATCGGCTTGGGTCAAGATCAGGCTATTCCATTTGGCCCGGCTATCACAGGAAAATCTCAAGAAGGGTCAAGTCGGCCAACATGGAAAGCGAGCACAAGAAATATAAGATCTCGCTACACCCTACGTGCAATGAGGGTGACGCAAGCACAAGAATAGTGACATGGGGGTATTGATCACATAACCTATAAATACTCCTTATCCCCGAATAGTATAATGGATCCGGACATGTCACGTCATGATGCAGGATTCTCTAAGAGGTTAGCAAATCCTCTTAGGAATCGGCGTCTATACAAGTACAATAAAAACAAGATCGAACAATGTACCAATATACCATGGTAACCCAGGAATGATATCTCATGACAGGATCCGACGTATACTAGTCCGTGTACCATCGTGTCGGAAATCAAGTAAAATACTACAACTGAATCGGATATAGCAGATATCAAGACAATGAAAACTATCAGAGAATATCACGACCCGCACCCTAGAGTTAGGGCACGAGAACGTAACAACGCCCAGCCTACGCCGCAGTGTCGGCGGTAGAACGCTGTCCTAGGTCTCAATGCATCTAACAGTATAAGACTAAACAGTTTATACTCCCCGAATGGGGGTGACATAGCAGATACAGTCTCAATCACATCTAAGGTAGAGCATGATAAAGATAGATAAAACATGAAATCCAAAATAAATACAGGAGATAGAAGTCTAAGTGTCTAAGATACATAAACCCAGAAATACATCTCAAAACTCAAATACAGATACAGTAATCCACAAAGTAAATACAACTCCAGACGAAATGAAATAACTACCTAAACAACCTCTACTGTGTCTCCTCTAGGCTAGCAGGCAATCCCAGGCTATCTGTAAAATTTATCAACAGGTCCAGTCAGGACTGGAGCGAGCACAATACATCTCAACAGTTCATAGCAGGTTAGAAAATATAATCATGCAGTAAAGTAAGATACAGGTACTGAAAGAAATGTTGTATATAAACAGAGAGAGAGCTGTAATAGAAATATCTACTATAAGTAAAGAGCTACCAGTGACTAGTGATTTAGAACACAAAGTCGACATGTGAACGGCTTGATTGTACATGGCTATACTAAAGAGGCGTACATGGCTATTCTACTTTGGAATTGTTCATATGGCTATTTATACTCTCCCGTACCCCCAATTAATACACAAGGATCCAACCAGGTTATGTTATATGATGCTATGTAACAGCCCCCGAATGGTGGTAGACCCCGAAGGTGATAGACCCCGAAGGTAATAGACCATGAAGGTAATAGACCCCGAAGGTGATACATAGTAGTCCCATAAATGGGATAAGGATTCTAGGAAGACTCTACGATCATAAGAGTATATGTCGTAAGTGATCAAAGAACCAATGAAGCATATGATACGCCATGTAAGTGAAACGCACAGAACATGTAGTACCCGATGCTCCCTAAGGATAACATCTCAAGAAGGGATCCATATAGTACCAATCCGTGTGACCAACGTGACAGTACAAGTAAAGTAATCTACTGCAGGAAATAATTCTAAGCAGGATATGAAATGATCAGAGAATGTACTCGCCTCGATAACCTGAACAGCTGATAAGTATAGGAGGGTCCCACTGAAGCCACAGAGTCCTATTTAAAGCAACACAGGTTACAAGGTGTTCAAGTTGTAATAAATGAATCTCTATAATCAATCTACATTATTCTAGGTTCTTCTAAGTCAAAACAATTCTAGGTCGACTCTGGTCAATAATCTAGTCAAACTAGGTCAAGTGTTGACTTACAGTTGACTTTGGGTCAACTGGTCAACTCTGGTCAAACAGGGTCAATTCTAGTCTAATATAAAGTGTACTTCGTTATTTGTACGTCGAAACTTACGACACGCAAATCGAGATAAGAAGATTATCGGTAAGGTTGATAATCTTATTATAGTGATCCACGTGTCCAACTTGTCAATTTCAGCGATGTAAGATAACTGGAATTGGCTGATCTCAGTTTCGTTGTACTAATCCCGAAATACGAACATTATATGAATTAATTATTAATTAATTATAAAAAGGTTAAACTCAGAGAAATTATCAACAAACATTGTCGGACGATGAAATAAACATCGCCAACGTTTCCAGAATGGTCAAATTAGCTAGGATAGCCTGCCCAACGGTCCAATTTGGACACAAGGGCAAAAAGGTAATTTCGGGTCAAAACGGTGTCCGTGTCGGAGCCGTTTTGTACCGATAAACGTGCAAGAAAACAAGTCAATAAAATATAACAAATTATATGTCCACGAAACCAGAATGTCGATACGAACCCAACGGTATCTCCAGAATTGGATTCCGTTGACCCGATCTCAATTTGGTCCGTTGACCAGAACTTGGAATTCCGGTTTGCACGGAAATGCGTGCCAGAGCCAAAGTTCTCAAAACTTAGCAAACTACCTGTCAACGAGTCCAGAATGATGATACGAACTCAACGGTATCTCCGGAACTGGATTCCGATGAGCCGATCTCAAAATGACCCGTTGACCCGAATATTGGTATCCGACTTGCACCGAAATGCGTGCCGGATCCAATGTCCACCAAAATCTAACAAATTATATGTCAACGAGTCCAGAATGATGATACGAACTCAACAGTATATCCGGAATTGGATTCCGATGAGCCGGCGTCAAAAAGTCCTGTTGACCCAGAAAGTGGGACCCACTTTGCACCGGAAAACGTGCCAGGACCCACGTTCTCCAAATCTAACAAATTATATATGAAAACATGCCAGAACGACGCCACAAATCTAATGGTGGTGTCAGAAATGAAATCTGGAGTCCCGTGTTCAAAAATGGAATTTTACAAGTTGGAAATTACGAATTCGGACGACCAACTTTGGCGTCGAATTCAACCAATCAAACAAGCTCACAATGAAACGAAACTGGAGGGGTAGTAAGAGGGTTATACCAGCTTCGCACCGGAACTGGTAGCACGCCAAACGGAGCTACGGTGGAGGAGATACAAGCTGACGAAGTTGGCCCCGCGAAACTGTCCAAATTTAATACAATTTAAACGGTCAACTTGGTGGCCGGTTTTCATGTATCAAACGATAAAATCAATGGACGAAAATTGACATGAGCGAAGGTGGATATACCGAGATTGCGACGGAGCGAAGAAATCGCCGATCCAACGGTCGGATCTCTGGGAAAACGCGCACGAAGTCGCTGCGACGGAGCGTCAAAACGAACTCGATCCCGCGCGCGTCACGACGGGATGTTGTGCAAAACGCACGAATCGCCTCGACGGCGCGTCCCGGAGGACGGTGGCCGTCAGGGGAGGACTGCCTAGGGTTCGCCGGAGAGGGGGCCATCCACGAAGGGGGTCGGCCACGCCGGTGTGCGGCCGGCGGCGGCGCGGCAGCGCTGCACGCGCGCGCGTGCGCGGCTGGGCTGCTGCTGCCGTGGCTGTTGACGCGCGACGGCGCAGCTGGGATGGCCACGGCGACGGCGTGGGGTGAGCACGGCGGTGAGGGGGCGGCGATCTAGGGTGGTGATCGGCCGGAGTCGAATGGATGGACGGATGGACGTGGTGGTGGCGGTTAACCATGGTGATGGTGGATGAGGAAGAAGGAGGAGATGGAGGAGGAGATGTCGACGGCGAGCTGGCCGATGAGGGGGTGGCCGATGGCCGGGCCAGGGAGGAGAGGTCGGGCCATGGCTGCCGTGTGTGTGGTCGGGTGCAGCATTGGAGGAGGAGGA
This sequence comes from Iris pallida, assembly GCA_029216955.1. Classification (NCBI taxonomy): domain Eukaryota; kingdom Viridiplantae; phylum Streptophyta; class Magnoliopsida; order Asparagales; family Iridaceae; genus Iris; species Iris pallida. Next base: position 702,012 of record JANAVB010018197.1, read on the forward strand.
AGGAGTTGGAGGAAGGTGGTGGTGTTGTGATGATGGTTAGGAGGAAGGAGGAGGAGAGAGGGTCCTGTGGGGGGAAGGCCGACGGCCAGGAGGGGGTGGTCCGGCCATGGTCAGGGTGGTCGGGCCTGGGAGTGGTGGTGATGGCTTTGTAGTTGCTGCTGTTGGTTTGTTTTTGTTGTTGTAGTGAAGTGGTGGGAATAAAAATAAAGGAAAGAGAGAGAATAGAGAGAGGATAAGAGAGAGAGAAAGATTCTCTCCTCATTGAAATTAGGGCCGGCACATGCTGCCAAGGGGTTGGGGGAAAAGTGAATGAGGGAAATAATGGATAGGATTTGATAGAATAATCCAAAGGCTAGGATTTAAATGGCAAAAATAGGCCATGCCAATAAGGATAAAAATCAATAGAAATTTCCATTAAATATTAAAAATAGGGAAAAATAAGCACTTGATATTTTGGGCAAGAATTATGAGGGTGTCATGATGGAGGGCAACACAAAGCTGGACTGGACTCGGTGGAGCCGGATTGAGTCAAAATCGGACATGATGCAATAATAGAATTAAAAATTAGGCGTCGATGATTATGAGTGAATAAGTAGCACATGGAGATTCCAATAAATGGGACACAAGTGACGGACGGATAGTAGGCTCAAAGTGGGCCATGTCCATAGTTGGGGTTGACAAGTTTTGGTCGACAGGGGACCCACAAATCAAGTGGGAAGATGAATGTGACGCCGTGGAGTGAAATAAAATCGGGTCACGTGTCGGGAAAGTTGTGCGAATCAAATGAAGCACAAAATGACGTGTCTGAGTGGAACACGAAGGTCTTGGGTGACGAGCGTCTCGAGTAGATCATCAATGAGGAGTTGGTTTCAAGAAATTGGCTGGTCTTGCGCTCCAAAACTAAAAGTCACGGTAACGTGCTAATAATGATCAAGGAAAAGAGTGGGAAAATAAATAATAATCAAATGGTCTAAATCGATCCGAAGTTCAGCGAAGCAAAAAGAGCACAAGGGAACAAGTTTGAGTGGGACACTATATACCATCAGGAAGGTAATCATGTCCACTCTCAAACTCGTGAAGAAGATTTCCAGAGTTGAACATCCCTGACACTCCAAATATCAATGGCACGGGAAAGCACACTTAAGGAAAAATAACAGAATAAATTATTTATTGAAATTAAAAATCAATCAAAAAATAAATAAAAATAAAAAAAAATCAACATCACCAACGTGTCCAGAATGGCCAAAATAGCTAGAATAGCCTGCCCATAAGTCCAATTTGGACACAGGGGCGAAAAAGAAATTTCGAGTCAAAACGGTATCCGTGTCGGACCCGCTTTGCAGCGAAAAACGTACCAAAATAAAAGTGTACTAAACCTAACAAATTATATGTCTACGAATTCAGAATGACGATACGAACTCAACGGTATATCCGGAAATGTATTCCAATGAGCCGATCTCAAAATGGCCCGTTGACCCGGATATTAGAATCCAATTTGCACGGAAATGCGTGTCGAAGCCAATGTCCACAAAATTCAGCAAATTATATGTCAAAAAGTCCAGAATGATGATACAAACTCAACGGTATATCCAGAATTGGATTTCGATGAGCCGATCTCAAAAAGACCCGTTGACTTGGACTGTAGGCCCGTCTTGCACCGAAATACGTGTCGGAGTCCACGTCCTCCAAATCTAACAAACTTTATATGAAATCGTGCCAGAACGACGCCACGAGTCTACTGGTGGTGTCAAAAATTGAATCCGGAGTCCCGAGTTCAAAATTGGGATTTTATAACTTGAAAATTACGAATTCGGACGGCCAACTTTGGCGTCGAATTCAACCAACCAAACAAGCTGACAATAAAACAAAATTGAAATGACAGGAAGAGGGTTATACCAGCTGTGCACAAGAACCGACGACGCATCAAACGGAGCTGCGACGACAAAGATACGAGTCCGCGAAGTTGGCTCCGTAAAACTGTCCAAAAATAGTACAAATTAAACGGTTAACTTGGCGGCCGATTTTGATGTATCAAATGACAAAATTAACGGATGAATTGAGGTGAGTGAAGAGGTATATACCGAGATGGAGACGGAAGAAACGGATCGACGATCCAACGGTCGGATCGTCCAGAAAATGTGTGCGAAGTCGCTGCGACGAGGCGCACATTCTGAAATCCGTCCGCGCGCGCGTCGACGGAATTCCGTACAAAACGTACGAATCGGACGTTTCTCGCGCCGGGGACGAGGGGGAGCGCCACGGGGGCCTGCCCGGGGGTACGCCCGGCCAAGGGGGGCCGACCACGGCGGCGGCGCGGGGTGGCACGACTGCTGCTGCTGCTGCTGCCTTGAGCGTTGCTGCTGCTGCTGCTGCCTTGAGCGCTGTTGCTGCAGCTGCTGTTGGCCGGAGCTGGCCGCTAGCCTTGGCCAGGAGGTGGCCAGGGAGGAGCAGGAGGCGAGTGGTGATGGTCGTGTGTGGTGGTTGATGATAGTGGTGGTGTTCATGGAGAGGAAGTCCATGAAGAAGGAGAATGAAGGAGGAGAAGAGTGAAGAAGAAGGTGAAAAAAATTAAAAGGGAGGGGGTGATGTTCTCGACTGGGAGTGAGGGAGATGGGGTGAGAGAAGGGTGATGGTGATGTGAGAGGTGACATGTAAGGAGAGAGTTAGATTAATGTGTGTGTATGTATATTATATATAGAAAGAGAGAGAATGGGAGTTTAATGAGAGAGAGAGAAAGAGAAAGTTGAGAGAGAGGGGTGTAGGTGTCCGGCCACATTGGGGGGGGGGGGTATAGGAGTGTGGAGAGAGCGAGGGTGATAGATGAGGGGAGAGAGATATTATATATATATATATATATATATATATATATATATATATTAGAGAAAGAAAATGAGATATTTGTAAAGAGGAGGATATTTTTGTGTAGGAAAAAAGGCAAATACAATAGTGGTATTTATGGGCAGTCATGATAGGGCATACACCAAATTGGATTGGGTGTTGGGCCAAGTTTGGTTGAGTTGGGGCCAAGATTTAATTAAAATAACAAATTTAAACCAATTAAAATCATGGATGAAATGGGAGCACAAGGGAGATCAATTTGATGGCACGCAAGTGACACGCGCATAGTAGACTCAAAACAGGCCAGGACTATATATTGGGTCGCCTGGATTGGACAGATGTCAGGTCCGGAAATTAAGTTGGAAGTTAAGTCACGAATTACGGCAGACGATAAATTGGTCTAAATTGACCCGAAAGTTGTGCGAAGCAAAAAGAGCACAAGGGGACAAGTTTGAGTGGGACATGATATATCAAATTGAAGATAATTTTGTCTACTACAAATTTCAAGAAGAAAGTTTCCAGAGACTGGCATCCCTGATGCTCCAGAAATCAAAGTCACGGTAAAGAGCATTTAATGATCAAAATTAATTAAATAAAAATGAATTTTCGAAAATAATTCATTTAGAAAATTTAAAAATAAATCCCAAAAATTCAGGGGGCTTATAGTACCTGCTCCAATTGCAGTTGATGTAGGCCATTTATTCTGGACCGATCTTTGGTTTGAATCAAGCGACGATACGATACATTGGTGTCGTGAAGTTGGACGAGAAAACAACATAGTTCTAATGATATCCAGATCGGCCCGAAAACGCCCGGGACGACAAACTGTGATGGTTGGATGTGAAAGAGGTGGTGTGTTCAGAACCCACAAGAAATACACAGTTATCCAAAGTAAAGTTCCCAAAAAAAATGTTGGAACGAGGAAATGTGGTTGTCCATTCACGATCCATATTAGAAACGAAGAAGAAGAAAAGTGGACAGTCGAAGTCAAGAATGGAATCCACAGCCATGAGATTGCTGAAACACTATTGGGTCATCCGTATGTCGGACGGTTGAACAATACGGAGAAGAAGATAGTCGAAATCGACTGAGTATGGATATATTTACAGATTGATATTTTGTATATGGAGGACCACTTTTGTATACAGTAAATTATGAAATATGAAGTCCAGTATATGTTTTTCATTTTTACCTGTTTGTTATATGTGTTATATATGTTTACTTGTGTGCTATCTATGTTATATGTGTTTAACTATATTTATGAAAGTATCTGTGTCAAAATGTATCAATTTATTAAAGTATCAGAGTTTCATTTAGGACTGCCAGCACCGTGGCAGTCCTACACTAATACAAGACTGCCAGGGTGCTGGCAGTCCTAAATAAAACTCTCTGTGAAGAGAGTTTGACATTCAAACTCTCTTCACAGAGAGTTTGTATCAGGACTGCCAGGGTGCTGGCAGTCCTACACTAATGTAGGACTGCCATGGTCCTGGCAGTCCTAAATGAAACTCTCTGTGAAGAGAGTTTGACATACAAACTCTCTTCACAAAAAGTTTGTATCAGGACTGCCAGCCCCCTGGCAGTTAGGACTGCCAGGGTGCTGGCATGTCACGCCCCCGAACCAGAATACTGGAGAGCGGAGACAGACACAGCCAGCTACGTATATTGAAGTGCAGCCCACCTCGCAATACGGTCACGGCTGTCTAGATGCATGAGGGTTTATCTACAAGCCATCAGTCTCTTAAGGTCAAGAACAAGCCTAGTGTCTCAATCTCAAGCAAGTAAATACATGTTACAAGATGGTAGATCATCAGACATTCAATAGTAAGGCATCCCATACATTTCATATACAGATGGTCATGAAGCTAGTTGTACAAAATGCGAGGACTAGCAAGAGTTTCGGTCATACATGATCAACCCTAGAATTTGTCAATCATGTTACAGCCCTTAGGCAGACAGAAAATATAAGTATTCAACACGAGCTAACACTTGCTCGGCGGCTAAACGCCTCAAAAGAATAATTTACAATAGAGTGGGAGAGCAAAATAAAACCCACTCGTTGCCAGGGTTACGTCTAGTGTTCACCATCTGGCTGGGAAACTGGGAGATCCTCGGGTGCTGCTCCGAAATCTGGCCATACAAAACCAGCTGGGTCAGACCCCAGAAAGAGCAAGTGCCACAAGGGAGGCTTCACTTAAGAACTAAAACCAGCATATTAGCACATGAGACATAATTGATAACATAAGACATGAGTTAGGGAAAACAAGGTGATAAACGATGAGACAGCTAAGGGACTATTCTGGTAACCAAGTTACAATCCTTAAACCAAACAAGGACCGGGGTTGTAACCCTTCACCTGAACAGAGCTTAGTCTCCAACCAATTATCGACAAAAGTAAAGCATAAGAAAGCATGTCCTGAGATAACCATGTACTGGATCTAAACAAGACTAGACAAGATTGGACTCCACCCAACATTCACGGCCAAGCAATAAGTACGACTTGATACTTTAACTAACTAGGATTATCACAAGCCTAGTTACTAGCAAGATGCAATGAGATATTCCTACGGCCACAAGCCCTACAGACTATCTAGGTTATCCAGACGCAAGTGCAAGAGTTATCAAGAATCATTAGGTGACTTGGAGTGCAACACATGATAGTGTGCATAGTAGTTGTTTTATGAAGTGCCCCACATGACAGTGAGCTGGAAATGTGCCCTACTCAACGACAGGCTACAAGTCCACAAGGAAGGCGCCCAGATAACGGGATTGCTTGTAGCCGAAATATGTCTACCTATATGAGCTACTTGATTTATCTAATCATTACCCTAGCCAGATTCAGTCTGAATTCCTGACCGGGGTACTCAGGAATCCATGTCCTGGGCATGATGCAAGACGAGACTTGTAGCTTGTACAGACATAATCAAGAGAAATCACCCACGGTGTCAAGACGAGAGTTACTTGTTACTTGTTACTTGTCAAGAGTGCGTCTCGATGGGCCACTATCAAGAATTTCATGTCAGGTTCGTGTTGTCATGTCGTGTTCATGTATCATGTCGTGCTCATGGCTAAGTTAATACAAGATATGCCCAAGATTCACAATCATCAAATCGGGTAGTCGCAAGTTAGGCTGAGTACAAAATGTAAGCAATTTAAACATAAAACTACATACTAAAGATGAACATGCAGGGGGCTAAGGCATGCGGTCCGCATGACTTCATGCGGCCAGGGGTCATGCGGCCAAGATATGCAGTCCACAGGACTGCATGCGGCCAGGGGTTATGCGGCAAGGCATGGAGTCCACATGACTGCATGCGGCCAAAGCTTCATGCGGCAGGCAATGAAGTCCGCAGGACTTCATGCGACCAAGGCTCATGCGGCAAGCAATGAAGTCCGCAGGACTTCATGCGGCCAAAGCTCATGCGGCCAAGATATGTGGCCCGCATGATTTCATGCGGCCAGGGCTCATGCGACAAGGCATGGAGTCCGCATGACTGCATGCGGCCAAAGCTTCATGCGGCAAGCAATACTGCTCATCTTCTCTAAAATTCGAGAAGATGAGCCATGGAAGCCATGGCTTCCAAGCTCCGTCCTACCTCCGATTTAAGTCGGAAATTGGACTTCCATAGATCAAAATAGGGTAGAACGAAATTCTCTACAACATAGAACGACTAGATTTTGAAAACAAACAAGTTTGATAGATCAAAACCAAAAAAAACCGAAAATAATATAAACTTAGATCTACAAGAAAATATCCACCAAATCGAAAAATGCTAAGTTCTAAAGTGTCTTGAAATCGTGTAAGAAAGAAAATGGAATAAATAGAAATGAGTTCTCTCATGAAGCAAGCTAGCACTTGCCTAGCTCTCTAGGTTGGTGGGAGAGTAATGGAGGAAGAAGAAGAAGTAAATGAGGGTAATGAAGAAAGAGAAAGGGGTGATTGGGTTTTAAAGGGGGAGGGTTCTCTCATAAGGAACCAAGCCCAATCAAACCAAGCCAAACCAAAATAAACCAAGCCAAGTCATGACCAACCAAGACTAGGCTAGCAAGTCAAGTCCAACTACGGGTCACCTGACAAACGTTAGAGATCTCGTATACGCATACGGAAATACGTATAACGGGAAACGGGAGTGACATGGCAGTCCTAAATGAAACTCTTTTCACAGAGAGTTTGACATACAAACTCTCTTCACAGAGAGTTTGAGTTTGTATCAGGACTGCCAGCCCCCTGACAGTCCTACACTAATGTAGGACTGTCAGGGTGCTGGCAGTCCTAAATGAAACTCTCTAGGAATCTCTTCACATAGAGTTTGTACTGGCAGTCCTGCACTAATGTCCAAATTACAACACACAAACTCTCCAAATTACGAAAACCAAATAACAATAACAAACTCTCCAAATTACGGAACAATAACATGTCCACATCAAAATAAGATCCAAATAACAACAACATATCTACTATTACATATCCAAATTACGATAATTATATCCAACTTACATCCAAAATAACAACATATCCAACAACATATCCAACAACATCCAAAATAAGATCCTAATGACGATAATCAAGTTTCCAAATAACAACAACCATATCCAAATTACATCCAAATACAAAATGATTTAAACATCCAACTACATATCATGCCGGGCCTTCGTACACGCCTCCATATTATGCATAAAGGGGAACTCGACCTCGTCGTCGATGCGCTCCATCTCGGTGGCGATTGCGACACAGTCCTCGCTTTGGCAACCTCCCCGGAGTGATTTGGCCAATTCCTTCACCCTTTTAGACTGTAAATAAAAGTATCAGTGAATTAAGTATACAAACATGGAAATCTTAGGATGACTACAAATACGAAACTCACCATCTTCACCAATGAAGCATACAAGATATTTTTTGAAGGAAGAGGTCCAATAGCTCCCACGGCCACGGGACCCGGGTTTGTAGGGTTCGATAACTTAGGATGTCCGACACCCAGAAAGTACGACATGTAGTCCTTGCTGCAGTCGGCCATCTCCTTGATCGGTTGTCTTTCAGATTTTCGAAGTACATGCCGTTGCCACTCGGAGTAGAAGTTGGTCACCCAGTCGAATTCTGCCGGTTTGTAATTTAAAGGTTGGATTCCGCACGGAGGCTCCAACATCCGTAGTGTGCGCTTCGGCACAGTTTGCACGAAGCCAAACTGACGAAGTACACGATCAGGTATGTACGGCTCCGTGATCTTATAGCATGTGATCATGCCATGAAATAAAGCAACTGGTTGGACTTCACGATTCTCCTCGCGTAAAGTGTAATGGTCATCTCCCCTACTGGGAGATGAAATGTGTTGGTCTCCGGGTGCCATTTCTCCACAAAGGCGGATATGAGGGCACTATCCATTGTCCTATAGGCGTGTCGTACGAAATTGTGCAAGCCGCTCGGTATGATTTTGCTCTGGACGGCCTCCGATAAGCTTTCAAACTTCCAGGACACGGTTTTCTTCCCGTAACTCACAGCCCTAAGCATACAATGTCTTCTGTATCTCGAACAACAAGAAAATATAACAATTATGAAATACATATATATATAGTATACTAATTACTGGTAGCTTACAAACGTAATATACATACCGGGTTCTTCCATATTTCATACGCAATGTGGTTCTCAAAAGAAACCAATATTGAGCAACCAGGCGGACGGACAGGCGGCTCAGAAGGACCGGCATCCTCAGTTGGAGCATAACCGCCGTCACGTGATAGGTGTCGACCAATTGGCACGTCGTCGTCATCATCATCGGAAGAACGCGGAGGAGTAGGAGGAGCTCGTTGCTTCGACCGAGCTTGGGGTGCCGGTGGCTGCATCCGAAACCGAGCTTGGGATGCCGGTTCGGAAATTCTAATCGGGCGCTCGAGAGAATGTCCCTCGCGTTCCTTCCGCTTTGACGCGGTGGGCCGTATTCTTTTATCAGCGGCCGGAGGACTGCAGGACAACATACAGTTATTAAATAATAGAAACAAAAATATGACTGTTACCCCCCCCCATATGAGCATCATGCAGCTAATTACATTAGGATTGTCAGGGTTGTGGCAGTCCTAATGTAAAGTAGGACTGCCACACTCCCTGCAGTCCACTTGTGAAAAAGGACTGTAGGGAGTGTGGCAGTCCTACTTTACATTAGGACTGCCACAACCCTGGCAGTCCTAATGCTTTCAACCCCGACTGTAGCAGCTGAAAGGCCAAAACGATACGATCGTTTGTCGTTGTCACGCCCCAGAACCAGAATACTGGCAGGTGGGGATGGACAAGGCCAGCTACGTAATAATAAAGTACGCCAGTACTCTGAGATCACGTATAAGTTGTCAAGACATGGAGGTTACTTCTACAATCCAACAGTCGATCCTAGGTCAAACAATCCTAGGTATCTCAATCACAGACAATTATACAAAGTACAAGAAGTATGATCATCAGACATACAATAGTAAAGCATCCCAAACCATTTATACATGGATGATCATGAAGCTAGTCATACCAAAATAGAGAACTAGCAAGAGTAATAGTCACACATGATAAGCTCTAGCTATAGTCTAGAATACACACATCATGTTTTGGCCCGTAGGCTAAATGTCAAGATCCAAAAACACGAGCTAAACACGTGCTCGGAGGCTAAACGCCACAAAAGAATAATGTACATATCAAGTGGGAGAATGATAAGAAACCCACTCAGGTACTCTGGTGCTTCGGATGGTCACCATCGAGTAGATGGTACGGAAGATCCCTTGGGCTCCTCTATCAGATCTGGCCAAACAAAACCAGTGGGGTCAGACCCCAAATAGCAAGTACCACAAAGGAAGCCAAACTATGGACTAAAACCAACAATAGCTAACATAGCAATGGTTAGGAAAAGCAATAAGTAAATGCAGATCGAGACTCGTGCACTACCAATGCACTCATCCCAAGAATGGAAAAGACAATAAGCAAAGCAACCTGGAGCATAAAGTAATTCGTGTGTGACATAAAGTAGACTGTGTATATGTAAAGTAGACGAAAGCATGTGAACATGTAAGATAAACTGGACATGTAAACATATTAAGTAGTCGGGTCATGTAAGCATGTAAGGTAGCCGGATCGTGAGAACATGGTGACCCAGCATAGGGATCATGTAGGACTTGTGGGATAACTGGACTTGTGAGCATGAGATGTAACTAGGGCATGAGAGCCTGTAAGAACTATATGGAACAGCAATGATAAGATGACTTGGGAACTATTCCAGAAGCCAAGTTACAACCCGTAAACCAAACAAGGACCGAGGTTGTAACCCTTCTCCTGAACAGAACTTAATCTCTAAGCATTGTTTAGCATAAGATCGTGTAGAACATGTGAGTACTGAATAGGAAGACAAATGATAAGATGACTTGGGAGCTATTCCGGAAGCCAAGTTACAACCCGTAAACCAAACAAGGACCAGGATTTTAACCCTTCTCCTGAACAAAACTTAGCCTCCGATCATTTATCGACAAAAGTAAAGCATAAACAATAATGTACTGAAATAAACATACGGACACTGCCTAGACAAACCTAAACTGGACTGGACTACATCCATCAATCACGGTCAAGAAATGAGTACGGCTTGATACTTTAACTAACTAGGGTTATCACAATCCTAATTACTAACAAGATGCAATGAGATATTCCAGCAGTCACAAGCCCTGCAGACTATCCGAGTTATCCTTCCGCAGGTTGAGAGAGTTGTATTAGGTGACTTGGGGGTGCAACATATGACAGTGTGCTGGAAATGCGTCCTACTCGTCGGCATGCTAGAAGTCCAATTAAAGCGCCCAAATAACGGGATTACATGTGACTGGAAAATCTCTTTATAAGCTACCTAATCAATCTAGTCGTTATCCTAGTCAGATTCAGTATGAATTCCTGACCGTGGTAATCAAGAATCCATATCCTAGACATGATGCAAGACAAGCTATGTAGCTTGTGCACGCATACACAAAAAATTTAACCACGGTGTCCAAAAGAGTTACATTAGCAAGGGGAAATAGTCGTCGCAACATCTTGATTAAGAATGTCATGTTTAGGTTTACTTGTAGAGTACTTGTCAAGAGTGCGCCTCTACGGGCCACTATTATGTAAGCAAGAAAAGACATGTTCAAGAGTGCACCACGACGGATCACTATCTAGTATAAGCAAAGAAGTAACATGTAACATAAGTGCACCACAACGGGTCACTATCATGTAAAGCAAAGAAAAGACATAAATCATGAGTGCACCCCGACGGGCCACAATCATGCTAAGCAAAAAAGAGAAATGGTAACAAATATAGCATGTAAGTAAGAACTTGTCCAAAAATGGGTATCATGGCATGAAAGAGGGAATAAATAAATGTCACTCCCTGTTCCCAGAATGCGTATTTTAATACGTGTACTGCTTGAATGTATTTATTTAATATTTATCATGCATTTGTTCTATATTTAATTCCTTTAATTTCATGCTAATTATTTTTCTGTATTTTATTTTCTGCTTTTGTTTTGCTCTTGGTTTATTTTGGTTTATTTTGACTTAGGTTCGGCTTGGGTTGGTTTGTTTTCGTTTAGGATGGTTCATCATGAACCCAACCCCCTACCTACCACTATCTTCATTTAAAGCCCAACCCTTTCTCTCTCTTCATTACTTCTTATTCTCATTTACTCTTCTACTTCCTCATAACTCTCTCCACCTACCAAGAGCTTAGGCAAGTACATCTTGCTTCCACATGTGAACCCATTTTTATGGTTCATTTATCTTCCTCTCATGATTCTAAGGTAGTTTAGAACTTGACATTTTTGCATTTGAATGTTTTGTTTTTGTGGATCTAGAAATTTGCCATTTTTGGATTTTTTTTTTTTTGTGGTTTTGATCTATCAAACTTCCTTATTTTCAAATTTTGATCGTTCTCGGTTATTGAGATTTGTGTTATACCCCATTTTGATCCATGGAAGTCCCATTTTTGGCTTAGATTGAAGGTTTCATGGAATTTGGAGTTCTGAAGGTTCTCTACACCCACGTTTTTACGTGCCCGCGTAGTATCGAGCTCTACGCCCACGTTCATTCGTGTCAGCGTGAATCTGGATCACGCAAGTCTATTTTGGCTTGGCGTATTCCTTTACGCGTACAAGTTCACGCGTAATACTATTTTCTTTCCGCGTACAAGTTCACGCGTAATACTATTTCCTTTACGCGTACAAGTTCACGCGTAATACTATTTCCTTTACGCGTACAAGTTCACACGTAATACTATTTCCTTTACGCGTACAAGTTTACGCGTAATACTATTTCCTTTACGCGTACAAGTTCATGCGTAACATTACTTCCTTTACGCATATTCCTTTACGCGTAATGTTATTCCTTTACGCGTAACTCCATTTTTTTACGCGTGCTTCCTTTGGCGTACTCCCTTGGCGTACTCCTTGGGCGCATGGCACCCCTTATTATATCCTTACGCCTTTTGACATGAACTCGATATAATCATGATATGTTAATATTTTTAATACATATTATTGTGTGAAATGTGCCCTGTGTCTCGATTGGTTTATGGATAGCCAGAATGACTGGAACTTAACCCTGAGAGTTATAAACTCGACCATACTAAATGCTAGTTTGACTTTCATGCTTTGTCACGAATTGACATTGATTGGTACCTCGACTAATGATTAATCATACGTTCCTAGTTGGAACTAAGAGACTGGCTAGTCGTCTTATTGAAATTGAATGAGACACGTTCATATTAACCAAGAACTATTGCAATCGACTAGCCGATCCCAAACATTGACATATGGATACATGTAGACTTCAATTTAATATCTACAAAAGCAGCATGTGTACCTTACAGTCAAGGCATGATTATTCCGTGGCTAGGTTTGATTGTTGTATTACGCTATGTAAGACCTACAACCTAACCGCACAGGCATCGTTGTAAAGTTATGCATATCGTACTCTGTACGAAAGTACTCATTCTGAATGATCATGATCCACGACATGAGATTTCAATTAACATAGGGACTATTAAGTTAAATAAAATAACGATTGCATGGAGAGAATGGATTCCCGAGTTCTTACATGGCAGCCATCTCGGGACAATTAGTGCCCCGACATGCCGGCTGGTTCCCACAGATACTGCAAATCTGCCACACGGGCAGGGAGTGGTATCTGTTTATATTTATCTATATATTGTTGACGGACATCCCGCTGGGACACGTCTAATTCATGATTGGCGCAATTGATTATTGGGTAGACTAGCCTTGCTGGTACATTGTAAGAACTGAGGAATCCCTTAATGCATACTTCCAGGGCAACTTGGAACTTACTGTTAGCAATCCGTAGTAGTTGTATTGCCGTTTAAATTGATTTGTTTGTGTACTGTACCTACTCTGTTAACTACTGAGATGATCATAATGTCAGGACATGACGGGTCAACTTATGTCCTTGTTTGGTTGGGAAGTTGGTTTGAAGTGTCGCGATGTTGTGTGAATTCCAGTAGCAAGCGGAGACTTATTTATCATATTCTTAAACTCTTACCACTGGTTTTAATTCTTCATGTCGTGCTCCTTGGTGGTACTTGCTATTAGAGGTCTAACCTCTCTGGTTTTGCATGGCCAGATTTAGAGCCAGCTCCCGAGGACTCAGCTTACTTCCACCTCCAAGATGGTCAATACTAGAGGGATGATCGCAGGAGGACACGAGTGGGTTCCTTGCTTCCCTGCTCCTTTTTGCTACTTACTTTTTGCCGCTTGGCACCGACATGTTAGTCGGACTGTTTTGCACTTACTTTTACATAATTGTAACTAAGTCAGACTGCAGCTGATAACGATTGTGTATACCTTGTTATATCATCTGGCTATGTTTTATAAAACCAGATCTCAAGAACATTTTGACTGAGCGTTTGGGACGCCGTACTGCTCATTCTTACATGTTCTCTACTTACTGCTTTTCATTGAATGATTGGGACAATAGAAGTTAAGTAACCCTAGTGAGACTTCTATGTAGTATGCACCCCCTCGTCTTTTAGACATCATTGATCGTATTATACGGTATTCATCTACCCGTAATACGTAGCTGGCTGAGTCATTCCCCCGCTCTCCGGTATTCTGGTTCTGGGACGCGACAAGGTTTTAGTGGTGGCCCATGCAGGTCTGATTTCAGACTTGTAGGGTGTTTTAATTTATAGGATGTCTCAATCACACATGTTTCTCCTTGATCTCATGATTCGTTACTCTCGACCCTAACTTGACATTCCGGTATCCTTTGACTTCATTGATCTTTTCTGTCCGATCGTTTGATTTCTCTCTTGTTCCTTTTCTTAGGGGCACCTTGTCCGCATCTGTCAGAGCTGGATAACAACAACAAGGGCAACACGAACAACATGACCATGTTGGTCAGCAACAAAGGCCAGTACTACCTCAAGAGAACATCCAAGAAGAGGTGATAGTGGAACCAACAGCTGGACCTCAGTATCCGGAGGTTCCAACACCACCAACAGTTTCGCCTACCACTATGGCAGTAGACACACCAGCCCTTCTGGAAATCATAAGAGGGATGATGGCTACTCAGCAACATCAGATGTTAGCCCAGCAACACATGCACACTCAGCTGCAAGAGCAGAATGTATTGCTCAACCAAGGATTGCAAACGGCTTTGGAAAGGGGAGTGAGGACTGACTCAGGGGCGTCAACCAGGTTCTGCAAGTACAACCCCCGTCATTTCGAGGGCACGGAAGATGCCATTTTAGCAGATGCATGGCTTAAGGACATCGAGGCTATTCTGACAGCAGCTAAGGTACCGACGGGAGAACGTGTGGATCAAGTGAAGCTGTTACTTCAGGACCTCGCACGTGATTGGTGGGAATCAGAAGAAGTGGATATCAGACGTCCTATAGCTTTGGATGATTTTACTGCAAGGTTCAAGATGAAGTACTATGGAGTTGTGGCACAGTTCGAGCTACAGCAGAAGTTTATCAACCTCAAGCAGGCCGGCAAGCCAGTGGATGCTTATGCAGCAGAGTTCTGCAGACTGAGTAGGTTTGCCCCGGAGATGGTAGCAATGGAGAGCCAGAGGGCTATAAGATTTCAGCAAGGATTCCATCTTGAACTCTTGCAATTGATAGAGGGGCACAACTACCAGACTTTCGATGATGTATTGACGGCAACCCGGAGGCATGAGATCACAATCTAGAGGATCACATCAAGGACTGGAGGTCAGAAGAGATCTCACCATCAGATTGAAGGAGGAGGGGGAGTAGTGTCACGCCCCGATTCGGGGAATCTTTCGTCCTCGCTTCGATTCGCGCCGAATCGTTCGTCCTCGCTAAGGCGTGATGCCGTACAAGTCTGGTGTTGCACTTGTACAAGGCAAGAACGTGCACTATTATGTCATTTAGAAACATTTGAAACCCAGCCACATTTCAGAAACATTGAGGACACAATATAGGAAGAAGAAATACTCATTTTATTCATAATTGTAGTCAGAATACAACTTTTCTCGATAATATTTGAAATGCCATTTCGGCTACATTGATTCATGAAAAGAAGTACAACTGATAGGCTGCCATGAAATAACTTTCCGTTCCATACATCATGCCCCTTTAGTACTTTGAAATATAAGTAGCTATCTTTTAAAAACTCCGCAATACTTTGTGCGTCTTTAGGAAAAACAACTTGAAAGGAAACAGCAGTTCAGAAATCTTTAGTTCGGACGTGCGCCTGAGCCTTCTCCAGTACATGTAGAGGAGGGGTCAGCACATTATAACAATGCGCTGGTGAGCCCCGTTGGCCCACTCAGCTAAACCAACATTTTATTAATGACAAGCATTTAAAGATATGAACTTATTAGGGACAGGCAACATTAGAGTAAATCATAATTCAAATGACATGGTATTTCATGAAACCATGTTTACTTCACCATTGGCCGAATCCAGCCTTCCTGCATAAGATACAGGATAATAATAATATACTTACCGCCCCTGCATAAGACATTGATTAGCATACATCCTTACAACATGACCATTGGTGTTAGTGCACCATTTCGGACATTGCCATATAGGACTTCGAAAGGTAATCGGCGCGCCATTTCACTCGGGTTGCAAGCCCTAATGAAATGTCCCGATACCACGTACCCTTAAAGTACGTCTACACTTCCTCCATGGTCGGATCGGCCCAGCGCTGGGCATACCGTCCGAGGAAGCAGTCACCCCCTTGTATACAAGTTGTCCCCGGTCATGCGAATGTGTGTCCGACTCAACAATTATAGTGTGCGTAGAATATTGAAATACTAGGCACATATTCATTCTCAACATTTCATATTCCACCATCATAGGCATCAATTCATTTCATTTCAATGTTCAAGGGACAAGCACAATCTCAATGTTGTTAACAATGTAATCAATTCTTTCAATGTTCAATCTCTAGCTTCTTAGTGGTATTGACTTGTGGCATTAGCAACTTGATATCGATCAACGGATGTTGCAAGACAATTATTTAGTTGGCATGAAGTAATAACGAGAGGGACAATACCACCACAGAGATCCACACTCACCAAATTAGAGAATCGCCTAGAGAGAGAGGAACACTTGCACGCTTAGCCTTCCGTCACGCGCCAGTCTGCATTGGCACCAAAAGTTTGGTTAATATCCCGTCTTGTTGTGTTCTCTTCTCTCAGAATTCTCAAGAATAAATGCTATACAAATCGATAAAAACGGACAAAAATCAAATCATCAAAAATCATTCAGAAAAACATCCATCAAAACCAAGCAACAAAACCAGCAGCAAAACATCCAGAGAAAACTCTTGGACGCATTTCAAGAGAAACCAATCCATTAGTTGGAAAGGTTCTTATGCACTTGTCCGTGATCGATTCGGTGCCGACGGTAAGTTTCCCCAATACTCGGTTCTGACCGAGTTAGCCAAGCCACAAGCCTTACATAGTGAACCGCTGGGAGCTGGGCACTACAAGTAGCGTCCCGAATAACAGCACCATCTCCTGGCATTCGCATTCACGATATGGCGATACGAGGGCCAGCACCGTCAAAAAGACAGCAGCAGCAGCAGCAGAGGAAGAACCAGCAACCCCCAGCGGGCTGCACCTATTGTGGAAAGGCAGGGCACACTAGAGGTGTGTGTCGGGCATTGAACGGACAGTGTTTGATATGTGAAAGTCCAGATCATCGGGTTTCCACATGTCCCATGAATTCGAGGTCAGGAGGACCAGTGCAATAATTTTCTGTGATGCCAGCACCAGGGGCAGGCCAGTATCAAGGACCAGTGGTAGCAGTAAGACCGCTGGCACAACGCCAGTTGATGTCGCAGGCTCAGATGTTTCGGCAGCAGGGACCGTCGATGCAGCAGCAACAACAAAGACCGCCCCAGCATCACCATGGCAGGGGCCAGCAGCAACACCAGGCTAGACCGCAGCATGGGAACCAACAAGGAGGCTGAGGGCAGGCATTCAATCTATCCTTGGAAGAGGCATTGGCATCGGGAGATGTTGTGGCAGGTAATATTCTTGTCGCCTCATATCCCGCAGTAGCGTTGTTTGATTCGGGAGCATCACACTCATTTATATTTGCACAATTTGTGACACGACTATGAATAGAATTCGAGACATTGCCAGGGAGGTTGAATATACTCACTGGTAATGGGCTCGTAGGAGTTAGTAGAGTTATTCTAGCGTGTAGAGTTGTCGTTTGCGGGCGTTCCTTACCCGCCAGGTTGATAGAATTTCCTGTTAGAAATTTCGACGTTATCTTAGGCATGGACTTGCTGAAAGACAGTCATGCGACAATAGATTGTCGTAGAGGGAGTGTATCTTTTAATATTCCAGGCATGAAGCGGTTTACCTTAGTCAGATCAGAGATATACCAGCATAAACAAAGAGTAGTGACGGCAATGGAAGAAGTACTAGTCCCAAGGTAGTTGAAGAGTTTCTTGATGTATTTCCTGAAGAACTTTCAGGTCTACTACCGGTTAGGGATATTGGGTTCAGTATAGAGTTGGCACCTGGAACTAAACCGATATTAGATCGAGTTTACAGAATGGCGGATTCAGAGCAGGCCAAGGTGTATCAGTACATAGAGGAACTGAAGGAGAAGAAGTTCATTCGAGTTAGCGAATCACCATGGGCAGTACCAGTGGTACTTGTAGGAAAGAAGGATGGGTCATCAAGATTGTGCATTGATTACAGAAAGCTCAACGCGGCAACAGTAAAGAACAAGTACCCACTACCAAGGATCGACGACTTGTTTGATCAGTTGAGCAGAGCAAGGATTTTCTCCAAGATAGATCTTCGATCAGGGTATCATCAAGTGAGAGTTCGGAAAGAGGATATTCCCAAGACGGCATTCAGGTCAAAGTACGGGCATTACGAATTCTTATTAATGTCGTTTGGTTTGACCAATGCTCCAGCAATATTTATGGATTTGATGAACCGCATCTTTATGCCGTACTTAGATCAATTTATCGTTGTGTTCCTCGACGACATCCTCGTATACTCAGCTAATGATGAAGAGCATGAAGATCACCTCAAGAAAGTGTTACAGGTTCTGAGAGAGAACCAGTTGTACGCCAAGCTCAGCAAATGTAAGTTTTGGATGGATCACATTTCATTCTTGGGGCTCATCATATCAGGGGCTGGAGTAGCAGTGGATCCCAAAAAAGTAGAAGCAGTAGAGAGTTGGCCAATACCTAAGACCGTAGCAGATGTGCGAAGTTTCTTGGGATTGGCAGGATATTACAGAAGGTTCATATCAGACTTTGCAAGACTCTCAGCACCCATGACCCGCTTGACACGGAAGGATGTGCCATTCATTTGGTCGGCAGAGTGCCAGACATCATTTGAGAATTTGAAGCAGAAGTTGATCACGGCACCTATTCTTACATTACCGGTTGGACCCAGAGGTTTTACTGTATATTGTGATGCATCAGGAAAGGGACATGGGTGTGTCCTAATGCAACATGGGAAGGTGATAGCGTATGCATCTAGGCAACTTCGAGACCACGAGAAGAATTATCCGACTCACGACTTGGAGTTGGCAGCAGTAGTATTTTCTTTAAAGCTATGGAGGCATTACTTGTACGGTGATCGAGTGGACATGTACACAGACCACAAGAGTCTGAAGTACATCTTTACTCAGAAGGAAATGAACATGAGACAGAGAAGATGGTTAGAGTTGATCAAGGATTACGACGTAGAGCTTCAGTATCATCCAGGCAAGGCTAATGTGGTAGTAGACGCTCTTAGCAGGAGAGGCGGCGCATTTATGTTGACATCACAAAAACACATTTTAGAAGATCTTCAAGAGATGGGCATCGAGGTTATACTTCCTAGTGATATAGGAATTCTGGCAAGTCTACGAGTTCAATCCGACTTGGTAGACAGGATCAAGGCAGCTCAGGCACGGAACCCAAGGATTCAGAAGCTTAGGACAAAATGTGAGTCAGGACTCAGAAATGAGATGAAAATTCACGAAGATGGTACACTTAGATTTGGATCACGTCTATGTGTGCCAAGTGGGGATATCAGACAGGAGGTTATGACAGAAGCCCATAGTTCTCAGTATTCTATACACCCCGGAGGGAGCAAAATGTACAAAGATATCAAACAGCACTTCTGGTGGAACGGAATGAAGAGGGATAGCTAGATTCGTTTCTCGTTGCTTAATATGTCAGCAAGTGAAGGCAGAACAATAGAGGCCACCTGGATTATTACAACCGCTTCCTATCCTAGAATGGAAGTGGGAGCATATCACCATGGACTTTGTGACCGGTTTACCGAGATCACCAAGTGGTAAGGATGTTATTTGGGTGATAGTGGATCGGCTTACGAAGGTGGCACATTTTTTCCCTTTTAGAGTAGGGCAATCTACAGAAAAGTTGGCAGAGTTGTATATGCAGCAGATAGTCAGGCAGCATGGGATCCCTGTCAGTATAGTATCAGATAGAGATACCCGTTTTACATCCCATTTTTGGAAGAGTTTACATCATAGTCTGGGTACCAAGTTAAGGTTTAGTACGGCTTACCACCCACAGACGGACGGGCAATCAGAAAGAACAATTCAAACTTTAGAAGATATGTTACGAGCTTGCACCCTAGATTTTGGAGGGTCTTGGAAGAGTCACCTGCACTTAGTCAAATTTTCATACAACAACAGTTATCAAACCAGTATCCAGATGACGCCATTCGAAGCACTATACGGCAAGAAGTGTAGGTCGCCACTGGCATGGGATGATATCGGGGAGAGGAAGATGTTAGGCCCAGAGATGATTGTTCAGACGGTTGAAGTGGTTAAGGGGATTAGGGAGCGACTTTGAGTTGCGCAAGATCGACATCGGCATTGGACAGACCAGCATCGTAGGCCGTTAGAATTTTCTGTTGGGGACCACGTGTTCTTGCGGATCTCACCTACTCGTGGGGTCATTAGATTTGGCGTTCGCGGGAAGTTGAGTCCGCGATACGTAGGCCCATTTGCTATCCTCGATAGGGTAGGCGATGTTGCTTATCGTTTATCCCTTCCACCTTCGTTACGAGAGGTGCATGATGTGTTTCATGTATCCCAGTTGCGTAGGTATGTATCGCACCCAAGCCATATCCTCGATCATTCTGAGCTGGTTGTTGATACCAACCTGTCTTACGAGGAACAGCCGGTGTCCATTTTGGACCGAAGGAAGAAGATACTCAAGAACCGAACAATTAGCCTTGTCAGTGTTGCTTGGAGTCGTCACTCCTTAGGAGAGTCAACGTGGGAACGTGAGGATGATATCCGATCACGGTATCCGCACCTATTTGACTCACAAGGTATATTTCTTTTCGTGTACCTTGATTGTCTTGATTCTCCATGCTTATCACCCTATGAGTAGAAATTTCTGGATGTCATCGATAGATAAACATAGATATATTACTTGCTATTTATATTGTAAGATGACTGCTTACTCGCTAAAATTGCTTGTACTTGGATTAGTTTAGCTCTGATGTTTCTATCCTGCTTGGATTTGAAATTCCGAGGACAGAATTTTTCTAAGGAGGGTAGAGATGTCACTCCCCGTTCCCAGAATGCGTATTTTAATACGTGTACTGCTTGAATATATTTATTTAATATTAATCATGCATTTGCTCTATATTTAATTCCTTTAATTTCATGCTAATTATTTTTCTGTATTTTATTTTCTGCTTTTGTTTTGCTCTTGGTTTATTTTGGTTTATTTTGACTTAGATTCGGCTTGGGTTGGTTTGTTTTGGTTTAGGATGGTTCATCATGAACCCAACCCCCTACCTACCACCATCTCCATTTAAAGCCCAACCCTTTCTCTCTCTTCATTACTTCTTATTCTCATTTAGTCTTCTTCTTCCTCATAACTCTCTCCACCTACTAAGAGCTTAGGCAAGTGCATCTTGCTTCCACATGTGAACCCATTTTTATGGTTCATTTATCTTCCTCTCATGATTCTAAGATAGTTTAGAACTTGACATTTTTGCATTTGAAGGTTTTGTTTTTGTGGATCTAGAAATTTGCCGTTTTCGAATTTTGGTGGTTTTGATCTATCAAACTTCCTTATTTTCAACTTCTGATCGTTCCCGGTTGTTGAGATTTGTGTTATACCCCATTTTGATCCATGGAAGTCCCATTTTTGGCTTAGATTGAAGGTTTCATGGAATTTGGAGTTCTGAAGGTTCTCTACGCCCACGTTTTTACGTGCCCGCGTAGTATCGAGCTCTACGTCCACGTTCATTCGTGTCAGCGTGAATCTGGATCACGCAAGTCTATTTTGGCTTGGCGTATTCCTTTACGCGTACAAGTGCACGCGTAATACTATTTCCTTTACGCGTACAAGTTCACGCGTAATACTATTTCCTTTACGCGTACAAGTTTACGCGTAATACTATTTCCTTTACGCGTACAAGTTTACGCGTAATACTATTTCCTTTACGCATACAAGTTTACACGTAATACTATTTCCTTTACGCGTACAAGTTTATGCATAATACTATTTTCTTTACGCGTACAAGTTCACGCGTAATATTACTTCCTTTACACGTATTCCTTTACGCGTAACTCCATTTTTTTACGCGTACTTCCTTTGGCGTAATCCCTTGGCGTACTCCTTGGGCGCATAGCACCCCTTATTATATCCTTACGCCTTTTGACATGAACTCGATATAATCATGATATGTTAATATTTTTAATACATATTGTTGTGTGGAATGTGCCCTGTGTCTCGATTGGTTTATGGATACCCAGAATGACTGGAACTTAACCCTGAGAGTTATAAACTCGACCATACTAAATGCTTGTTTGACTTTCATGCTTTGTCACGAATTGACATCGATTGGTACCTCGACTAATGATTGATCATGCGTTCCTAGTTGGAACTAAGAGACTGGCTGGTCGTCTTATTAAAATTGAATGAGACACGTTCATATTAACCAGAAACCATTGCAATCGACTAGCCGATCCCAAACATTGACAGATGGATACATGCAGACTTCAATTTAATATCTACAAAAGCAGCACGTGTACCTTACAGTCAAGGCATGATTATTCTGTGGCTAGGTTTGATTGTTGCATTACACTATGTAAGACCTACAACCTAACCGCACAGGCATCGTTGTAAAGTTATGCATATCGTACTCTATACGAAAGTACTCATTCTGAATGACCATGATCCACGGCATGAGATTTCAATTAACATAGGGACTATTAAGTTAAATAAAATAACGATTGCATGGAGAGACTGGATTTCCGAGTTCTTACATGGCAGCCATCTCAGGACAATTAGTGCCCCGACATGCCGGCTGGTTCCCACAGATACTGCAAATCTACCACACGGGCAGGGAGTGGTATCTGTTTATATTTATCTATATATTGTTGACGGGCATCCCGCTGGGACACGTCTAATTCATGATTGGCGCAATTGATTATTGGGTAGACTAGCCTTGCTGGTACATTGTAAGAACTGAGGAATCCCTTAATGCATACTTCCAGGGCAACTTGGAACTTACAGTTAGCAAGCCGTAGTAGTTGTATTGCCGTTTAAATTGATTTGTTTGTGTACTGTACCTACTCTGTTAACTACTGAGATGATCAGAATGTCAGGACATGACGGGTCAACTTATGTCCTTGTTTGGTTGGGAAGTTGGTTTGAAGTGTCGCGATGTTGTGTGAATTCCAGTAGCAAGCGGAGACTTATTTATCATATTCTTAAACTCTTACCACTGGTTTTAATTCTTCATGTCGTGCTCCTTGGTGGTACTTGCTATTAGAGGTCTAACCTCTCTGGTTTTGCATGGTCAGATTTAGAGCCAGCTCCCGAGTACTCAGCTTACTTCCACCTCCAAGATTGTCAATACTAGAGGGATGATCGCAGGAGGACACGAGTGGGTTCCTTGCTTCCCTGCTCGTTTTTGCTACTTACTTTACTTTTTTGCTACTTACTTTACTTTTTGCCGCTTGGCACCGACATGTTAGTCGGACTGTCTTGTACTTACTTTTACATAATTGAAACTAAGTCAGACTGCAGCTGATAACGATTGTGTATACCTTGTTATATCATCTGGCTATGTTTTGTAAAGTCAGATCTCAAGAATATTTTGACTGAGCGTTTGGGACGCCGTACTGCTCATTCTTACATGTTCTCTACTTACTGATTTTCATTGAATGATTGGGACAATAGACGTTGAGTAACCCTAGTGAGACTTCCATGTAGTATGCACCCCCTCGTCTTTTAGACATCATTGATCGTATTATACGGTATTCATCTACCCGTAATACGTAGCTGGCTGAGTCATTCCCCCGCTCTCCGGTATTCTGGTTCTGGGGCGTGACAATAAAATTAACTACTTGGCATAGATCAAATATTAAATATGTGCTAGTATCAAGTATAACAAGGGTGTACAATCATTCTCTAACTGTACAAAATCATCTAATCATGTTAAGGATCATTTTCGTTAAAAAAAATATCATATTCGGCCAAGTACAGAAAACATGCCAGAAGATCAAAACTAAGATTTAAATTAATAACCGTATACGAACTCCAATAAGGTGAACTGAGAAAATTCTGAAGCCAAGACAAATGTCTACAAGCTTCGTGTCCGAGTATTTTTCAAGACTAACAGCTGAATAGCTCAAATGGGCAAAACAGTCAAAATAGTCATTCGTGCTAGGGTCAGCCAGCACGGGCCAAGGTGGCACCATGGCCAAGAAGGTGCCTAGGCCAGGAAGGGTGCCAAGGTCAGAATGGCGCCTAGGCGCACAAGGACAACCAGGGCCAGAAGGGGCCAGGGTCAGGATGGCGACAGCTGGCATGGGCCAGGGTGGCGTCAGCCAGCATGCGCCAGCATGGAAGGGCGCCTGGGCCAAGAGGCGCCAGGGCCAGGATGTGTCGGGATGTGCGCAACCTAGGTGGTGTAGAAGCATAAAAATATCCATACTACGTGCCTAAAGCCATGCGCCCACATAAAGGAGTGGCTATGTGCCCACAGGGACACTATGCGCCCAAAGGGACACTATGCGTCCAAAGGAAACACTATGCACCCAAAAGAAAGCACTTTGCGCCCAAAAGGGCACTATGCGTCCAAAGGGAAACACTGTGCGCCCAAAGGGAAACACTATGCACCCACAGTGGCGCAGCGCTAAGGCACGCACACACAATGTTCATTTTCTCCAACCAGCGTGAAAACGCTTGGTTGAACCCATGAACTTCAAAAGTCCGTAACTTCCTCAAAACAATTCGAAATCTAACTTTTCAAATGTCAAAATTGGGTAGAACAAAATTTTCTACAACATAGGACAATTAGTTTTCGAAAATATCATGGTTTAATAGATCAAAACCAAGAAAAACCGAAAATGTTACAAACTTAGATCTACAAGAATCCACCCATAAAAATCAAAAACTCCAAGTTCTAAAGAGGCTTATAATCATGTAAGGAAGAGTTTAGAACAAACAAAATAACATTTGTCCAACATTTGGCAAGAAGTACTTGCTTTAGGTTGGAGGAGAAAATGAAAAGGAAGAAGATGAAGAGAAATGAAATAATGGAGGAGAGAGAGAGAAGTTTGGATTTTATACAAAATCATGTCATCTCAAACCAACTAAACCAAACCAAGCCAAACCAAGTTGAACCAACCAAATTAAACCAAGTCAAAATTAAACTAAAGCAAAGCTAAGAAAGAGAAGTCAAAACACGGGTCACCTGACAAAGGCCAGAATTTCGTATAGTACACTGAAAATACATATAACAGAAAACGAGAGTGACATGCATGCCGTCGGCATACAATGGTACACTGACGATATGCCGGTCAAGGAGAAAATCTATAAGTTGGAAAAAAAATTAAAATGTTCTAAAAACCAATATAATACGAAATACAGTACAAAAGTACGTATCAGTATATAAATACCGATACTGTGAGACGAGTCTCACAGTCGTGTTCTAGGGTTAGGGTTTCAAGAAAAAATGTGAAATTTTTCATGTTCGAAAATTTCATCCATGAACCCTAAAGATATTCTAAACCTAATTTATCAAAACTTTTTAGAGAATTAAGAAATATTCTAGGGTTTTGATTAGAATGTAGAAAATTGTAGAAAAAAATTAGGGAAGAACATACCTAGAATCCGATGATTGTTTCGACTTGCGTGTCATCTCTTCAAATCTTGAAATGTTGTAGAAGAAATTTTGGTGGAGGAATTGGAAATGGAGTGGTTGAGGAGAGGTGGAGAAGAGAGTAAGGTTTTGGGAGAGTTTTTCTTTTGGTGGAGAGAGAGGAAAATGCGAAATGGGAAGGAAATGAGGGTTTGGAGGGTTGGGCTGCCCCCAAGCAACTTGTGAGTAGCCCCCAGCAAAAGTTTTACCTTCTTGGGCTGCCCCCAATTAAACTTGGTAGTGAAAAAACCTTTTAAAATATCCATTAGAGCTCCGAAATGATCATTCACACATTTGAGCAAATGTAGGCAAGACCATCTGGCTCCTTCGTTGGGCATAGTAGTCCTGTCAGTCCTTCCCCTCCTCTCTCTCTCTCTCTCTCTCTCTGTGAGAAGATTGAGGTTGCTAAAGGCTTCGTTTGGTTCGCAGAATGGAAAGGAAAAAAAATTGATTCTTTGGTATTTTCTTTCCTTTAAAAAATTATAATTTTTATCAATTTTCTTTTCCTGTGTTTGTAAAGACCGGCTCCATTATAGTGTTTGGTGTTTGTAATGAAATGAAACAAAATCAAGTCAATTTTTCAATAATATCCTCGTGCTAATGAGAAAACTTATTACTCACGAATATTTTTTATCTAAAAGTTATTATGGATAAAAATGGTAAATAATATTTCTGAGCAGGACTATTTTGGTCAAAAAAAATTGTAATAAATGCAAGAAAGTTGGAAGAAAAGTGATTCCTTAGATGGATGGGAGGAACCACTTTTCCCCTACTTTCCTACTCATTAGACTGCGTGAACAATAATTTTGTCATTTTGATATACAAAATCTAACGTTGGACAATTTTGAAACCCAAGGTCCCAAACATTAATATCCAGACTCACTTGTTTATGACGTCAAGCCTAGAAAACCACGTAGTTGTTTCTCTCTGCAAGTGAAGATCTGTTTGAAGTGCCATCACTTTTGCCATCAAGCTGGAGCTGTATCCCAACCTGTTATTGAAGGTAAGAATAAACTTGGCCATTATACATCTTCATCCCGTAGTCAAGTCATCAATAGCCGAGCCACTAGTGTGAAGTATCAGCCCCATGGGAGGGGGATGGATGCCACTTAACCCACCTACCAAGGGGTGGAGCCAGGATTTAATTCATGAGAGATCGTATTATTACATATAAAAAATTTTAAAATTGTCATATTAATTGAACTTCAATAACAAAAAATATATTAAAAAATTCAAACAAGAATGAGCAAAAAAATAAATAATGAAAATTAATATTTCTAAAATTTTATAAAAGAAGGAAAAAAACTGTACTTTAAAATAAAGGACCAAACTAGTATATATTGTAAAACATCAAAAAATTTCTATGTAGTAATTGACATTTTAAAAAAAATTGGGAGGACCGTGGCCCCGCACTAAATCCGCCCTGCACCTACCGCTCAGTTAGTCTCTATGTAGACGACTGAATCAGGAAGGCGGCATATGTAAAGACCATCTTGAAAAGAGATTGTTTGAAGGTCTATGAGCATTAAAAATGTCCAATTCTCGTGAGTGAAAAATAACACGGACACCAGACTTTAAGGTTCGAACCCTCCAAAAGACGTGTAGGCGTGTGAGTTGTAATAATAATTTTAAAAAAACAACTTTAGGAATGACCACACCTGGATTGAGCAGGATATCATGATAGATAATACTACTACGATGCTTCCATATCTCCTAAAGCCCTAGTGCAGATATGATGTTCATCAAGCCACACGGTCGCCAAGTGATTAACGGTGCAAAGGCAGGGGGCTGAGCTGCATAATCTTGGTGAAGTATGCCCACACTTTCTTAGGTTAACTTGTTCAAGCCAAAAAGGTGATCAAGATTTTGAATACCATACTATGTACAACGCCTACTCCGGAAGGCTAGTGATATATCCATATATTGATCCACTGGAATGCCGTTAGGGATGAGCCGAAATATGAAGGCACACACTTTTGGTGGGATAAATTTGTGGCTAAATTACAACTTGATACCTTCAACTATTCGAATTTTTCAACATGATATCCTTAACTTTGATAGGTACTTACTTAATACCCTCAACTATTGTAAACTTTTATTTAGATACCCTCCGTTAGTTAAACATAACTTTTCCATTAAAAAATTACTAAAAAAATTAGAGTTTTCCAAAAATACCCAAATCTCCATCTCCATCCCCCATTCCAGCCATCCTTTCCCCCTACCCCTCCCCCTCCGGCTGCCCGGCAACTGCCGCACCCCTCCCAATCCCCCTGCCGACCGTGCCCCCAACCTCACCTACGATCCCCCGAACCCGAGCAGCCTCCGTGCCACCCGTGGCCGCTCGCGACTCCGGCCGGCAGTTCCCGCACCCCTCCCAAACCCTCTGCCGACTGTGCCCCCCAACTCCACCTACGATCCGCTGAACCCGAGCAGTCCCGCGCCACCCGTGGCTCCCCGCGACCCTCGCCTCTACACTAGCCCGAGCAGCCCCGTCGCCCCCTGCGACCCCCGCCCCTGCCCTGCCGAGAAATCCCGTGCTCTGACGCCCCCGAGCCACCCCGTGCCCTCGCCGTGGTCCGCGACCACCAGCCTTCGCCGCCCGAGCAGCCTAGCGCCGCCGCGCCTCCCTCCTCCACACCGCCCGCGCCCCTATGACCTCCGACCCCGCGTCCCCCTTCGGCTGTGACCCCTCCCCCCTCGCGCGGCCCCCTTCTGTTGCTGCTGCTGCTAGTGATCGCTGCGGCGGCCCCCCCTCCCCCACCGGCTGCCGTCGTTGTAGAGGAGGGAGGGGGGCTGGGAAGAAGAGTGAAGGGGAGAGAGAGAATGTGAGGGACAATTGTGTCATTTTCTATTTTCGTTTAACACCGTTAGGGGGAGGGTACTAACTTGGTACCTATCAAAGTTGAGGGTATCAACTTGAAAATCTCAGATAGTTGAGGGTATCAAGTTGTAATTTAGCCTAAATTTGTTGCTCCATTTGTAGTTGGAGTTCTTGCGTCTAATTTGATTCCACAAGGATGAGATAGAATCTCTGTTAGGGGTTAGACTCCACAACCTCATGTCAGCTTGCTATGGATTGGCTAGCACTTGCGCACGTGTGTGTAGGACTTGCAGATGGGATGGACACGGAGGGGGGCTAGGGGACCATCGTCTCCGACAACGGATACTTTAGCCGCTCTTGATGACACGACAATTGATCCTGCCAACGTTGAGCCGATGTCGACGAGGACGTGCTACATCGTTGATCATGTCACTAGTCATAACAGCTCGTCTCAAAGATCAAGTCATGCATTTGTAAATAAGACAAATTCAGACCGTTAAAATAATGGCTCATTAAATCAGTTATAATTTGTTTGATGGTACGTGCTCTACTAGAATAACTCAACCACCATAGTAAATCTCTAGCTAAGTTAATATGATGTAAGAAATCCTGTTTCAAATGCATTTATTAGATAAAATATCAATGCAAACTTTGTCGTTCCGATGATTCATGATAATCGAAGGATCAAAGTATCGTACAACCTCCGTGCCAATACCAATGATGCATCAGGGGAGATCGTTTTCACTCTTGAACAACATACAACGCAACCTCCCCACCCCTTCGGACAATAGAGACTACTCCATCATATTACTCTCCACTTGGAGAAATTATTGTGTGGTCCGGCCTCACCACGTGACAATAATTAATGGTGAACCCGGCCACTCATTTCTTTACACTTGGCATAATATTTGGCATACAAAATTTCAAAAAATTGTAAAAAATATATTTAATATATAAAAATTCACTTGGCATATAATTAGAAAAAAATAATAATTTATTTTCATTCAGAATCCGAAGGTTTAGTATCGGTGCGATCTACTGTTTTCTCGTAAATGTTCCTAAGCTATTGGCATTTAATAGTGACGTCCACGAAATTAAAATTAATAATGGTTGTAATAAATTCAGCACGTAAAATAGGCGTCTATTATTACTTGCAAGATTCAGATGTAGACTTGTAGTGTTTGGTTGTCTGCAAGTAGCGGTACTGCAACATTTACAACAATTCCGGAGTTTGGTTTGCAAGTAATGCAATATAATTTGCAAAAGCACCCTCCAATATTGCAACTTTTGTTTACAACATCATTTAACACAAATATTTTCGTTTAATAAAACAAAATCGAAACCAAACAAAAACTTGTTAGCAGCAAAATACAAACAAGCATCGTAATTGCCTCCTTGTTTCAACACTAGATTTTTATTCTGGAATTTCAACCAAGCATCGTAATTAGAAAATTTTCTATTTAGGTCACTGACTTTTTCTGCTTAATCCCTAAAAAATCAAGGGATGCATGTAATGCATTGAGTTTGAAAAATTAGAAACTCACGAGTTCCTCTAGGATTTTTTATTTGTAAATTCTCCTAACCAACCAAACATTGCATCCGCAATACTACAACAACAACAAATGTTCAATGATTATTCCAATTACAGAACCAAATAACTCCAATGAACTTGTGAAAAAAAGCACTTTTAAACAAGTGGCTCCACGACTAATGCATGGTTTGACCATCAGCTGCATCATAGTGTTTAGAGCAAATAAAATGAGCAGTAATAGTAGTTCATTATGGTACAATTATGTAGAACAGAAGCATGTTATACACATGGATAGTGTTAGCCCAATTTTCTACTTATGTTGCATGCCTTTATCATAATAAAAGAACATAAACATGGCTATATGCTTGTTCACTGTAAGAAGTCCTATAGAGATCTCAATATGCTATCAGGCACATTGAATTTGAAATTTGATGAACATTAAAAGCATCAACTCAAATTTTTTTTTTTTTCAACTCCAAAGTCACTAAGACTAAAAAAGTCAGTTAAAATCCTATAACCAAAATTTAATTAAAGGACAAAACAAAATAAGTTAGTACATACAAAGAACAGCAAACCGTTTCGGTATGTGAAAGAATGTATATTATACATACACTCACGCTTGGATGGGCAGTTTACAAATGCCGCGATGCATCTCCACTCTGCAGTAAGTAGCAGCAGGGTTAGGACCGGAGAGAAGAATACGAGAGTCTACTCACGTCACACTGTAGTTTTAAGTTCAGCAATCAGATTATTTTCATACTCACCATCAAGAGTTATTGCCTTTATATAAATGTCCAACTTCTATGAAATTTCAAAACAACTTGTAGCTCATAACATAATTTTCCAGTTGAATTTGTGAGGTTTTACTATACATGTAACAAGTTTTATGGGTGCTAAACAGTTCCCAACCCAACATCAGAACTGTTAATTTTCAATCACGAGTAACACTATGTAAGGACCCAGAAAGGATAGACGAGTGTTGACTGGAAGGAACAAATGAAGATGAAATTTATTCGGAATTCCCCAATTGAGAGATTCAAGATTCTACATATGTACTTAGCCTTCCTTTTTTTACCCGAAAGGACCATTATTCTATTTCTATATATTCCTTCTAGACCCAAGGACCAAATCATTATACATAAAAATAAATGTTTGTGAGTTTTTTCGATGTGTTTTTTTACCACAACTATTCTGGGCCAAAAAAAGGACAAAAGATCATTTTTCTTTGCAAGCTTTACTGTGAATGTAGCTAGTTTTGTAACATATACAGTTCCTAATGTATTTGTGTGGTAACTACTTATTTTATTACAAAAAAGTAACAGTACGATTTGTCCTCTAAATATCAAAGAATAGCATCATTCTTATAATTAGAAAATAATACTCAAGATAATAAAAAGAAATCACAACTGAAATATGACTATAACTTAGATGATTTCAAGCATCTGATGGAATAATTTAAAAAGCTTCAACATACCTGAGTCACTACTGTGTAATGGACTACTTCATTCAATAGAGAACTTCGAAGTGACCGGTGGAAGCCGCTTTCCTGTTGATTGCTGCAATTCACATGTAA
This sequence comes from Iris pallida, assembly GCA_029216955.1. Lineage (NCBI taxonomy): Eukaryota > Viridiplantae > Streptophyta > Magnoliopsida > Asparagales > Iridaceae > Iris > Iris pallida. The sequence continues at coordinate 733,423 of JANAVB010018197.1, forward strand.
ATTCCACATCCATTAGGCGATGATTCTCTGTGGAGCGCCTCATTGAGAAAGAGACTATTACAGCATCTCCTTCATTAACTCTAGGGGGAGGATGTAATAGAAAAACCTGCTCAAAAAACATTATGAAATAATCAACAAAAAGGGGTGAGACGATTAATTGTTAGAAACAATGCTTTGCATTTTTCACTATATGGATACAATGCACATACAAAACTCAATACAGACTCAGAGCAGTTGCACAATATTTAACCAGTTTAAAAAGAAAAATCAAAATCAGCTTCCAATTCGAAGGTGTAAGCAACTAGATTATCAAAACTAATGCCCAGATCTCTTCCCCATACACAAGGAACCCACATCCAAAACTAACATGATGTAGATCAGTTGTATATTTAACCACTTCAACTTTCTAAAATCACATAATGAACAGTCACACAATATTTAACCAATTATAAAATATTTAAGAATAATGCTAAGTTTGCAATACCCATACAACTATCTCCTTACAACTGCCTATGTGGCGGTTGTTAATTGGATCCCTTCCCTACCCCCCTACCCCGCATGGGGGGAGGGGATCCAATTAACAACCGTCACATAGACGATTGCAAGGGGATGGTTGTATGGGGGTTGTAATCATAGCATTACCCAATATTTAACCCATGACTCCCATTTTTATTCACCCACCAAACTAGAGTGGAATGTTCACCCATCTACACAAGGGTTGCCATGTGTCATTTTCATCCAACCAAAAACCACTTTGGGAGTGGTTTGTGAACATCCACACTAGTTTTGACCACCAAAATGACATGTGACAACCCTTGACTGGAAGGGTGAACATCCATCCTAGTTTTGGTGGGTGAACAAAAATGGACTTTTTAACCCACACCCAAAACCCACATGCACTCACCTTTTAAAATGCTCCTGAATGCGTATCGTTGTAAAACAAAAATGGCTAGAATTTTGCTCACCATTTTCATATCCGGACCTAGACTCGTATACCGTGACTCAAATAGAATCCAGTATGGATATACCAATTTTCAATTCATATCCAATTCTTTTTAATGCAGACATCAAAAAGAAAACTGGAGAAACAATCCAACCTGAAACTGACCCTAAACCTGCCCTAACAGACCTAAAGCATATGCACAAACTAATGCATATATCAAATCTTTTCCAACTTCATAATTTATTCAGGCATGACACGTTTGTAAATACTTGGCTGGTTTGTATAATCAAACTTAATCATAAATTTCCTCATCTCAAACTATAACCCCAATAAATATGCAAATATCCAAATTCGCTCTAACTAATTTCAGATTGGTACAAATGTATTGGGTTAATGCAACCACATTCCACAAATCTCAACTTGACCTAAAGTAGTCTAGTCAACACAAAGACTTCTGAAAAGGCAACGAAGTCCTACGACAGTACTGGCGGTTGTAGAAGAAGCAGAATGTCCACCATGGACCTAACATCAAGTACCCCAATAATTGGTGGTTGTTTCGATGCATCCAAAAACGCAAAATGATCATCCCTATAATCAATTATATTTTCTGCAAACTATACAATTATTCGTAACAAACAAATAATAAAAATTGTTCGCATGCCTAACTATTGGGACAAGTTCAAAATAGTCGAAAGCCCTAATAATAGGTTCTTTAAATTCATTGGAAATGATGATATGTAAATGTCAAAATTGATTTTTCTTTGACCTAATTTGTTATGATAGGTTCATTAGAACTAATGGACACTCTAACGATGTGGCCGACTCCTGGTTAAATCCTACTTGTGTAGATAAGTCAATTATTTTAGGTTCGTTAGGTTCAATTAATGGAAACTATGGATATGGTTGGTTTCGGGCTGGACTATTTATGTACCAATACTTGTCTCTTCCCTAACACCATGGTTGCCAAATACAGCTTTTAAAAATTCATCACGTATAGAATCGAGAAGATACTTAAACTTCTTTTAAGAACTCCTCCTTATCCATATTTTAGTTTTAACTGCTCTATAGGTCTAATAAAAATATATTCTTTAAGAACCTTTAACTTTTATTAACTACCTATGAATAAAAAATATTCTTAACCTAGAGGTCCGATACCAAATCTAACGCGGAACGGGGGCTTAAGTTCAACTAATCGAATTTTTCTATTAAGATTTATAGGTTTAACTAGTGAGCAAATTCTTTGTACTCACTAAACATGAAATAGTGGAAGGAGACCTAGTTATCGTTATTGGTTTTGAAATTAACTTGCACAACTTAGCCGAAAGAGTGTGATTCCGTCGTTATCCTTCGAGAAAGGCACAAACTTCGCCAAAGAAGGAGAGGTCTTCAACACGTGTTTGGGCTCCACATGATATGGTGCACAGCTCCTTGTCAAGGAAGAAGATTGCACGCGCCACACGGGAACAATATTCTCGATCCAGATCTAACTTGGGTTTCGAAGGAGTCAATGTTGATTCGGTGTCTTTGTTGATTGCTTGGCTTCGGGGAGTCGTTCGTTGAAGAAAATTGTTGGAATGTTCCTCCAAGCAAGGAGGCGGATCCTTCGACGAAGACGTCAGTAAAAGTTTAGTAGAATAGGAGTCGGTAAAGACGTCAACAAAAGTTTAATAAAATAGGAGAAAATAAAATTCACTCAACTCGTTGGTTTCACACCTAAGTTTATTCTCATTCATTGTCTTCGCTACAATTCTTTGGCTCTTTTTATAGCCATACAATTCAACCATACAATAACACAAAACAATTCAATGGATAAACAAATAATCCTAAGGAATATATGCTTATTATCCAAACTAATATCCAAATAAAAAATAAATAACAATAAATATAAACACATAATCTAATTGATTCCTAAGGAAGATAAGCTTCCTATCCAAACTAACCTCCAAATAACAATAAAGATAAAAATATCTCAACTCCTCAACCAAAATATCTTCTTAGATTATGCAAGTTGGCTAGTCCATGACTTGGGCTTGTCTCTATCTCGGGTCGCGTTTTGGTCGAACATCAACTCTCCCTGACTTGGAAGATTCACCATCTAGTTAATGACGGTGAAGATACTCTATCAATACATTCGGGTCTAGCTTCTGGAGCTCATCCCTAGTCAACCACGAACAATTAGACTCTAATCGTCCACGCCAACACACTAAGAAGCTTTGGTAGCATCCGTCTATAGTGGAGACTATCTCGTCATCAATAAAGTATTACTAGTTCAAATACAGTATGAGATTGTCCACCCGTGGGAGGTAAACCTGGAGAACGTTCAGGATCAGAATCATAGAAAGAATATACCATAGGCTCGTGAAACAGCATTAGGTCCTCCACATTGCACACAAAGTTGATCCACATATTATGTGGAATGTCCAACTCGTTTGCGTTCGAAACAATCCTCCGCGGAACTCAACAAGGACTTGTCCGTCAAGCATGCAACTTCTTCATAGTCCCACAAGGGAACCTTTCGGGCCTCACTTGCACAAGTACCTCATAACCAATAGTAAATTCATGTAGTCTCATGTGACCAATAGCTACCAATTTATATAAACTATTGCTCACAACTAATCTTTTACGAATCTTAATATGTAGGTCATGGATATGTTGTTCAAAAGCCTCGCGAAACGCGCTAGATTGGGGTCCTAATTGTGTGGGTAGAAGATCTATAGGATCCCTAGGTTAGACTCCATTGACAATCTCAAATGGACTCAACCCGATAGAACTATTAACCGAACTATTGTATGCAAATTGTGTCATCGTTAATATAAGATCCCAAGTAGCTAGGTGGTTACCAACTAAACATCTTAACAAATTGCCTAGACTCCTATTGACCACTTCAGTCTGACCATTCGCATGTGGATGGTAAGCAACCGTCGAGAACTGGAGTGTTGTATTGAGATTTTTCAAGTATGTCTTCTAGAAATAGCTCATGAATCTAATATCCTATCAAAAATGATAGTCTTAGACAACCAGCGTAATCTCCAAACATCCCTAAAGAATAGGCTCATTATATGTGATGCATCACTCGTTTTGCTACAGTGGATAAAATGTGGCATATTGTCAAACCTCCATAATTTATTGACTTCTTTGCTTTTGGATTATTCCTAGTGTTATAGCTCATTGCTACCAAACACCCTTTTGGCCCACCGAAGAATTATGATTCTTCGTTTCTGGTCAAAGCTCCCTGGTTCCTTAGATTTTGTGCTTTTCGGCTAACACCTAGCTGAGGGTTGAATTGGGGAATCAGCTCCTCATTCCTGAGACACAAGAGTTGCTCCTAAGTCCTAAGTCCTAGTTGTTAAATTGGTGTTTGGTCAAGTAATTCGGAAGTGCAAGAAATATGTCTAATCCTTCTCTCATAAATTAGGTAATTCCCATATGCCTTGTTTCCCAATTTTCCCATCCAAACGGTGCCTACAAGTATAAAATTGTCACCCAAAGAGTAAAAGCTTCAAGCAATTTTTGGAGGGAGACTTAAGTTATGAGGGTCAACCTCTAGCAAATGATCATATTCATACATACTTGAAACAGATCATCATCATCAGAGCCTTTTCCCATCAAACTGGATCATGTATGGACCATGAGAAACATCCATAAGTACTTTGACAAATTTGTATGACAATCTATCAAGCTGCAGCCAACCACTGTGCTGGTTGGCAAATTGCTGTCCTAAGTAGCTACGAACAAAAGAGATCCTTGCCATAGAACCTAGAAGAGTAGTTGCCAATAGGTAAAGCTAACTCTTTTTTATCAAGCAGTTTAAGCTCATGCAACAAAGGAGCCTCCTCCAAGTTCCGGTAGATTGGAAGGAGAAAAAAATGTACAAAAAAATGCTAGGTTTGTTTTAGCCAATTGCATTGACGTAAGCCAAAGAGCAAAAAGGATTTGCTTTTTCACCCAAAAGTAAAAAAAATAAATTAATAAATAAAATCTCTTCCAACAGGAAATGCTAAAAGTTGTAGTTATACCTTTTAAAATTAACTCAAAGCAGGAATTCATATCCATGCAGCCATAGATCTATTGGTTGAAGAGTCCTTGCCGATGAGTCAAGTGTATCATGAAATTCATGAATGTGAACACCTAATAACAGATCAACTTGTAATTACTTCATCTGTAGGTTGCAACCATGGAGGTCTAAAACCACTAAATCTATACAAGGGTATAATAGTATGTGGACTACTAAGAGGAAGAGGGCTCTAGTAGGGACGACCAGAATGCCTTTAGTTTGGTGTGTGTGTAAACTCTTTGGATAACCCTTATATGCATAACTGCTCCTGTTGAAAGAACTAAAAATTTAGGGTAATAATAATTATCTCCCTGAGTTTTTGTTTAGTTGAACTTGCTGTTTCTGTCCAAATTCTTTTAACAGGTAAACTTGATGTACAAGCGGTAAAGCTCGCATACACTATGGCTCTGGGCTCATCTAGGTCTGATAAGGCCAATATGCTTATTCCGGCATTGATATGGGCAATTGGGAATACCTCTCTCATCTGGTTAGCAGTACCTCATTCATTTCTCTTTCTTCCCATTTCAGGAAGCGGCAGGAGAGGGGAAAAAAGGGATAGATGGACAGGGGAGCTGTTATGTCTTTCCTGAATTTCAATGGCTTGTGAGTCTGAATCTGGATCTTCCTAAGCAATTGGTTAAAATTCAAGGGAAACCAAGAGAGGAAAAACACTGGTCAATTGGGAATCTAAAATGTCTTAATCACACGCGCGCGCGCACACACACACACACTCATATATAGAGAGATACATTTGTGTGTATGCGCATGCAGGCACACTTGCAATAGTGAACAAATTGACTTTTTTTATTAATTGATTTGGACTTCTTAGTTGGATAGCATGCTCTGATTAGCATTACAGTGTATAAGCAGAAGAAATGCAACCCCTATTAAAGGTGAATGAAGAACTTTGGATTCTATTGCAAAATTTAGCAAGCCTAACCAACCTGTTGGCCCCAATGTGTATAGTCTTCTGCACTGGGAGCAGTATTTAACTCAATTTCACTCGTTGCTGGATTCTGCAAGCTACCCTGAAATAGCATAACTTTAGTGCAGGTGAAACATCATTGAAATTACTTATAAAACAACTGTTGCAAGGGAAACATACTCGAAAATGAACATCAAACCAGCCAGCAAATCCAGATAATCTTGTCCGGTCTACATTGATATTTAAAGAGAAATTTGATGTAACTTCACGAATTTCCTCTATCGTGGCCGTCAAACAATCAATTTCCTTAACGATAGCAGGGGTCCCTACTATCTGATTGGGGTGAAGATTGTTCCACAATGATGTCTGAGCAAATATAACTAGTCACAACACAATTGAGTATGAATAACAAAAGGTTGTGAACCAATTAACCATGTTTACTAAGGAACTTAAAAGAGGAAACAATAAATTGATGTAAAGACATAAAACTATTCATAAATACATGTAATGAACAGCTGTTCTTGCATATTATACTATTCATACAATAAATATATTGAACTGGTCATGCATATTGCAATGAGTTGCAGTAACGATAAAATTAACTGTAGTGCATGAATAAAGAAGCTTAATTTTATGCTATCTAGCGATGACTGTTATTAAATGGATTGTCAAAGACAAATAGGCCTGCAGAGAGCAAAAGTGGAAGTTGCCCTGTACATAACACTTGACTTTCATCCCAACCTACAAAATGCCACCCAGAAATTCCTACCTGAAACTACTGGAACCACCACTACCAATCTGTGTTATAGAGCCAGCTGACATGTCCGCCAACATGTCATTTCATGGGACAAATGACACAGCACCATATGTTGATTGTATCATTTGAGAGAATATCAACTAATACATTAGGTTCAGACCAATATATCACACTACATGAATAACCCAATCTTGGCCAATATATTTAAAAATCGGGAATTTTTTTTTAAAACTTTAAACAGTTAATGTGTCCCAACCAGTTAACCCCAATGTAAAGTTGTTGTAGAGTGACATGTTGAGGAATCTCGTATTATTGTGTAATGAGTAACAAAGATTAAGAGTGTGAAGGAAAACATAGGCTAATGGTTTTTATATTTGTACTTATCTTAATTAGACTTTACAATTACTTGATACAATATTTTAATGTTAGTAGTTATTTTATTTTTATTTGTGTGTGTGTGTGTGTGTGTGTGTGTGGGGGGGGGGGGGGGGGGGGGGGGGTGGGTGTATATATATATATATATATATATATATAGAGAGAGAGAGAGAGAGAGGAAGGATAGGCATCCCCACAATTTTTGCATCCCCGTGTTCACATTCGTTGGATGTGCTTTAAGTCATCTAATCTTAACCATTGGTAAATCAACGGTTAAGATTAGATGACTTAAAGTACCATCCAACGGTTGCAAATAGGGGGGATGCAAAAAGTGTGGGGATCTTGATCCTTCCTCACATATATATATATATATATATATATATATATATATATATATATATATATATATATATTATAATATAATCTGCTATATATTTATTATATCCGACATTCGATATCCAAACCGACATATGAACCCGACAAATACAACCTTGCTACCAAGATTCATGTGTGTGTGTGTGTGTGGGGGGGGGGGGGGGGGGGGGGGGGGTAGGAGGGTGCATACCATAACCAGAGATTTTAAACCTTGGTTATATATTCTCCAATTTGACATTTCCATCACTATTTTCTTGGTCATTAAGTTATTTATCTAAGTTATGAGTTACTCATGTCTGGTTGTTATTAGCAAAAATATTGAAGTTATCAACATACTTCACCAACTCAAATGAAAGAGAAGCTTCATCACCAGGAAGTTACATCAAATCAACATGCATTCAACATTGAACAAGCTAATTTTCAAAGTATATAAAATATTTAAATTGAATATCGTGCAAACTATTCCTTCAATAGAATGATATAGATTAAATTATCTATCTTAAATCCAAATATGTGATAGATAACAGGTAGTGGTATAAATGTTGCACTTCTAATTCTAATATCAACAAATATTTAAGTGCACACAACAAACATGCATGCACATTGCACATGTAAGTTGTCGCCCAACTGTGGTGCCCATGAAAGATTTTGAGCTCAAATCTTATCAATAATAACTTAAATACTGAATCATCCATATTCAAAATACATCTCTTAAACACGACAATGACATCTAAACAGCCAAATAACAAAAACTCTTTACCACTGCTCCGACATCTTGTGGGCTCTGAAATAGCAAGCTGAAGAGTCCCAGAATTTGAGGCATGTAAATAAATAATATTAACCGCAAATTGTGAAAGTCATATAAATTGGACATGTACCAATAAACGCTTGACCATTTATATACTCTTACAAAGGTGAAGCCGAAGATAAAGTTCATATTTGCATCCACGACCACAAGTTCTTCCATAGATGGCAACTCAAAGTCCTAAATACAATTGCACCTAAATATAATCCCCACAAGTTCACCAGCTAGAATGATGTCTAATAGCCGATACCTTACACGTCCTAATAATTTGAGCAAAAGCAACGAGAGTCCATGCAGGGAATATGGGAGAAGTTGGACAGAACATAGATCATGAACTCATCATTAATCAAGCATGCTAAGTACATCTAGTTCTCGGTATTCTCCATAGCCTATAAATAGTGTAACATCAACGATATGAAGATTGCACAATATAAGGTTATTAACTTTGTTGTGCATGTCATCTACAACACAGATATATGATAAAGTTCCTTCTGCTGCATTTACTCCATTGTTATTTAGATGCTTGGCATTAGCACCAAGTGCCAGATTGCACTAAATATCTAAGACATTACCTAATCAAATAACAAATCACATTTGCCAACTTGTACATTAAGTTGACTAAATAGGGTATTCACAGCATTGTTTTTCATGTCAACTTTCTTGTTTGAACAAACAAGTGTCACTCAAATGCCTAATCACTTTCGGTACAATTTTGGCACTTATAATGCTATAAATTTGACAAAACCTCTGCGCTACACTTTTCTGGTACTTAGAAATCTTAAAAAGTACTTTCACAGAAACTTTAAAGCAACACTTTACACTCAGGCTCAGTATAAACTATAAAGCAGGTATCAGTATTTCAAAGATAGGCATGCATAGTGAAAGAATGCCAGAAGAAGTGATTTTCACACATCTCCTAATGCCCAAAATGTGTCCTACTATTATAATGATGAAAAGTTCCAACGACAAGTAACATGATGACCAAGCTTCTACATCCACATCATAAAAAAATCTTTATATAATGAGTTAAGGAGACAAATTTAAAGCAGGTATCAGTATTTCAAAGATAGGCATGCCATAGTCAAAGAATGCCAAGTTGTGTGATCTTCACATCCCTCCTAATGCCCAAAATGCATACTCCTACTACTATAACAATGAAAAGTTCAACAAGAACGAACTCTGATGATGATGAAGCTTCTCTATCCACGTCATAATGAATTTTTTGTAAAAGGAGACAAATTTAGCATGTAGATCTGTTGTAGCTTGGACAAAATTCATTGGGGAGTCCCAACTTAAAAGCAGGTATAAAGCTTTTAACACAAAGTTCAGGATTTCTACCACATAAGATGGAAGAATCAATATACACTAATTTGGTGATTAGTAAGAACATGTTATTATCCCAAAAAAAAAAATTGTCAAGTGAATGACTAGAATTCTTATATGGATATATAGATACAAGTTGAACTCGAATAAGTGGGAAGGCTTAATTGTCCCAAATCCCTTTATTTCAAACGAACAGGTGAGGCTTAAGGATGAGATTATTTGAAGTTCATAGAGACAGTATTAGGGGTCTTTTATGGCCTAATAATATATAAGGAGATACACATTAGATGAGTACAAATTAGTATTTGAGTTGATTGTCTGATGACATTTCAATCCAATCTGAAGTGTGAACTTAGTATTGGCCGAAAACTAACTAAATAAAGATTAAAGATGAATAAAAAGATAACTAGCAATAGTACCCAATAGATCCAAACTGACACTAGTTTCTGTTTAAAGGAAATAGGAAATTGGCACCTCAGCATAGATTCACACGATACATAACCACATAAATGTATATCACCACTTGGTCAGTTCCTCAGTCAGAAAAAAACAAAAAGATATCAGCATCCATCAACAAATCGGTATCATCAAACTAGAGGGAAAAACAATCTTGCTATATTCTTCAACGATATATCATGTAGAACCTTATCAGACACTAGTGCAGAATTCTCATATTTGTTCCATGGTTATGTTGAGAAAGAACATCTCTAACAGTTAGTAAAACCAGAAATTTCTGGTTTTTCCTTTTACTTGAAAAAGTTCCTATTTCACTCTCAACTGGATAACCTTTTCAGATGAAATGTGCTTAAAGGTCAGGTCACTCTCATCATATAAGTTACACTTTTAACATAACCAGTCTAGTGGCCTCTTCATTTCATGTTGTACAATAGACAAAAGTCTAAGATTAAAGGCAATTCTCATACAACAAAACAGAGACAAGTTCTTATTGTAGGTTAACAACATATTAACAATTTTGTTTAATAGTCATAGAATCATAGACTATAGATGGATGGTGTATCGGTTCTAGTAAATCAAAGTTTTAAGATATTATAAATTTATAACACAAATCTAAAACCAAGATCACTATTTAAAAGACCATCCAAATATGAGACAGGAGTTTAGGGTTTGAGCAAGCATGTTCACACAAGAACGCACCTGAATATAGAACCACCGGTACACCCAATCCAAAGAAGAAGAAAAATAGGCTAAACAGAGGGAAGGGAGGATGAATATAAGAGTTGACATGTACCTCTTATTAAAACGGTTATAAATACACTAGTTCTGGAAAAAAAACAAAACTAACATTCAAGACAAATTATGGAGAAACAACCTAAATGAGACTGGTACAACAACAAGAAGAAAGTCCTTATCCCTAGTTTTGGGGTCTGATGTTTGAATCCTTTTTCCATTTATCTCTGTTAAGGGCCATGTCATATGTAACACTAACAAAAAGTACATCCTTCTTTAAAACTTAAATGCATGTCCGTTTAGGCCTATCTCTAGTTCTAGCGGCTCCTTTTAACTATTATCTTACTTCTCCTTACCATAGCACCTATTTATTGTGTTGCACATGTCCAAACCACCTAAGACGATTTTCTCACGTCTTGTCTAAAAAACTAAACTTAGAAGTAGCAATGGGATCCTTACCCAATTATCCAATCCCACCCCACATCAATGACTGGCACTGTATCTAACTGCTATCTAGTGGTAAAGCATGCTTTAGGGTAAGATAACTATTGAATGTCTGGCCTGGATGAATTTTAGGATAACATATGGATCTAAATGAACCGAAACTCACCAGATCTGATTTAGACCCGAATATACAATTGGTAAGATTTGAGAGAGCCCAGAGTCCCAGACAGGGCATCTTAAGCCCAACCTATGCCAAACCTGAATCACCTACATAATAGACTTCATTCCCCAACAACTAAGAAAATTGTAAACTATATAAAGTCACAAACATAACCAGAGAAAAAAAATTAAACAAGCAAGTGTGGCGACTACTACATTTTTTGGAAGTAGCATAAGATACCTAAATATGCCAAAAAGATAGACTGCAAAAGGCTAGAATCATCCATGCATAAAGGCATTGGTATTCCCGTCTACATAATGGTCCAGGTGCCATCTGGTCAGAACTACAAATACTATAAAAAAAAGGACCCAAAGGGCTTTGTTTTCCCTGATGCATCTATTCTTAATGACAACAAATAGTTTCCGTTTAGATGGAGTATAACTAAGGTTTGATTTATATAATACTGAAAGAGACGGGGCATCTTTTTGAGGCATACAAAGTTTGGCCAACATAGAAACACAGCCCATGGACCCAAAAGATACACGGACATGTGGGTTTATGTGTGGGAAACAGATGAAACACGACGTCTCCAATAGATATAACCATGACCTGTTCAATTAGTAAAACCCATGACAATTATGTAAACCTCTTCTCTACTCTCGCTAGGTTCTTCAATCAAGTATGTTTTATCCAAAGTGGAAAGTCTATAAACAAGAAGATTAGGGATATCAAGTAATGCAAAAAGATTGTTGTGCACCTTAAGATAGTATTTTCTATTCTCTTCTTTGTATGCCTTTGTTAAGACATTCATATTAACCCCATAATTTGCATCAGTCTCGGCAACAAAACTACGCCAGTCATTCATTGCAGACTCAAAATCGTTCATCTTCTGATCTCCTAAACCAGATCTTATAGGTGCAATCCACATACGAGCATGACTAGGATACCTGCAGAAAAACGGCACCAATATAAGCTACATAACAAAGAATATCTACTGCAAATAACAGAACTATATATCAAAGTAAAAGATACATCATAAGTCACGTTTTAACTTTACGATTTCATTATAACAAGATTCCCAATGTGCATAAAAAAATTATTTATCAAAGAAGACTCCAGCATATATCTTAGTAGTGTTAGTAGAAGCCAAATCTAAAAAATGACTCATCAGGAGAAGCCTCATCTTCCCTTGCTATCGTTCCTTGATAGGATTTAGCATTTAGTGTGTTGTACCCATCAAATTCAGTGTAAACTACATGACACTGGGACGAAGAAATTTGACGAAACATTTAAGGATTTATATAAGAGTTCCTTCTATTTCCAATTAAAGTATCATAGGAGGTTGAGTTGGAAGTGGTAGTCCTAATTGTAGATTGTATAATCTAAATTTTATCATGCTAGATTGTATAATCTAAATTTTATCATACTAAATTAGATACATGAATTATTGAAATTATTACTATTCCTTGCAACATCACCTAACATATACATAGAATATAATATAATTGGATGAAGTGATCAAAGAACAGGTAAAGTGTATTCTTTAGTATCAGAAACTATGTGTCTTCAAAACTATTCTACACTATAAATCCTAGTAATATTTCAATTTACCAAACTCTTGACTTACGAATCATGGTCAATGATTTGATTCACAAGAACTACGACACGTCTTCCGAACCATAAATCGGCAAAAGTACTCATTTTGAACCTTTCAGTCAATTGATGAACAATTAACCATCCGTAACAATTGGTAATGTACTTTCGGTTCATGGATGACTCAAACATGGTAGATCAATAAGAACAGAATTGATATTCAATTCAAAGGGTTTTCTTCAATGAAGATTGATACGTTACATATTGATATTATCAATCAAGAACCGAGTACAAAGTCTTACATCACCCCTGTCGGTTTCAACCAGCGGTCGCGCGCGCAGATAACCGAGTCGAACATGGACTCGCGGAGGAGGAAGTAGCCCATCCACTCGGAGATAATGACGTCGACCTTCTCTGGCAGGTCGACGTCCTCGATGGAGGCCTCGAGTACCTCGACAACGTCCGCGACGCCGTTGGCCTCGACGAGGCGCCGGGCATGGTCGGCCATCTTGGTGGCCTCGACCGCGTAGACCTTCCTGGCGCCAGCCTGCGCGCTCCAGATGGCTAGGATCCCGCTCCCCGTGCCGACGTCCAACACAACCTTTTCATGATCGATCAACTTGATCAAAAAAGAGAAAACTTTGAAGGAGGAGGGAGAGCTAGGGTTAGGGTTTGCTTACTTTGTTCTGGAAGTGGTGTTTGTTTTGGAAGACGGAGTTGAAATAGGCGTCCATGCGGACGCGGTCGGAGAGCATCTCCTTCTGGTGGTAGAGGAAGGCGTAGGTGCAGAAGTAGTTGGCGAAGTCGACGCCTTTGTCGACTCCTCCTCCGCCGTTCGCTGCTGCTTCGACTGATGATGAGGGAGCCATTGGAGATGCTCCGTTGGATCTTCCCGCCATTTTTTTCTGGAGAGAGGAAGAGGAGAGAAATTTGGGGAGGGGGAGGAGAAAGCCCTAAAACCTTTGGCGAGTTTTATTCAGGGGAAAGAGGATGGTTGCCAACCGTCAGATTTTAATTTTACGGTACAGATAACCGACAAGTATCTTTTGCATTTTTTACATTTTTGGAAAATTATGTTTCGGTCCCTGGAATTTTTTGTAATTTGTTTAAACTTTTCCAGTTGGTATTTTCTTTTCTTTTTTCCTTTTTTTCTTTTTTGAGAGCTTTGGTTTATGTTTACTAGTCTACATGTACGTGTTTTGCACGTATTTTAGTCAGAATATCATAATCTCAGTTGTCATCTTTTCGTCTTTTCCAGATAATTATTGATGTGTGTTTTCTTTTTATAATGCCAAGAGATTCAAATTACAAATTTTGTTCTTTTTTTAATTTTTCTATTGAGAATAATAATATTTCGAAAATGGTAAGGATAGAAAATTTTACCATTGGAATATGAAAAGTTATATGAAAAAAGTAAACTTGCATGCAAATTTTATTGCTTTGACTCTTAAACATAAATGACATGCAAGTTGACATAATAACATCATGAATATAAAATACTTAAGGGTATTTTAGGAATTCAAAAGTTTCACCACCAAGTTTTTCTATTATATAGTAGAATAGATTACTAATATAAATATACGTACATTGTACGTATTTTAGATAAATGTTATTTTTTAACACCTATTAATTTTTAAAATGAGTGAATGATGCTAATGCATTTTTTCCATAATTAATGAATGCATTCATTTAATTATTTTAAATAAATGATTCCATAATTAATGAATGTGTGTATTTAATTGTTCTAAATGTTTATTTAATTCTTTAAAATGAATGAACGATGCTAATGGAAAGCATGTGGTGTTCAAAAAAATTCTATCTTTAACTATAGCTTTAACTTTCGTAGTTAACGAATGCATTTATTTAATTCTATTAAATGAATGAATGATGTTAAAAAAACTACGACAATTTTACCTTAAATATCCCTTCTAACTTTAATCTAATTTTTTAATTAGTAAATATAGTGAAAGATAATTAGTAAAGTTTACCTAGAATAGATAATTGGAGTCTTTTGCATCTTGTTTTGTCCTTACATCGTTGTAATGCCCATGGTTCGTATTACGTATCTTGGTATACATGTACGTATTTTGACCCGTATTGTATGTCTCCCCGCTTGATTTATTTTGGCATATCAATGATTGGTCTATCTTGGTTCGGTTCGGCTTGTTGGCTTGGTTCGGTTTTGTTGGAGAACCAACCCACCTACCTACCACCACCACCTTCATTAAATATCCCACCAAACATTTCTCTCTCCTCATTAACTCTTCTTCTTCTTCACCATTACTTCTCCACCAACCTGACAGAGTGGAGAGTTTAGGCAAGTGCATCTTGCTTCATGGAGGAAGTCTATTTTTATTGTTCTATTGTCTTCCTCATGTGTTTCTAACACACTTTAGTACTTAGCACTTTTTATTTCTGTGGTTAATTTCTTGTAGATCTAGCTTTGTGGTATTTTCGGTTCTCACGAGTTTTGATCTAACAAACTTGCATATTTTTGCTAGTTGATGGTTCCATGTTGTAGAGAATTTCGTTCTACCCCATTTTGACCTATGGAAGTTCGGATTTGGACGCTGGATGATGCAATTATGGAGCTTGAAAGTATGGCTTCATGGTGTTTTTCTTCTCGGAAGTGGAGGAGAAGAACAGTACTTGACCGCATGACTATTTCATGCGGCAAGTGTTCTTCCCTGCCGCATGGACAAATCCAGCCGCATGAGCATTAATTTATTGTCTTGGCCACATGGCCATTTTTCAACGTTTGTGTAGCACCCAGTTTCCCAAATGAGGGTAATTTTGAAATTTTGTATTTATAATTAATTTAATAATAATATTTAATTCATGATATAATTTTTGGTGATTTTAAATCATTTTAAAATTATTTAAATCAATGACTTGTGGTTTTGACGTTTTGCTAGTGAAACCCTAGAGATTGTTTGACCTAGAGCCTAACCATGTGATTATAATATTTTAATATCATTTTTGGCCTAAAGATATTTTTGCATTTGACCTATTTGAATTATTTTGATATTATTTTATTATTTATGATATTGTTTTGGGGTTATTTGAGTCGGGTTCGAATTTCAACTCAATCCGACTTGAAACGGGGACCCGGGGGTAGTTTGACTCTAGTGGGACCCACACACTAGTTAGGCATGGCCCATATGATATTAATTTTAGTCCACATGATAGAAATATTTTAGTTAGAGGTTAGACTAATTATTATGGATAAGGTTAGTGTGATTAGAGACTTTAGAATGACTAATTTAGCCCCAACCAATTAGCCCTTTCCTAATACTCATAGAATAGGTTAGTGGGGGCATTTTGGACCTTACCATAATAGAACAAATAGCCGCATATGGCCAGCCACTTTGGGAGAGGATAGGCTCAAGTTCATTTCATTATTCTCATCCACACTCTCTCTCTTGTTCTTCCCCAAATTCCTAGAGAGCAATCCCTAGCAATTTCTCCACCAAATCATTCCATTTCACCACCAAATCTTCTTCTTTCCTTCTCCATTCTAGCCAAGGAGGAAGCTACCCAAGTTTGGGAGGATTCGGAGCTCGTTCGTGTCCTTTTGGAATCTCTACGTGTCGGTGTCGCTCCGGGAAGGCTTTTCTTCGATTCGATCTACCGGGAGGTATAAATCCCTTCTGCTTTTCATTTCCTCATACATATAGGTCTATTTTGAACCCATAGGAATGACCCCATAGTTGTATCTCCATTTGTGTCCATTTCGTGTCCATTTGGAGGTCATAGGAGTGTCCTTTGTGTTGTGGTTGTGTCCATGTGAGAAAATCCCAAATTTGGACACACTATGTGTTGTTGTTATGTATGAATGAATTATTACATATTTAATCTCATATTTTTGTATTGGAGAGTGAGTTCTTGATATATTATGTTATATACTTGTGTTCTTTTGTCTCAAACTACCTAAATCCGTCATAATTTTTATCCACGTTTTTAATTTCAGCCCTAATTTAGAAATGTCATAACTTCTAGCTCAAAGCTCGGTTTAATCTTCCGTTTTTTTTAAAAGAAGCGTATTGAAGTTAGATTTCCAAAAACATGTATTAATAGGCCTAATTCTTTCTATAACTTTCTGGAGAATTATTTGAGTGTCAGCTGTACGAAAGACAAACGCGTTCTCGGTGTTTTCGCGATTTCGGGAGTTTCCGGAAACGAAAATGCGATCCGTTTAAAGTTTCGGAAAGCTAACACATATATCTATAACATAATTTAATCCTAAATTTTAATTCATTCTGAGATGGTACAGT
This sequence comes from Iris pallida, assembly GCA_029216955.1. Classification (NCBI taxonomy): domain Eukaryota; kingdom Viridiplantae; phylum Streptophyta; class Magnoliopsida; order Asparagales; family Iridaceae; genus Iris; species Iris pallida. The sequence continues at coordinate 750,639 of JANAVB010018197.1, forward strand.
ATTGATTATTAGTAGAAGTTACTATTCAGCATATGCATTTTGTGCACCCTTGTGTGTAATATAATGTTTTATTTTATTTTAACTCATGTTAATGTATATACATTATGTAATTAAATAGAGAATACAAGCATGAGTAAATAGTTAAATAAATGATGTATGAGGTGTAAGTATCCTATCTAATGTAAGCATGTATAAGTATGGCTTGTAATGAATATGTAGGTTCCATAGTATGTAACGTATGGTGCATATAGTGGTACAAGAGAATAATGAATGAATGCAAGCATGAATGTAATGTAATAATAGATGTAATGTATATAATATACAAGTTAATGAGATGTAATGTTCTATGTTAACACAAATCCTATATTACCTCATGTACCCCCTTACACTATGTTGACACTATCACACTTGACACATTGTTCACTTACACTTTGACACTCTTTGATATGTATACACTATGTATACCCATTTAACCCTCACTTGCCCCTTTGCCATGTTCACATACACACACATAGCCTCTTAAATAAGTATTTATGAATATAGTTAACTTAGCTATGTATGTATATTATATATATGTTAGCATATTGTGTTGTATTATATAAGTTTATATAACCATTTGAAATGCCATGATTATAGACCTAATGTTGAATACCAATATATGCATGTGTATATATATGTAGACATATATAGCTTAAAGTAATAGATTACCTAGTGTATATCCAATGTGAATTCTTGCCTATTTGAGTATTGAATAATTGCATGCTATATATAGTTGGGTGTATGTTGGCTTGTATAGCCTTGTATTGATGTGTGCTTGCTAGGATAGTCTTGGTTAGGCCTAGTAAGACTTACTGGGTTAGGACATGACCTAGTTTGACCTGGTTTGACTAGTACAGTTGACCAGAGTTGACCAAGGGTTGACTTTGGCCTAGTTTGACCTAGATTCATGTAGAATGTATTGTAGTAGTATATATTATCCTTCTGGATATGTTGTGACTTGTGCTGTTCTAATTAGGAGCCAGACACCTTGTAACCTGTGTTGCTTTAAATAAGACTCTGTGGCTTCAGTTGGACCCCCTATACTTATCAGCTGTTCAGGTTATCAGGCGAGTACATTCTCTGATAGTTCTCTCATTTATTTGTCAATTACTGTATTTCAGTTCTAGTTAGTTGTATGCGATTCTCTGTTACAACACGTGTAGATATTACTGGATTCATGTATACGACACACATTTATTTTCTGGCCTCTATTACTGGTATCATCATTTCCGGCTTCTATTACTGGAATCACCTGCTGGAATCATTTACTGGAATCATTTACTGGAATCATTTACTGGTATCATTATATTTTGGCTGGACTCATCTTGAATCATTGTGTCGGAATTATGGATTCACTTGCTGGGAGGGAAAATACTAGAGTAAGACATGTAGACATACCCCATTACTGGAATCACCCCTACTAGAATCTACTGGAATGATAGCCATCTCTCGCCTGATCAGTGAGAGGTATGCCGGATTACCCACAGCCGTTTACATGTCGGTCTCGGTATTTTAAAACACACTGTTAGAGTATAGGCTGGACTCACCCTGGAATCATTGATCACTATAACTGGAATCGTCCCTTACTGGATTCATCTTGTATTAGATTCATCTTGTACTGGACTTACATTGGAGTTACACTGGTCAACATTGTTGTCTGGACTTCATATCATATTACCCTGGTTCAGCTAGTTCTATTTTTACAGACTTCATTGCTATGATTCTTCTCTTGTTTAGTTATTTACTTTCCTTGCACCTTACCTGTCTTTCTTACCATCACCTGAATATAAACTGCCATTTTCATCAATACAACTGCCTATAACTGCTTTATAGTTCTCTGTCATTTACTTGGATTTTCTAGATGAGATGTGCTCGTTCCTGTCCTGAGTGGACCTGTTGATAAATTTTACAGATAGCTTGGAGGTTGCCTGCTAGCCTAGAGGAGACACCTTAGAGGTTGTTTAGATAGTTATTTCATTTGTCTGGAGTTGTATTTACTTTGTGGATTACTGTATTTGAGTTTTGAGATGTATTTATGGGTTTTTGTATCTTAGACACTTAGACTTCTATCTCCCGTATCTCTTTGGATTTTATGTTTTATCTAACCTTATCATGCTCTACCTTAAATGTGATTGAGACTGTATCTGCTTAGCATTATATTGTTAGATGATGTGACCTAGGACAGCGTTCTACTGCCGACACTGCGGCGTAGGCTGGGCGTTGTTACGTTCTCGTACCCTAACAGTGGGTGCGGGTCGTGACAGTTTGCTAGCATGCATTAATTGCATGGCCATTTAATTAATTGTCTTGCATTTTCCAGCCGCATATGGCCTTAGCAGTCAGGCACATATGCATGTATTATTTTAATGTATATTTTAATGCATACAATATTTTAATGCATATTCTAAATGCATTCTCTGAAGCATTCAGCCGCATGGAAAATTTGTGAGCCGCATATGGGAGTAATAATAGCCGCATGTAGTATTTGCATTATGACTTTGCATGCATTAAAAGAATGTGTGGTCACGTAGACTTGGTATATTAGTGCATGGCCTATATATTAAATATTTGCATTAGCACCCTTAGCATTAAATGTATTATAAGTTAATGCATTGCTGTAGCATTTTGCTCGCTTGCTTGTGCAAGCTCCCTTGGCCGCATGCAAATTTTGTTGCATGTACTTGCATGCATAAGCAAGTTTGCTTGCTTATATACATAAATTGCATGCTTTAAACTTGCTGGCCGCATGGCCAAGTTTAAAAGTATGGCTTGCATGCTTATAGTTGCTTATAGTTTAAAGCTTGCTTGCTTTAAACTTGATGGCCGTATGGCCAAGTGAAGTATGGCCGCATGGCCCTTCATTGTTTTGCTTGCATGCAATTGCAAGTAAAATAGCTGGCAGCTTAGCATTTTTACATAGCACTTGGTCGCATGAAATAATATGGCCGCATGGTTGCATGCTAATTAATACTTGAGCCGCATAGGCCCATGAGGCTATTTAATATATATGCATGGACCATTTGTAATAATATGCATGGACTATTAGCAGTTTTGTAGCCGCATGGCCCTCAGCTTTTAGTTGCATTCAGCAACTTAGATTGGCCGCATGGCCTTACTTTAATTATTTGCATATAGCCATTTTAGGCCACATGGCCCCAGTACTTGAGTGGCCACGTGCCCTTTTCTTTTGCTTGAGTGGAAGCTTGCATTTATTGCGGGTTCCTCTCTCCTTGTCTTTTCTGGTTGCATGAATATTTCTTGCTGGCCGCATGACCCCCTTCAGTTATTTTTTGGCCGCATAAGCTTTGGCTGACCGCATGGGTGGCCTCCCACACTCTTTGGCCGCATGTATGTTCTTCCACTTTTGGACCGCATGGGGTCCATTTTGATTGTTTAAATGTTTTATTTGCCTGAATTGTGGTCAGAATTTATTCCCACTCCCAACATGAAAGTTGTAGAGTTTCTCCTTGGCTTCAAGAATATATATATTATAAATATATTATTATTTAATTGTACAAGTTTCTTCCTTCCTTGATAAATGACATGACTTGATAGTGACCCGCCGTGGTGCACTCCCGACAAGATAACTCGACCTGACAAATTTTAACATAATAACCTGACATGATATATTTTTCGAATTGTTGTTGCGACGGCTAACATGACACGACAAGATTGAATGGCCTGGACACCGTGGACGATTGTGCTTGTACAAATGAACCAGTATTGTCTTGCATCATGTCTAGGACTGGGACCCCTGAGTACCACGGTCATGGGTACCCACTATAAGTGGCTAAGGCTAATAACTAGAATAATTCAGTAGTCATGAGAGATTTCTCCAGTTACAGGCGATCCCGTTATCCCGGCCACAATTGTTTGGACTTGTAGCCTGCCGTCGAGTAGGACAAATTTCCAGCCCACTGCCATGTGGGGCACTTCATGAAACAATTTCTACGCACACTGTCATGTGTTGCACACCAAGCTACCTAATAATTATTGATAACTGCTTAATGAATCCAAGTCGCCTGGATAACCTGGATTAGCTGCAGGGCTTGTGGCTGGAGGAACATCTCATTGCATATTGCTAGTAACTGTAGAAGCATGGAATTTCACAGCCAGAAAGCCCATGCGCCAGGCACTATATGCGCCAGAACTCAGACAGCAAAATCAAATAAGCCATTCGAAGAAGGACTTTTTATTTATATATAAAAGTCTATTACATGGCTAGAAAAGGTTGTACAAAGGAGAATTTCTACAAAAGAAAGATCCTAGATCTACAGCCAGCAGCCACCATGCGCCTCCAGATAGGCGCAGCGGCCACCATACGCCTCCAGATAGGCACAACAGTCACCATGCGCCTTCCGATGGGCGCAGCAGTCACCATGCGCTGTCAGCCAGGCGCAGCAGATGTCATGCGCCTCCAGCCAGGCGCATCCCACCATCTCTTCAGCAGCTCAGTCATGTGCAACTCTTCCAACCAGGCTCACCTGGCCGAGCAGAGCCCAGTTATGTGCTGCTCTTCCAGCCAGGATCACCTGATAAGTGCTTCGATTACACAAAGCATTTAACCCTCTGGATGGAACCAAGGAAGAGAAGAGCACGGCAAAGCTGTGGCCAGGGGAGGCTTCGAAAGAGCCTCCAAAGACCAAGGAAGACCGTGATCGAAATTATGGAACAAGGAGCTTTCAACACAATCAAAGTGGGCGGCACCCACTTTGAAGGAAGAGAGAGCCTAGCACCACCATTCCGATCTACGGCTCTTTCGGAACAACGGAGACGAGGCCCGAACATCCCTATCTTTGGATGCAACAGGCACCTTCCGCCTACCTCAGAAGCCCTCGACTCCGTCTTTTGGATGTAACAGTCACCTTCAAGTGCATCGAAGACAACACGACGTCTCATCTTTACCATCGGGAGCACTTCGTCAACAGAATACACCCACATATCCAAGTTCATGTTGGAAGTACGTGAGGGAATGAGGAGCAAACCTTCTCTCCATGCCACTATTTATAGGCCGGGTAAATCAAACCCACGCGCCAAGTGGATGACTCTCCGAATTCTGTGCAATGAATTTGTATTAAATGGATGAACCGGACGCCTCGAATTCAGCCAAACAGCTATTTATAGCACTCGAGGAGCGAGACAGCCGCGTCATTAAAGGACATGTCGGATACGCCAGCCAAACAGCGCATCACACGTACGCGCCCTCCAGCATCAGGCGCATCACACAGACGCGCCCTACAGTACCCGGCGCATCACAGAGGATGCGCCTTCCCTCACATCTCCATGCTGAGTGGAACACCAACCAATGTGCCCACTCAGTTGTCCATCGAACGTCACAAACATTAAATGCTGAACTGACACCAGAGTTGGCAGCACGCTTCCCAAAGTCTAAACAGTTGACAGCTTTTTTCAGAGAACGAAGCGTCGGCAACGTCAGCATCATCATGACTATTCCGACGGCTACTGCCACGTGGCCATCCGCATGCGCCTCTACGGACATGCATCCAAACCAGCATGCGCCTCAAAAGCCATGCGCCTCAGACCCTTCACTGATCCCTAAAGACAGAAGAAGAGTCTCCAGTTGAAGCTTTGCATGCGCCTCAAAAGCCATGCGCCCCAGACTGATCTCTGATCCCGAAAGACAGAAGGAAAGTCGCCTGCATGCGCCTCAAAAGCCATGCGCTCTAAACAGTTTGTAACCCCTAAAGGTTATGAGCCGCAGCCTCCTCCTGCGCCTAATCAAGGCGCAGGTCACCAGATTACTTCCCCCCACCAAATCCGAGATCTTCGAGCCATGGGTCGATGACACGTGTCCTTTGACTCAACTCGTCCAAGATTTCAGCAACAGAAAGATCTTCTCCTCTGCTACGTGCCGGCTCACAACAGCAGTATGAAGAGTTCTCCCCCTCAATCAGGACGCATCATCTACGCGCCTCCATCAGCAACCTCCACGTGGCGTCCCCACACACCGGCGTATCCTACATGCGCGCATGAGCAGCCAGCCTGCAAAACTATAAATAGAGGGATCTTCTCCTTCACACACACACACAGAATCCACAACGAACATACAAGGAATCATCAGAGAGGCAGATACAGACACTCAACGTCTTTCTCCTCTCAGCAAGCTCCAGCACCCAGAGCAATCCACACCTTCAGAGAACCGATAACCGTCGTCAGCCCGTCAACGGAGTCAACGCATTACCACTCGCTCCATTGGCACTAAGGACCCAGCTTAAACAAAAGTGTACTCCTAGGACTACATCTAAGTCCTACATTGTAACACTGTTCTGTTTGTATTAAAGTTTTCAATCAAACAATTTTAATGGCAAACAAGCTGGCGACTCTGCTGGGGACTTCTTTCTCCTCTTCCGAGAAAGTCGTGTCACAGGCCGACGACGTGAAGGTGGGCTCCTCCCACAAGACGCTGGTCGTGCGCCTCAATCAACAGGCGTACGAGGAGTTCATTTCTGAAGGAAGTGCGAGTCCTTCGAAGCGGCTAACAAAGCCGAAGAAGATCTGCACGGCCTGGGTGCGCAAGGTCGACGCCTCGGGCACCACCACTGAAGGGGATACAGCAATCCAGCCTTCCCTTCCTGCTGACGTTCTCAGCAACCAAGGTGCGCCTGCCGATGCAGCACATCTCCTGGGGAAGCGTGCGGCCGACCACGTTCCCCAGCTATCTCCCTCTCAGGCGAGGAAGATACGTCGACGGAGCAGGGGCGCAGCCAATTCCCCGCGCATCACCTCTGATGCGTCACAAAAGGTCTCTGTCTTTGACAGACTCACTCGCTGTGATGGCGAGGAGAATTTGGATGCTGAGTACTATGCGCCCCAGCGGGCTGGTACGAAGAAATCCAAGGCGGCACGGGCCATGCGCCACAGACGTGCTATGCCAGCAGCCGGCCAGAGGCACGCGCTCGTCATCACGCGCGCTGCCGATGGCAAGCTGTACAAGGTTGACTCAAGTGCTTCTGCACCAACAACGAGTCGGTCTTCAAAGTCCTCATCTCGCCTGGGCGCATCTGCTGCGTGCACAACCAAGTCGAAAGAGGCAAACTCAGTGGTCTTGAACTCCCGCGCCTCCTCTGGTTGTGCGTTTGAGGTCCGTTCAAGTCACTTCAAATGTTGTGGTTCCCCCACTACTGATCGTGATGCCTGCTTGGTATTAGATCAGGGGGCGCAGCACTCACCTGACCACCCCGGCGTTTGGCCTTGCCATACGTCTGAAGGGGGTGTGAAGGCACCACTCTCCTCCAACGACCTACGCAACGTGATCGCTCACAAGCGCCGGTCAGGAGACTCGACCAACAAACACGATGTGCCTCTTACGGGGCATACTTGCACGGTGGTCACCATCAACTGTTGTTGCGAGACGGCAGCTCCACCAAGACAGTCGGTCTTCCAACGACTGCAATCATCGACACCTCTCCGACATCGCCTTGGGACGAAGGTGTCAGCTGAAGAGGAGCCAAAGGTTGCTTCATGCAACGTGGTCTCCAACTCCTCATCAATCCGGAAGACGACTGCCAATTTCTCGTCTTCATCCAAAAGCCAGCCGAGGAAAACCAAGGCAGCTGTCTCAACCTCTGGAGTGTTTGAAGGCACTCGGTCGAGGAAGAAGTCCTTGGAGGAAGCTGGGGGTAGCCAGACCTTTGTTGAGCCTCCTTCCGAAGACGAAGATGTCCAAAGCACAGCTGCGGCGGATCTTCATCTTCAAGGCGAGATTACTCTCCCTGAAGCCCCTCAAAATGAGGATGTCCTCCAGGACACCGCCGGGGGTAGTTCTGGAAACGAAGAGGTCCTTCAAGACGGAGAAGAGGGCAATCAGACCCTTGCAGATGCGCCTATTGAAGATGAACTCTAGAATGTGGCTGGGGGTGGCCAAATACCAGGAGAAGTAACTCCCCCGCATGAGAGTGAGGCCGAAAGCGAAGCCTCAACCCATCCATCCACTCCTGGCCGTGTCAGGACAATATACATAGCTGGGGATGATGTCGAGTCTGATGCGCCGTCACAGGACATAGTCCAGCGCATAGACTCATTAGAGGGAGGACTCAAAACCCTCTCTGCCTCTATACAAGCACTGACTCAAGCAGTGTTTGAGATGCGGTCGGCCTTGATCAGGATACCTTCAACTGGTCCTGACCCAAGAACTAATGGGGAGTCGAGTGTGCCCCTCCAACGGGCGCCCTCGGATACAGAAGCACCTCGGACCTCGGAGCCCTCAAACGCTCCAATCCAGATGGTACCTCCTTTCCCGACTCCTAGCTCTACGGAGGATGTGGTCGAAATGATCAAAGACCTGCGGGAGCGCTTCGAGTCCAAGAACAGGCAAGAGGAACGCCAGAAGATGGGCATTCCCCAGCCTTATCCCCTCGAGTGGAACAAGGTGGTTTATCCCCCGAAGTATAAACCACAAACACTCACCCCATACGACGGGAAGGACTCTCCGCGACGGTACCTGACGTACTTTCAGTCACAGACAGGGCATCTTCCGAAGGAGGACGCGCTCCTCACCAGTATCTTTGTCGGGGCCCTGAAAGGAGTGGCGTATGACTGGTACTGCAGCCTCCCCAACAATTCCATATCGTCCTTCGACGACCTGACGCACCTCTTCCTCGACCACTTCTACGACGGCGGGAAGGACATGACGATGGCATCTCTCATAGAGATACGTCAGAAGGAGAAGGAAACGGTTCGGGCGTTCATCGAACGCTTCCGACAGGCTTGCTTCAGGCTACCTCCAGGCATGCCAGAACATGCGCTCCTCTCCGCTTGCAGCATGAACATGTTGCCTGCAGTAAAGCTCTGGCTCAACTCTACTCCCCCTCCTGACTGGAGCTCCCTGATCATCGAAGCTGAAGCTGCAGAAAAGAAGGCGGCCAATGCACGTCTTCTGGGTGTCAGCTTCCCCGCCTTTGACGATAAGGGGAAAAAGTCCGCAGCTAACAGCTCCGGACGAGAAGCAAAGGGGAAACAGGCATTGACTGTTAAGGCCTCAAAAGGCACATCTGCGCCTACTCAGAAGCCTCCACTGGCACCGAGACCCAAGGAGGTTTATTCATTCAATGATGACGACACCCTGCAACTTTTCGAGATACTGAAGCAGGGTGACAAGATCAAGCTACCGGACCCAAAGCGGCCCGATGAAGTTGGGAAAGTGGACAACCCAAGGTACTGTCACTACCATCGGTTTGTCGGACGCCCGACCAAGGACTGCTACATCCTCAAGAATTACATCCAGCGCATGATCAATGCGGATGTAATCTCCGTCGACTATGAAGAGAAGACGGTGTCGGCCAATGTGGTTTTGCTTCAGTTCGGCACCTTGCCGCCAACTACCACACAAGATGGCGTCGTCCCCATCCCTAAGGCGACAATGGAGGTGGTAAACTTACCACCTACTCGTGACAATGTGAGTGGACTCACCCCGCTCACCACATCTCGAGGAGAGGTCCTCTGGGTTCACCCCGACCTTGTCTCTGAGGTGACTCAATCGGAGGTACGCCCTACCTCCAAATCAAAAGGCAGGAAGATCAAGTCTTGCCGCACCGTCTCTTCTTCAACAGAAGAGGCGCTTCCAGTGCAAACACGTGCACAACAGAACTCCCAGTCCGGCGAAGCCGCCGTCGAGGTGGTGCCTCCTAGCACCATCCCTGAGGAGGGTCCATCTAAGCCCTCAGCAGCCAATAAGCAGAAGCAGGTGGAGGCCCATTTTGACAGACCTCTACGGAAGGAGAATGCTTCGGGGCTGTCCAAGCCTCACAACTTCGACATTCTGGCACAATTAGCCAGTACACCTGCGCGCCTGTCTTTGTTCGAGCTCCTGCGTCTTTCTAAAGATTCCCGAGAAGCTCTCTGCGAAGCTCTGAAGGACGCTGAATCCTTTCTCAGTCAGGTCAAGCAGCCTGAAGACCTCCCAACTACTTGTGCGCACTGTCATTGCGCGGATGAAGTTATCCCTAACATAACTTTCACCCAATAAGACATGCTGCTCAAGCATCACCGACATAACCGATCGCTGTATTATACAGGGTACATTGGCTCGGTCAAGGTGAGCCGGATTCAGATCGATCCTGGGTCTTCCCTAAGCATCATTCCGAAGGCGCTGCTATCTAAGCTGGGGATCCCGATGTACCGGCTGGCGCCCTCTAATACAACCATCAGTGGCTTCAATGCTAGCAAGAGCGAGCCATTGGGCAAGATCCGACTGAAGTGTCACATTGGCAGCCTCAAAACTGAGGTGACTTGTTATGTGGTAGATGCCGAGGTCAACTACAACATCTTGCTCGGTCGACCATGGCTGCATGAGTATATGGTGGTACCCTCCACGCTCCACCAGTGCATAAAGTATGTATCCACCAATGGCGTCATCCGGACGGAGTTTGCAGACATCGATCCTTTCAAAGGAATTGAAGCCTACTTCACCGATTCCGACTTGTACAAGCCCATTGACGAGGAGGAAGCCAACGACGCTGATGATGAGGCAGAGACGGCAGCAGAGCCGGACATGGAGCCTGAGACGACTCCCGACGCCCCCTTGAAAATCCGACTGAAGGGGAAACCACCCCAGAAGGCGCCTCCAATGAGCATCAAGCTATCAGGGAAAGCGCCGGCTCGCGAAGCACCCCTGAAGATACGCCTCAAGGGAAAGCCACCTCAAACATCGGCTCCCCTGGTGACAAAATTATAAGGGAAGGCACCACTCACCGGAGGTGCAGCCGAGGCGCCTCTCAAAGTGCGTCTCAAGGGCAAGCCGCCGCAGTCATCCAAGGTGTCAGAGAAGGCTCATATAACCCTCTCAGACCCCAGAATCAAAGCTGTGGTGGACTCTCCTAGTCCGCCTCCAGTTCTTACAGACGAGGAGCTTGGTGAATATATCTCGGCTGACGTAGAGGCACCCTCCTTTGACAATGTAATCCCACGGGATAAGATCTCGTATTTTATCAATAATAGAGTGTCTTTTAATTATTTTTGTCTTCCACACTGGAATGCCATGTATACATTAGATAACGCTCTACGGTCATTGCAAACACAAATAACGACCGTCCATCATAATCGAGTAGTCCCGTCTCAAGGAGTCTTCATAGTCCCTCCACGGAGCCGAGACGAAGGCACCATCATCTCGGGCAAAGTCGAGCGTCATCAGGACCTCCCGTCAATCGAGCCCAAACCTGACACCGGCAGAGTACAAGTCTATCGGTACACAGATACGACAAAGCACATCATCCAAAAGATGGGCTACGACCTGAAAAGCAATAAAGGCTTAAACTACGGCAAGGGTCGGCATCTCCCTGTCCGGCTTTCGATGCCCAATGGAAAGCCACAGGACTACTATAATCGGACTCGACGAGGGTTAGGCTATGTCACGCCGCCATCAACCCCAGAGAGTTCAGATGCAGAAGACATAGAACATTCCCACTCGTCCGAAGCATCGACTTGGGATTCCGATACCAGTATCGGATCAGTCTTCAGGAAAGTGCTGTCAGCTAACACGACGTCAGCACAACCTCAAAAAGGTGAAGGCGAAGACCAAGCGCCAGAACCCTTCGAAGAAGAACCCTGGGCCCAACGCCTAGGAGAACAATGAGAATCTCGTTTTGAGCTTCGTGAACCTCCCACCGAAGACGAAGTCGAGCAGATCGACCTTGGGGAGGGGTCTTCTTCCAAACCCATCTTCATCAGTAAAAGCCTGGAAGGAGAAGATCGAGAATCTTTAATCCAACTGGCTAAAGAGTATATCGACGTCTTCGCCTGGAGCTATGAAGACATGCCGGGACTCGATCCACAGATCGCAATGCATAGGTTGAACATCTTACCTGATGCCAAACCTATCAAACAACAGCAGCGACGCTTCCGTCCGGACATCATGAATGCCATCGATCAGGAGGTAGACAAACTCTTGACCAACGGCTTCATCCGTGAGGAACAACACCCGGATTGGGTAGCCAACATCGTTCCTGTCACCAAGAAGAACGGGAAGATACGAGTCTATATCGACTTCAGGGATCTCAACTCTGCTTGCCCGAAGGACGAATTCCCGCTTCCAATCACTGATGTGATGATCGACAACACATGTGGCTTTGAGCGCATGTCCTTCATGGACGGGTATTCAGGCTACAATCAAATCAAGATGTTCCCCGATGACGCAAAACACACGTCATTCAGGACTCCAAAGGGTGTTTTCTGCTACACAGTAATGCCCTTCGGCTTGAAGAACGCCGGTGCGACATACCAGCGAGCTATGAGCACCATCTTCCGTCAACATCTTCGCAAGACAGTCGAATGCTATGTTGACGACATCGCAGTCAAGAGCCGCCTCAAAAGAGATCACCTACAGGACCTGAAGACGGTCTTCGATCTCATGCGGGCACATCAACTCAAAATGAACCCCGCTAAATCCTTTCTGGGGGTTTCTAGCTGCAAATTCTTGGACTTTGTCATCACAGCGAAAGGCATTCATGTTGATCCTGAGAAGACCAAAGTTATCCTCAATATGGACCCTCCGAAGAACCTTCGAGAACTTCGGGGCTTACAGGGACGTCTGGCATATATCCGGAGGTTCATAGCGAACCTCTCCGATAGATGTCAACCCTTTACTCAGCTCATGAAGAAGGGAGTCTCTTACGTCTGGACCGAGGAGTGCCAAAAGGCTTTCAACGACATCAAGGCTTACCTAACAAGCCCACCAGTCCTGGTAGCGCCAGTCACCGGCAAACCATTTCTCCTCTACGTCCGTGCCATGGATCATTGTCACGACCCGGTCCCCAAATACTTGGGTCGAATCGGATCATGCCCAGCCTGCACCGTTGATGAGACGGCGGCAGTAAGCTGTAATCCATATGCAGGTGATCAACAACATTTGAAACTAAATTTTTCACAACATTTATTTAAACGATAATTTAAAACTTGTTTTTGATACAAGGATTCATAACTTGAAATAACAAAGAAACTAATAAACTCTCAACAAAAGTAGCATCTATGGAGACGCCACAACATCCTCATCAGCTGGAAGTACCGTCGGGTACAAATCGGGATCATAGTAGCTATTGATCAGCATCTCCAGGTCATCAGAAATACCTAAAATGTTGTCTCCAGTCAGGAGGGAGCAAAGTACAATTCATGCAAATTTTAACAATTAAAATGACAATTAATATCATGCACTTTTAAACAGTTTTTTAAAGATGAAACAGATTTGAAATACAGTACAGTGATGTGAATAGGTAATGAATATGACCGGATTGGGTTACAGTAGTATCCTAGCGATACGGTATGGCTTGTCCCCGTGTGAAGAGGGGAAAGCTAATACAGTCAGTTATCCTAATTTTGGATTTGGTCATATCCACTACTCTACTCCCCCAATCTCCAACAGTACAGTCAATACTCCCGAAAGAGTCCGTGTTTGAACAGTGGTTTAAAATTGCAATGAAATGATTGTTAAAATAATCGTAAATCCACATAAATGTACTTGCCTTAAATTTTTTAAGTTGGACGAGTTTGGTTCTTCGGGATTTGAACAGTCACCTCTCTTCTTCGAAATCCTACATTCCGGAAATTACGTCTCAGAAACCACAACTCTAGAATCTAGTTACAATCTCTAGATTTTGTTTCCTAGTCAATTTTAATCTTGTATTAATCAACACAATCCAAAATACGCTTTTCTAGTGAGTTACAATTTAGGAAATCCAAATTATGTTTTATTCCGGAAAACTTGTTTTTATCAATTTTATTGGAAAAAAGTTAGTATTTTATATTTATACATATAAATATATTTTCTTTTCTTTAAGTGAGAAAATCATGAATTTTTAATTAATTAATTAATAATAATATTAATTAATTCTATGCGTTCACAATCTCAGCAAATCCACAGCTAAATCCTACTTATTACAATTTACAAAATAGATAAATGGGCTTATGCCCTTACATTCCCAAGAATTAAAATAAGAGAAAATTTTGTTAGTCTTGTAAATTTACCTACAAAATTACCTAAATAATAACTAATAATTCTAATTTAAGAATAAAAATAGAATGAGTCTCAGAACTGGTCCAATCTTCATTTACAGCTACTCTGCCTCAACGTCCGGACAAACTGGTGCGTTTGCATTTCACTGGGGCCCATTGACCGATAAGGTCGTCGCCCAAAAATAATATTATTTCCGAAAATCATTTTAAAAATCATTTTTATAATTTTTATAAAAATTTTGGCAGCACTTCCTCTATTTTTGGTCAACCCAAAAACAGGGAAAGTGTGCTACAACCTGCAAAAACAATCCCAAACCAGGGATACCCAAAAATATTTATATAAAATAACCACAGAATAATTTCCTAAGCCACATCGGGAAACCCGGAATAATATCAGAATTCCCGAAACAGACTCGAAATTCCCGAAAATAGCCACAAAATAATTCAAAAGCCAAGTGCCAAATAAATTTCTAACCAACAGAATTTATCCAAATCTCACAGAACCTTTCCGAACCAAATTCGGAAAATCCAAAAGGATCATTACAGACCAAAAATCACAGAACAACAAATCCGAAATTTTCCCGAATCCAGAAACGTAACAAAATCAAATTTTTTTCCGAAGGATAACCGAAAATCCGAATTTCCGAAGGAACCGGGGACCAGATTTCATCACAGACAAAATAGAGAACTACGGGACTATCCAGAGGTTACCGAAATCGAAGGAATCCGAAGTGATGCCTCGGACTCGGAACACACGGAACCGCAGAACAGAACCGAAACCACGTCAGAAACTCACGGGGTACAGCTCCTCGGGACAGCGCCACGCGCACAGAAACACGGGACAGCAAATCGGAGACAGGGATCAACCGCGGAGAGCCGAAAAATGCGTCGGCGGAAGGCCGGGGCTAGAGGCGCGCGGGAGGGGTCGGCCGGAGGTACGCCGGGAAACCGCGCGGGTCGGGGGCTGCCGGGATCGGCCTGGCGGGGCCGCGCGGACAGGGAGCGGCTAGGGCACGGGTGAGTGGCGCCGGGTCTACTGGCCTTCGCCGGTGAGCTCGGATCTTGCTGGAGACCGTCGGGGTTCGCCGGATTTTGGGGTTAGGGTTCGGGGATAGAGGGTTTGGGGAGTGGTTTGATGGAAAGTGATGAGGATGAAAGGGAAGAGAAGGGGTAAATATATAGAGAGAGGAGGGAGAGCTGTTACCAGAAGGGAAAAGAAGGGGCTCGACCAGTCGGAAAGGCCAAGGGCCTCGACGGTTGCTCGGGAGCTCGAGCGAGGAGAGGAGTAATGTTCTCTGAACATTAATGGTGGTAGTGGTGGGTTTTAATGAAAAGAAAGAGTAATTAAAGTTCTCAGAACTTTAAGAGTTGATAAAAAATAAAGAAAAGGATTATTATATAATTAATATTTCTTATTTATTCCCGAAACTGAGTTTGGCTCGGGAAAGGGTTCAGATCTCGGGTTTAAGTCAGGCTCGGAACTGGTCAAGACCAACATTCAAAAATCCAGGATTAAATATTTTCTAAAATATAATTTTTAAAAATTTATAAAATAAAATTTTACAAGTTTTTTTTTTTTTTTTACTTAAACTCTAAAAATTAATTTAATACTATTTTTGGGTTCGGTTTTAGGCCCGACAATCGTAAGTCTAGAAATTATATTTTTAAAAAATAATAATTTTAATCTAACACAATATTAATTTATTTAGAAAAATCTACGAGTTTTGACAAAATTTCCAGATTATATAAAAAATTACATTTTCCTAAATTAACAACTAATACTGATTAAATAATTAACTAATTAAAATAATGAACTAAAATTACGGATTTCACAACCTTCCCTCCTTAGAAAATTTCGTCCTCGAAATTTAAAAGAAGTTGGGTTAGAATTACCTCAGGTCTCGAACAAATACGGGTACTTCTCCCGCATCTCATCCTCTCGTTCCTAGGTAGACTTGCCTGGGGAATCATGCCTCCACATTACTCGAACTATCGGAGTCACCGAGGTCCTGGTTCTCTTCTCACCTCGGTCTAGAATCGCCACTGGCTTCTCAGGCATAGTGAGGCTCGGTCCAATCTCCAGCTCTGAGTGGTCTAAGATGTGATTCTCATCAGGGACGTAGCCTCTGAGCTGTGAGACATGAAAGACGTTGTGCACGCCCTCTAGATTAGCTGGTAGAGCTAACCTATATGCCACTTCTCCAATCCGGCTCAGAACTTCAAATGGTCCAATGTACCTGGGACTCAGCTTCCCAGCTCTGCCAAATCTGATTGTACCTCTGGTAGGAGAAATCTTCACAAAGACTTTATCTCCTTCTTCGAACTGTAGTGGTCGACGACTGCTGTCTGCCCAATGCTTTTGTCTGTCCTGGGCTATTCTGAGCTTGTCTCTGATTATCTTCACCTTCTCTGCTGCGTCAGTCACCATCTCTGGACCCAGCAGTACTCTTTCTCCTACGTCGTCCCATGCCAAAGGTGTACGGCAACGACGTCCATACAGAGCCTCAAATGGGGTCATACCAATGCTGGCTTGGTAGCTGTTATTATAAGAAAACTCTACCAAGTGCAAATGGTCTTCCCATGATCCTCCGAACTCCAAGACACACGATCTCAGCATATCCTCCAGTGTCTGAATCGTCCTCTCAGATTGACCATCTGTCTGGGGGTGATAGGCAGTGCTGAACTTCAACTGTGTCCCCAGGCTGTCATGCAAACTTTTCCAAAAGTGAGAGGTAAAACGAGTGTCTCGGTCAGATACAATGCTTACCGGTACTCCATGAATCCGGTAGATGTGTCGCATGTATAGTGCCGCCAACTTTTCGGTGGATAAACCAACCTTGAAGGGAATAAAGTGAGCTGACTTGGTTAGTCGGTCCACTATAACCCAGATGGCATCCTTCCCTCCTTGGGAACGAGGCAAACCTGACACGAAATCCATTGTGATGTGCTCCCACTTCCACTCCGGAATGTCCAGCGGTTGTAGAAGTCCTGCGGGTCTCTGTCTACTGGCCTTCACTTGCTGACAGATTAAATATCTCGACACGAATCTGGACACATCTTTCTTCATTCCATACCACCAAACAATAGTGCGCATATCCCGATACATCTTATTAACTCCAGGATGTATAGAATACTGCGACTGGTGCGCTTCCTTCATCAGCTCGTTCTTCAGTTCGCCAGATGGTACACAAAGTCTCGTACCATTCTTCAAAGCTCCATCGCTGGCGATTGAGAAACCCTCAAGTGTTCCCGCCAACACTTGGTCTCTCAGTTTGCAAAGTGCCTCGTCTTGAAACTGAGTCTCCTTGATCTTGTCCATCAGATACGAGCTCACTTGCAACTTCATCAGTACTGAATCAGCTTCCAGCTCCATCCTTCTATCTCCAGGCAATATGATCTCTAATCCAAGCTTCTCGATGTCCTCTAGCAGATGCCGCTCCTTAGTCAAGAGCATCGCCACTGGATATCGACTAAGTGCATCAGCGACCACATTAGCCTTACCCGGGTGGTATTGCAGGTCGATGTCAAAGTCCTTCATTAGCTCCAGCCATCTTCTTTGCCTCATGTTCAACTCTTTTTGAGTGAAAACATACTTCAGACTTCTGTGCTCTGTGTATATCTCCACTCTCTCTCCATACAAATAGTGCTTCCATAGCTTCAACGCAAAGATAACTGCCGCCAGCTCCAGGTCATGTATGGGATAATTCTTCTCATGGTTCCGTAATTGCCTAGATGCGTAAGCAATCACTTTCCCATTCTGTTGAAGAACACATCCCAGTCCTTTTCCAGAGGCATCACTGTAGATTGTGAAACCACCGGATCCTGCGGGTAGCACAAGGATTGGTGCAGTGGTAAGTCTCTTCTTCAGCTCGTCAAATGCAGCCTGGCAATCTTCCGTCCAGACGAACTCTTCATTCTTCCGAGTCAGCTTCGTCATTGGCTCGGCAATTCTAGCAAAGTCCTTCACGAACTTCCGGTAGTAGCCCGCCAAACCCAAGAAACTCCTGATTTCAGCAACTGAGCTTGGGGTAGACCACTTCTCCACAGCAGCTATCTTCTTAGGATCCACCAAAATTCCTTCTCCTGTGACAACATGGCCAAGAAAATCCACCTTGTCTAGAAAGAATTCACATTTTGATAGCTTACCATATAACTTCTCTTTCCTCAAAGTTCCCAGAACCTTCCTGAGGTGCTCCTCATGCTCCTCTTCAGTCTTTGAATAGATCAAAATGTCATCAATGAAGACAACAACAAATTGATCTAAGTATTCATGGAAAACCTTGTTCATAAGATTCATGAATACAGCCGGAGCATTTGTCAGTCCAAACGGCATGACCAAGAATTCAAACTGCCCATACTTGGTGTTGAACGCCGTCTTGGGAATGTCCTCCTTCCTGACCTTGATCTGATGGTAGCCAGATCTGAGATCAATCTTGGAAAACACCTTGGCTCCACTGAGTTGGTCAAACAGGTCATCGATCCGGGGCAAAGGGTACTTGTTCTTGATTGTGATATTGTTCAGTACCCGGTAATCGATGCACATCCTCACAGTTCCGTCCTTCTTGGGAACAAACAAGACAGGCGCTCCCCAGGGTGAAGCTCCATCTCGAATGAATCCCAGAGCCTTCAGTTCATTGATCTGATCCTTCATCTCCTTGGCCTCCTTCGGGTTGACTCTGTAGCATCCCTTAGAAATAGGGGAAGAACCGGGGACTAAGTCAATGGTGAACTCCAAGTCTCGGTCTGGGGGTAACCCGGGAAGACTATCAGGAAAAATATCCATAAATTCCGCTATGATAGGGTGCGGAGGTCTGGACTCTTCAGTGATAGAGGTATAGGTAACACATTCCATCTCCTCCGGAGTTCGAGAGATTTCAAACTCCGGTTCTCCAAGTGGACTGAAGACTACACATCCTCGATGACAGTCTATCAGCGCATGCTGCTTACTTAACCAGTCCATCCCTAGGACTACATCATAGTTAGGTAAGGGCATGACAAGCAAGGGTGCTATAAAGTTATGGCCAGCTATAGTGATAGGGCACTCACAGATCTCAGTAATAGGTAGGGGTCCTCCTCCAGTCATAACTCTACAGATCTTCTTGCTAAAGCCAGTAACTATATGGTGTGCAGATATGAATTTGGTGGCTATAAAACTATGTGATGCTCCCGAATCAAATAAAGCTAAGGCAGGGTAGGAATACACATAGATAGAACCTGATATGACATCCGCTACAGGTTCCTGAGCTGGTTCTGATTCCTCTGCTGTCAGGGCAAAAGCTCGCCCCGTCTTCTGTTGATGCTGCCCAAATTGTTGTTGCTGAGTGGGCAGAGGTCCTTTCTGCGGAGTTGCTCCAGTCCGGTTAGTCGACAGAGGGCAGTCCCTCACTTGATGGGTGGAAGACCCACAGACTAGGCAGTGCCCTAGCCTCTTCCTGCAGATGTTTGCCAGATGTCCCGGCCTCTTGCAAAAGTCGCAGATGGGGATCTGCCTCTGAGGCGCCTTGTCATTGTTCCTCGCCTGCTGGTAAGGAGGACGGTTGTTGTTGTTGCTATTGTTATTGTTGTTGTTGGGCTTCTTCTGATTACCCTGGAAGTTGTTAGTTCCAGGATAATCTCTCTTCGAGCGGGCAGGTTGGCTCTTTTCTATGTCTTGAGCTCGCTCCAGGATCTTTTCATAAGTCTTAGCACCGCCTGAGATCACATGGGTGCAGATCTCTTCTCTAAGTCCATATCTGAACCTTTCAGCACGATCGTCAGGATCAGCTACCAGGTTCTTGGCAAATCGGCTGAGCTGGCCAAATTCAGCAGCATACTCTCCCACAGTCATGTTGCCCTGCTTCAGGTTCTGGAATTGTCGCTCCATCTCCCGCAACTCTGAAGTTGGGAAGAACTTCCTCTGAAATAACCTCTTGAAGGTGTCCCAATCAACCTGCCTATCCTGGAGTCGGGGTTCATTCCGATACCAGGTGCTTGCTACATTCTGCAGTTGGAGTCCCACTGCTTCGGCCTTGAGGTCTTCTGGAAGCCGAGCAACACTTAGAAGACGCTCCATATTGTCGAGCCATTCATCAGCATAGACAATTCCCTCGGTACCCTTGAAAGGTCGAGGGTTCTGCTTCTTAAAGCTCTCAATATCGCCCACCTTGGCAATATGATTTCCATTAATTAAATGGCCTTATTATTACATAAATTAATCCTTAAATTTATGTTTACCTTGGCAGGCCTTGGTTCCTGTTGAGCTGCTTCTCCTCTTTCCAGTGCAGCCATTGCCACGCTATGGGCGTTCTCCATGCCTTCTCTCATAATGGCCGTCTGCTCGCGATGAGCTTCAGCTTGAGTTCTCTGGGCTTCTAGCACTCCTCTTAGCAGACCTATGAGGTCAGTGGGGTCCACAGGCACCGGTGGGGCAGCTGGAGTGGGCGTAACCACAGGGGGTTGCATCTCCATCTGGGAAGATGATGGATCCACCGTTGAAGCGGCAAACAACCTACGAGGTGCATTCAATGGTGTAAAACCCGGACTTAGTTGAGGCGGTGGGGTTTGATCAGGTGTTGACATCCCATCGCCAGCAGGGTTGGTTTTATCAGTGGCCATTCTCTGGAAGGTTTATGATATAAACATAAGCAAGGTAGCCTATCTATAGTCAAACAAAATATTTAATTATAATATATTTCGGTCCTATGTTGTGGTAAATTAATGTTCTAATGTTCTAAATGTTTCCTAGGTTTTCCTAAGTTGTTGATTGATCAGACCTGCATGGGCCACCACTAAAAATATGTCACGACCCGGTCCCCAAATACTTGGGTCGAATCAGATCATGCCCAGCCTGCACCGTTGATAAGACGGCGGCAGTAAGCTGTAATCCATATGCAGGTGATCAACAACATTTGAAACTAAATTTTTCACAACATTTATTTAAACGATAATTTAAAACTTGTTTTTGATACAAGGATTCATAACTTGAAATAACAAAGAAACTAATAAACTCTCAACAAAAGTAGCATCTATGGAGACGCCACAACATCCTCATCAGCTGGAAGTACCGCCGGGTACAAATCGGGATCATAGTAGCTATTGATCAGCATCTCCAGGTCATCAGAAATACCTAAAATGTTGTCTCCAGTCAGGAGGGAGCAAAGTACAATTCATGCAAATTTTAACAATTAAAATGACAATTAATATCATGCACTTTTAAACAGTTTTTTAAAGATGAAACAGATTTGAAATACAGTACAGTGATGTGAATAGGTAATGAATATGACCGGATTGGGTTACAGTAGTATTCTAGCGATACGGTATGGCTTGTCCCCGTGTGAAGAGGGGAAAGCTAATACAGTCAGTTATCCTAATTTTGGATTTGGTCATATCCACTACTCTACTCCCCCAATCCCCAACAGTACAGTCAATACTCCCGAAAGAGTCCGTGT
This sequence comes from Iris pallida, assembly GCA_029216955.1. Lineage (NCBI taxonomy): Eukaryota > Viridiplantae > Streptophyta > Magnoliopsida > Asparagales > Iridaceae > Iris > Iris pallida. The sequence goes on from JANAVB010018197.1 coordinate 772,067, forward strand.
TTGAACAGTGGTTTAAAATTGTAATAAAATGATTGTTAAAATAATCGTAAATCCACATAAATGTACTTGCCTTAAATTTCTTAAGTTGGACGAGTTTGGTTCTTCGGGATTTGAACAGTCACCTCTCTTCTTCGAAATCCTACATTCCGGAAATTACGTCTCAGAAACCACAACTCTAGAATCTAGTTACAATCTCTAGATTTTATTTTCTAGTCAATTTTAATCTTGTATTAATCAACACAATCCAAAACACGCTTTTCTAGTGAGTTACAATTTAGAAAATCCAAATTATGTTTTATTCCGGAAAACTTGTTTTTATCAATTTTATTGGAAAAAAGTTAGTATTTTATATTTATACATATAAATATATTTTCTTTTCTTTAAGTGAGAAAATCATGAATTTTTAATTAATTAATTAATAATAATATTAATTAATTCTATGCGTTCACAATCTCAGCAAATCCACAGCTAAATCCTACTTATTACAATTTACAAAATAGGTAAATGGGCTTATGCCCTTACATTCCCAAGAATTAAAATAAGAGAAAATTTTGTTAGTCTTGTAAATTTACCTACAAAATTACCTAAATAATAACTAAAAATTCTAATTTAAGAATAAAAATAGAATGAGTCTCAGAACTGGTCCAATCTTCATTTACAGCTACTCTGCCTCAACGTCCGGACAAACCGGTGCGTTTGCATTTCACTGGGGCCCATTGACCGATAATGTCACGCCCCGCTCCCGTAGGAGCGATCGTCCTCGCTAAGGCGTGATGCCGCACGAGCCTAGATTTGCACTCGTGTAAGGCGGGTTCCATAACGGCCGATTACAGCGGCTGCGACGGGGTCGTCGCACAGAAGTCCCGAGCAGAGACATTGAACACGCAGCGGAAATTTAGAACAAACACAAGTTATTCAAAGAAGCTCTTTTATTGATATTGAAACAACGGTTACATTGGGGGCACAAGGCCAAGATTACAATCACTCAAATACACTCGTCTCACATTACAAATCGCTCAGCTCTCTCTCATCTCTCGATACATATTGTCGATCCAGCGGAAGCTTCGGAAGGCGATGTCCATACATTATGTCCCGTATAAGTCTGGTCTTCACACGGCCGCATGCTTCGAATCGCCAAGGAACTCCATGCCTCGACGCATCCAAGCGAGCCCCGCACCACGAGCTTCTACCTGTGCCTGCACATAAACACTGTGTGGGTGTCAGTACCACTGTACTGGTGGAGTGAGCTCCTCGCCCACCCATACAAAACCGACACGTTTATTTTACTTTGTGCAATACAAGCCCCTTTTACGATTGTCTTTCTAGTCTTGCCTTAGGATCGATTTTAGGACCGACGCTCGGCCTATTTAGTGTCTTTAGACCATCTCCGTGCCTTGCCCTAACAACGTACCCATACTTTGCCTCTAGACCTTTCTCGTGCTTGCATTGTCAACGTACCGACTCATACTTGTCTTTCGTACCATACTCTTGGACGTAACGATTAGGTCGTGTCAAATACTTGCCCTACGGCCCTTCTCGACTTAACTCGAAACGTATAACCCAATCTGTGGAACCGATGTTGAGAACTCAAGTACGATAACGTATCTCGTGCCGAAGCACGTGTCTTTTACGTATAACCAAATCGTAGGCTTTATAACACTTTGGTGCAACCGAGCACACATTTCACAACACAACGCATACCGTGCTTACGCTTCCTTTGTTACGACCGACACCGTGCATGCGGATTCGCCGCTTAGCACGCCAATTATCTATATGAAAGGCCACTGGCATAACAAGCCATCGCGGACATAGCTCGGATAGGCGGCGGGTCCTTCGATGCAAGGTAGCTAGCCCCATGGAAAGCCCCCGACTACCCACGCAATAAAGGCATGCGCTGCTATAACGTCTACCTCCTAGGACGACTGGGCCTGGTGCCCCGGCGTATAACCAGTCTAGGCAGAAATTCTTGTCGACAAGGTGTCCAATGACCACGTACCTACGAGACATCTAAACTCACGTAAATGCATGGCCTACTTGTTGGTACGACCGGAACTATACTTAGCAACTTGTGCTCTGAATCACACTTGGCATAACGTGCCTCGGGACCGCGAGACTCCCAACCGAGGGACCGCCTCGAATACTTAACATGGATAGGAACGCAAGACTCCCAACCGAGGGACCGCCTCGAATACTTAACGTGGATAGGAACACGAGACTCCCAACCGAGGGACCGCCTCGAAACATCTTAACGTGGATAGGAACGCGAGACTCCCAACCGAGGGACCGCCTTGAAACATCTTAACGTGGATAGGAACGCGAGACTCCCAACCGAGGGACCGACTACTACGTAGCCTTCTAACTTAACTTGAACGAAACGTGTTCCTTAAGTGCCATGGACCGTAGCTAACTTTACATCGTGCCAACCGTGGCTCGTACCTGTAACTGACTTCCGTCTTACGCGACGCTATCACCCAAATCATACGTTATATGATGGCCCATGAGATCGTGGGACTATTTGACTTGACAACCGCAGAACGAGCGAGACGGCACTTAGAATGACTTAAGTCGACCGGCATAACTTTGCCTAACTTACTCAAGCCTATAACTTAACCCGAGGGACGAGCCAAGGCTATGCCAAGCCTTGCGCAGTGGAACGTGCATGCTTTATCGAGCATTTACGCGGGCGATGCCTATGACTTAGGCTAACTCATCGTTTGTGTCGAATACCAACTTTCCTTCTCCCAAGCCACGGGACGAAGGATCGAGTGTCATTTTAAAGCACGCTGAGCCGACTTCTATTAAGACCGTGGGACCATTTTCCATGTTCTAAGACATTCCGACGGGTCGGAATTATTCCCTTAGCTATGTGCGTTCGTAGCTTTTATATTAGCCTACTTGTGCAAGTTGAAACCACACGAATTATTAAGTGAAGGCAGAGATGAGGCAAGTTCACCGAAACTCCCCCACCTGAGCGATGTCTTCGAGTCGCCGTTGTAAGGCCAAGTCCGAACGCCGTCGGCGCTTCGATTCCTCCGACTGACTTTGCGGGACGGGGCACTACAACATACACCACTCAGAACAAGTCTCGTCCTCGAGACTTTCCTGAAGGCAAACCATCCTACCATTTCTATAGCCAAGACTTAATCGTACACATTCCGCCTACGCGCTTCCTGGATTCCGAGTCACGCTCGCACTTATCGCTAACTTAGTTATAAGGCGCATCAATCGATCAACCAACATTCGAACTCGTCTCAAATCATGATCGCATTACCATCAACATTTCTTCAAACTCACGATTTCAAAATCCTCGACACTTTCCCGTTCCTCAAGTCTCACTTGATTCAACGTATCACTTAGTTGGATCGTGCACATATTCTAGGCGTCCCCAAAATACATGCATTTCAGCCAAGCCTCGTGATAGAGAATCCGCCATCACCACTCGAGTCGGATCGTGCATATATTCGGGCGTCCCTGATATACGTGCATGTCAGCCGAGACTCGCGAGTGGTGCCTCCGTAACTCCTATCGCTTCACGCTCAAACGCCTGCCTAAACGCTAGGCTATGTCTTTTCGTCAGTACTGGAATCATAGTTCCCAAACAACGATATCAACACTGACCCCATCCTAAGGTCAAACCAAATTGATGGTACGGGGTTTTCTACCCAAGCTCGCATCACTCCGATTTCTAAACATCGAGCATCGATTCCCTACGCACATCCCAATATTCGTAGCACGGGGTCCGAGTCGTTCAGTAAAGCCATCCTACGATAACTCACGTTTCAACAAATTTTACGTCATATCAATATCGTTCGTTCATCAAGCCGTTTCGTATAGTCTATCTCTTCGAACACGTTCGACATAATCTGCCTATCAATCTTTCTAAGTCAAGCACGCTACAACGCGATTCATCGCAAAACCATAATTCACATTTCATACTTCCAAAATCATCTATTCCAATTCACGTAATCGATCACAAGGTCGTCTGACTTAACAATATGTTGTGCTCCGATCTCATGCGAGTCCGATCATCTACGGTGGTTAATGAATCACCATGCAACGCTCCCGCGGAATAATCATTCTCATCGGGGCGTAACTCTTGTTTCGTGTCTAGACTCGTTTATTCTCGATGCGCGGATTGGACCTACTCAATCCTCAAGTTTTAATCAACCGTCAATCACAAGTCCTAAACATTCTCGAGTTCTCCTTCGCATCAAACCAACAAGTCGGGACAATCGAAGTTGTCGCGTCCTGATTTTCGGAGTTCGATTATTCCCGCGACATGAATCACCATGTCAGCGCTCACGCGGAATGATCGTCCCAAATCTGACGCAACGCATGTGCGAGGCTGGAGTTGCGCTCGCACAAGACAAGACCGTCGACGTTGTGGTTATCCGCATAATCATTAAGATACGATCACTTTCCTCCAACATTCGTTTCAACCAAAGTCCTAAGTATTGCATCCAACCGAATAATAGCACTAGCACGATCGTTATTCACCGAGTCCGAGTACCTCCGAGTTATTGCATATCATCTTTGATACGCCTCAATACCATCGACGATATACGTAACCTGACGATCTTCGTTTGCAACGAATTCTGAGTCGTGCGAATGATGCTATCGTCCGACCGGATAATCTCCTCGAATCGTTTATAAGATCAATTCGTTCAAATTCGAAATCACGTATCGTTCATCCGTCTATCTTAAGTCATCGACTACGTATTTCCTCAATTTCGCATCATTCCTTGCTAACTCAAACCATCGAGCAACATCGATTTCAATCATCAGAGTCGTTTGCTTAACTTCAAAATTCAACTTTTCATGCACGTTATCTACGTGCCGTGCTAACTTTTCGTATACGATCCGTATCGATTTCTTCGATTCGATTTCACCTACTCAATCGTTCTCGCATTTCATACTCGCGCAATCCTCAATCTTTCGCTCGAATGATTTCTAAGATGGACCATACACCACTCGGGATTCGAGTCATCCAATCTAGACCAAATCACGTTCGCGTTATTCGCTAAGCCATGTTTCGGATTCATTCGACAAATCCCTAGCGTAATCGTTCACGTCGCTCCGACGCACTAAGTCATTCGCACTATTCCTCAAAATCCAGAACAATCATCCGTGCACGCCTAAGCGTTAGTCCAAAAGCGCTTCTATCGATATACACTCTAAGTGTATCCCTGATCCCGACCAAGTGGTACTTAATATTGTTCGCGACTCGTTTGCACCAAAAGGTCGAGGTACGCGATACGCGGACTAAATTATGCCGCATAACCATCCCGTATGGACTATACTCCGAGTTTTTCACGCTTATTTGCTCATGTCGACATAGGACTCGTTAGGCACGCACGCGACTTGCTAACTTTAGCACGCATTTTCTATCAACTCAAGGTCGGCACCGTTCGGCCCAAAGGCCACCACCTATCGATGCGTTCGATTGAACGCTTGTACGAGCTTTCAAAAATATTAGACTTATTGTATGGACATGCTGAGGGATGTTTGAGAGAGAGCGCACCAACGATATCACGTTGCGGAAGCACAATTCAGAGTTTGCGAAACAACGGAGTTAAAGAATTCAATCGGTAGTCCAAGGACGTAAAGCCGAGCTCTGATACCATTATGTCACGCCCCGCTCCCGTAGGAGCGATCGTCCTCGCTAAGGCGTGATGCCGCACGAGCCTAGATTTGCACTCGTGCAAGGCGGGTTCCATAACGGCCGATTACAGCGGCTGCGACGGGGTCGTCGCACAGAAGTCCCGAGCAGAGACATTGAACACGCAGCAGAAATTTAGAACAAACACAAGTTATTCAAAGAAGCTCTTTTATTGATATTGAAACAACGGTTACATTGGGGGCACAAGGCCAAGATTACAATCACTCAAATACACTCGTCTCACATTACAAATCGCTCAGCTCTCTCTCATCTCTCGATACATATTGTCGATCCAGCGGAAGCTTCGGAAGGCGATGTCCATACATTATGTCCCGTATAAGTCTGGTCTTCACACGGCCGCACGCTTCGAATCGCCAAGGAACTCCGTGCCTCGACGCATCCAAGCGAGCCCCGCACCACGAGCTTCTACCTGCCTGCACATAAACACTGTGTGGGTGTCAGTGCCACTGTACTGGTGGAGTGAGCTCCTCGCCCACCCATACAAAACCGACACGTTTATTTTACTTTGTGCAATACAAGCCCCTTTTACGATTGTCTTTCTAGTCTTGCCTTAGGATCGATTTTAGGACCGACGCTCGGCCTATTTAGTGTCTTTAGACCATCTCCGTGCCTTGCCCTAACAACGTACCCATACTTTGCCTCTAGACCTTTCTCGTGCTTGTATTGTCAACGTACCGACTCATACTTGTCTTTTGTACCATACTCTTGGACGTAACGACTAGGTCGTGTCAAATACTTGCCCTACGGCCCTTCTCGACTTAACTCGAAACGTATAACCCAATCTGTGGAACCGATGTTGAGAACTCAAGTACGATAACGTATCTCGTGCCGAAGCACGTGTCTTTTACGTATAACCAAATCGTAGGCTTTATAACACTTTGGTGCAACCGAGCACACATTTCACAACACAACGCATACCGTGCTTACGCTTCCTTTGTTACGACCGACACCGTGCATGCGGATTCGCCGCTTAGCACGCCAATTATCTATATGAAAGGCCACTGGCATGACAAGCCATCGCGGACATAGCTCGGGTAGGCGGCGGGTCCTTCGATGCAAGGTAGCTAGCCCCATGGAAAGCCCCCGACTACCCACGCAATAAAGGTATGCGCTGCTATAACGTCTACCTCCTAGGACGACTGGGCCCGGTGCCCCGACGTATAACCAGTCTAGGCAGAAATCCTTGTCGACAAGGTGTCCAATGACCACGCACCTACGAGACATCTAAACTCACGTAAATGCATGGCCTACTTGTTGGTACGACCGGAACTATACTTAGCAACTCGTGCTCTGAATCACACTTGGCATAACGTGCCTCGGGACCGCGAGACTCCCAACCGAGGGACTGCCTCGAATACTTAACATGGATAGGAACGCGAGTGTCACGACCCGTACCCTGAAGAAGGGCACGAGCACGTGGTTACGTCCAGCCTACGCCGCAGAATCGGCGGTAGAACGCTATATATAGGGTCTGTAAATACTACGACTAAACAGATAAATGTACCTGTACAGTATATACACTCCGAACGGAGGAATAAAGCAATACTGCCTCAATCACATATTCAAAACTAAGGTAGAAAGCATAGAAAAGAGATATGATAGAATAAGCAAGAACGAGTCCAGAAATATCCACAAGTCACAGCTAACCACAAATCCAGAGTCTCAGAATAAATATAAGTATAAGATGCTACAACTGAAATAAACTGCTGGCTCGCAGGCCAGGCAAACCTAACTAACTAGGCTACTCCGGGTGGGCGAAGTCAAGAGGCTCTACCACTAAGCCCCTGTCTAAGTCAAGTCCATCAGACTCTATCCCGTAGTAAGTCGGGCAATCACCCTCTAAATCATCTGTAAAATTTGTCAACGGTATCCTGTCAGGAAAATGAGCAAGTACAAACACTAACAGCAGTTCCATGTGAATTGACAAAAGCTATAAGAGACAGTATAATGAAATACAAGACAAAATCAACTGGAAATATATATCATGATGTGAATACTGTAAAGGACGATAATGTATATGTATATATAGGATGACTTGGGAACTATTCGGAAGCCGAGTTACAACCCTTAAACCAAACAAGGACCGGGGTTGTAACCCTTCTCCCGCACAGAACTTAGTCACCCTAAGATAATAAATATAAAAGGTGCCTTGAATTATTAGTGCGTCATGTGATCGGCTTGGGAAAAGCTTTCCATCTGACCGACTATGAACCATGAATACAATAGAAACGATAAGGCCGGTCACCATGGAAAGCTATGAACCGTAGGGTAAGGCTTTACCCGTCGTGAGGTGAGGGTATAGCTATGAACCATGAGTACTATAGAACCATGTGGAAATTGATCACACAACCACTAATAACTCCCCCATCCCCGAATAGTACAATAGATCTGGACATGACACGTTATGACACGGGATTCCATAAGAGGGTAGCAAGTCCCTTTTTGAAATCGGTGTCTATACCAATACACTGAAACAAGACAGAACATGTATCAATATACCATGAAACTCTAGGAACAACATCCCATGTCATGATCCAACATATACTAGTCCGTGAACAGTCGTGACTGGAAATCGAGTATAACACTACAACTGAATCGGATATAGCAGATATCAAGACAATGAAAACTATCAGTGAATGTACTCGCCTGTGGTCCTGAGCTGATAGAGTGAACAGACGCTCAGAGCGATCACAGACCTAAGACAAGATACTATGAGTCAAACAGGACTAAATACTGAAAAGGAAACAAATACAAGCCATAAATGCAAGTCTAAGTCAAAACTAGGTCAATCTAGGTCTAACTGAGTCATACTAGGCCAAACTGGTTCATACTAGGTCATACTAGGTCACTAGAAGTCATTCCAAGTCAAACTAGGTCAATCTGGATCAACGGTTGACTTACAGTTGACTTTTGGTCAAAAAGTCAACTCTGGTCAACTCTGGTCAACTCTAGGTCAACTCTAGGTCAAACTAGTCTAATGTTGACCAACTGTTGACTTTCAGTCAACTGGTCAACTCTGGGTCGGTTTAGGTCAAACCGGGTCGCTTAAAGGCTAAGTTTGACTCTCGGTTGACTTTCGTTGACTTTTGGTCAAAAAGGTCAACCGACGTCAAAACTAGTCTTAGAGTACCATATTTGATCATTACCAACCACGGGGATCAAGTTCTAACACCATCTTAGGCTTCTAACACAAGTATCCTATTTCTAGGCAAAACTAGGATTTACCCTTCTAAGGTAAATCCCGATACCTTGCCAAAAACCAATAAAACCTTACAAATACCCATGGAACTAGCCTAGGCTCCTTAGGGTAGCTAGATATCAACCTATCTAAGGCTTACCTACCAAGAAAATTGGGTATCCTAAGTATCTAGGTCATGTTAGGATACGGGGTATAGGTTTACCCTATTACCCTATTCTACGTCATGAATTTACCCTTCTATCTACCACACTCACCCCATCACTCATTCTCACATAAAACCACACTCCAATAGTCTTCCTATAGGTTTTCCTACAAGTTTTCCTACTATGGCTAACTATAGGCTACTAGCCACACTCTTGGCCCTCCCTCACACACACACAACCTCAAATACACACACACACACTTAGCTAATTATAGGGACTGAAATAGGTTGTTTGGTGGACTGAAATTTGGGAGGCTAACAAGGCAAATCTGAACTGAAATTAGTGTGGGGGTTTTGTGGTTGAAATAGGACAGAAATTTGGGGTGTTGGACTGATTTTTGGGGTGGTTTAATAGGTTTAAACATAGGGCTAGAAGAGGGGGTGTATAGGAACTAATAGGTGGGCAAGAGGGGGCTGTTTTGGGCTGTCAAAGGGGACAGCAACATGGATGTCTTGCTGCTGATTTCAGCAGCAGTATAATGTCCCCCCTCCCCTCCATATCACCACAATATATATCAATACATCTATACATCTATATATCAAATACATATATATATCAATATATATAATACTAGATACATATAACTAATAGGCATAGAACTCACAACCAAAACTCCCCCCAAACAATCCTGGCCGAAAATGACAGCCCTCCCAAGCACCACAACATCAAGCCACAACACAAATGGTCACCATATATATATATATACATTATATATATATATATATATATATATATATATATATATATATATATATATAGAATGATATATATATATATAACTATATATATACCAATACACATAGGAATAATATGATACATTAAGATACTCACATGAATCCTCTCTACAACATGAAAAATCTGAGATATTATTAAGAAACACACAAAAACAATATTCAAACATTATCCATGGGTCAAAAAAGGGGGTTTTTCCTATTGGGACACAAACCTACAAGTGGACACTCCTAGAAATGTCCAAAGGACACAAAAATGGTCTTAAATGATGGCACCACCATGGGAATCATCATGAAGGGTTCCTACATGATCTACATGAGAAAAGAAAAGGGTTTGGAGAAGGATTCACCTTGGTTGGAGGAGGAAAATCAATGGAGCTTCAAAAAGTAGATGGAGCCTTTGGGGAAGAAGAAGGAAAAGTGGATGAGGATGAATAGAAAAGTGATTTTCTCTCTCCTCCCTATCCTACACTAGTGGCCAGCCACAATGGCATGGTTTGTCCTATATGGATATTTACAAGTTTGCCCTCCAATGGTTTAAATAGCTAATAAATAGGAAAGGGTTAAACCGGGGGTAGTTTAGTCAAACCGAAACAACTAATCTCTAACTAATATTAACTAAAAATAATAGTCTAGTCTCTAACCAAAATATCTAACATGTGGGCCATGGCTAACTAGTGTGTGGGCCCGCTAAGGTCAAAATATCCCGGGTCCCCGAAACAAGTCAAAATAAGTCGGAATGAGTTGAAATTCGAACCCGATTCAAATAACCCCAAAATAATACAAATAATAATTAAATAATTCCAAAATAATTTTTAAAGTAGAAAATTACCAAAATACCCCTGTTTGTGAAAACTGGGGGTGACAAATCTATCCACCTTAAAAAAATTTCGTCCTCGAAATTAAAACCAAACAATAGTAAAATCTCAAATTCACAAGTCATGGCAAATTTGTTTTTTTTTTAAAAAAAACTCAAAATCAAAGCAGGAATTAAATGACTAAATTTATAAAATTTTAAAATTTCTCACAAATTTAAGTCTATCCACCTTAAAAAGAATCATTCAAAAACTTAAAACGAAGCAACACAAAAATTTCATGCAATTTGATAATCATATGCGTCTGTCCAATAATCATGATACTCAGAATCTCCGTCATGCCAGTGAGCAAGGCTATGATAATCACAGAGTCCTCAACTACGGTACATACCTCTAGAATCATGGTATTTAAAATTTTTGCATTGCCGCATGCTTGGCAGCGAAAACCTTAAATTCCCACACCCGAGAAATACGACCATAATTCGACTATATGTCCTCACTATGCCTGCTAGCATGACCCTAGAGGATTCTAAAATCTCATAATCGAGGCGACCTAGCCCATACGACTTATCTCAGAAAAAAAAATTACACCACAAGAACAACTTTCATCAAACAGACAAGGAACAGATGGAATCGAATTTCAAACAGTTAATAAGGAAGCAAATGCGGAAATGAGATAGAAAGATCGAAACCTGCACTCTGCTCTGCTACTGCCTGAGTGGGCTCAACTGCCATGGTGAAAGCATGCCCCCGCTGGCCTCCTCTAGCCTGCTGAACTCTGCCCTGGCCTGTCTGGCTAGCTGCACGGACAGCACAGTCCCTCACCTGGTGGTCTGGAGCTCCACAGAATAAACAGACTCCCAGCTTCATCCTGCAAGCCTCCCGGGTGTGCCCCATCTTCTTGCAGAAGGTACACTGGACATCCTGCCTCCGGCCCTGTCCCTGATGCTGCTGGGCACGCGCCGGTGCCTGCTGAAACTGCAACTGAGGCTGCTGCTGCTGGAACTGCCTCTGCTGGAAATATGGGCGCTTCGCTGGCCCTGCACTCGAACTGGATCCCAAAGCGTCACTACTCATCTTCGGCTTGAGGCCGAAGTCCTCCTCCACAATCTGAGCCTCCATCAAGATCTGCTCAAATGTCGCATCTCGTCGCCCAGATGTGCGAGTGCGCACTGCATGAATGAGACCCCTCCTGAACTTCCGGGCCTTGCACCCCTCATCCTGAACCAAACTCGGTGCAAACCTGCTCAGGCGAAAAAACTCCGATGCGTACTCGTCGACCGACGAGCTCTCCTGCTCCAGACTGGCAAACTGCCCCTCTAAAGCTGACACGGCTACGTCCGGGTAGAACTTCTCCTTAAAGAGTTTCCTGAAGTCCTCCCAAGACAATCCCCTCACTGACGCACGCGGATCCGTACGGTACCACGTCAGCGCTATGTCGAAGAACTGGCTTGCTGCAGAAGTCACCCACAAAGCTCTCGGAACCTCTGCCAACTCTAGACTCCGCTGGACATCCTCTAGCCAGTCGTCCGCGTATAGGATACCCTCGGTACCCTTGAAATCTTGCGGGTTCATCTTCCGGAAGTCGAGATGCGTACCGGGCCTCCCCTGGCCCTGCTGCTGTGCTGGTGCTCCCTCAGCTGTAGCCGGTGCACCTCTCTCCACTGCTGCCATAGCTAACTGGTGCGAGTTCTCCATCGTCTGTCTCAGCACCTCTGTCTGGCGCTGCTGCGTCTGCAACATCTGCTGCAGGAGGGCCATCATCCCCTGGGTGTCTGTCGGTAGCTGAGGCGGCGGTGGAAGAATGTCTGGAATGACTATAGACGGTCCCGCTGCTGGAGGTGGAAGACCTCCTGAAGCCGTCGCTGCTGGTGCTCCCGCCGGTAGGACAGGAACTGATGGGGCTGCTCCCCCAGCTGGAGGTGGAAGACCTCCGGGAACTGCCGCTGCTACTCCTGCATAAAGGAAAGGAACTGAGGCTACTGCACTCTCGACTGTCGGTCCCGTAGCCGGAGGTGGAAGACCTCCCTGATCTGACCTCTCTGGAACTGCACTAGAAACCGCTGCCTGAGAACGAGTGACTGTCATCCTGAAGACGAATTGAACCCAAGAGATCAATATGGCACATGATAGAATATTATCAAAGGAGGACAATTGAATTCAAATACAAAAAGAGTTGTCATGGTAATCAAAAGATCAGAGTCTCCTAACATGTGATTGAGTAACTCCTATCATACCCTAATCCTACGTCCTAATTGCAGGCTCGTAATTAGCACTCTAAGTCGAGCACCATTACGAGTTCGTACTAGTTGCGACACTGACCTGCATGGGCCACCACAAAAACGTGTCACGACCCGTACCCTGAAGAGGGGCACGAGCACGTGGTTACGTCCAGCCTACGCCGCAGAATCGGCGGTAGAACGCTGTATATAGGGTCTGTAAATACTACGACTAAACAGATAAATGTACCTGTACAGTATATACACTCCGAACGGAGGAATAAAGCAATACTGCCTCAATCACATATTCAAAACTAAGGTAGAAAGCATGGAAAAGAGATATGATAGAATAAGCAAGAACGAGTCCAGAAATATCCACAAGTCACAGCTAACCACAAATCCAGAGTCTCAGAATAAATATAAGTATAAGATGCTACAACTGAAATAAACTGCTGGCTCGCAGGCCAGGCAAACCTAACTAACTAGGCTACTCCGGGTGGGCGAAGTCAAGAGGCTCTACCACTAAGCCCCTGTCTAAGTCAAGTCCATCAGACTCTATCCCGTAGTAAGTCGGGCAATCACCCTCTAAATCATCTGTAAAATTTGTCAACGGTATCCTGTCAGAAAAATGAGCAAGTACAAACACTAACAGCAGTTCCATGTGAATTGACAAAAGCTATAAGAGACAGTATAATGAAATACAAGACAAAATCAACTGGAAATATATATATCATGATGTGAATACTGTAAAGGACGATAATGTATATGTATATATAGGATGACTTGGGAACTATTCGGAAGCCGAGTTACAACCCTCAAACCAAACAAGGACCGGGGTTGTAACCCTTCTCCCGAACAGAACTTAGTCACCCTAAGATAATAAATATAAAAGGTGCCTTGAATTATTAGTGCGTCATGTGATCGGCTTGGGAAAAGCTTTCCATCTGACCGACTATGAACCATGAATACAATAGAAACGATAAGGCCGGTCACCATGGAAAGCTATGAACCGTAGGGTAAGGCTTTACCCGTCGTGAGGTGAGGGTATAGCTATGAACCATGAGTACCATAGAACCATGTGGAAATTGATCACACAACCACTAATAACTCCCCCATCCCCGAATAGTACAATGGATCTAGACATGACACGTTATGACACGGGATTCCATAAGAGGGTAGCAAGTCCCCTTTTGAAATCGGTGTCTATACCAATACACTGAAACAAGACAGAACATGTATCAATATACCATGAAACTCTAGGAACAACATCCCATGTCATGATCCAACATATACTAGTCCGTGAACTGTCGTGACTGGAAATCGAGTATAACACTACAACTGAATCGGATATAGCAGATATCAAGACAATGAAAACTATCAGTGAATGTACTCGCCTGTGGTCCTGAGCTGATAGAGTGAACAGACGCTCAGAGCGATCACAGACCTAAGACAAGATACTATGAGTCAAACAGGACTAAATACTGAAAAGGAAACTAATACAAGCCATGAATGCAAGTCTAAGTCAAAACTAGGTCAATCTAGGTCTAACTGAGTCATACTAGGCCAAACTGGTTCATACTAGGTCATACTAGGTCACTGGAAGTCATTCCAAGTCAAACTAGGTCAATCTGGATCAACGGTTGACTTACAGTTGACTTTTGGTCAAAAAGTCAACTCTGGTCAACTCTGGTCAACTCTAGGTCAACTCTAGGTCAAACTAGTCTAATGTTGACCAACTGTTGACTTTCAGTCAACTGGTCAACTCTGGGTCGGTTTAGGTCAAATCGGATCGCTTAAAGGCTAAGTTTGACTCTCGGTTGACTTTCGTTGACTTTTGGTCAAAAAGGTCAACCGACGTCAAAACTAGTCTTAGAGTACCATATTTGATCATTACCAACCACGGGGATCAAGTTCTAACACCATCTTAGGCTTCTAACACAAGTATCCTATTTCTAGACAAAACTAGGATTTACCCTTCTAAGGTAAATCCCGATACCTTGCCAAAAACCAATGAAACCTTGCAAATACCCATGGAACTAGCCTAGGCTCCTTAGGGTAGCTAGATATCAACCTATCTAAGGCTTACCTACCAAGAAAATTGGGTATCCTAAGTATCTAGGTCATGTTAGGATACGGGGTATAGGTTTACCCTATTACCCTATTCTACGTCATGAATTTACCCTTCTATCTACCACACTCACCCCATCACTCATTTCTCACATAAAACCACACTCCAATAGTCTTCCTATAGGTTTTCCTACAAGTTTTCCTACTATGGCTAACTATAGGCTACTAGCCACACTCTTGGCCCTCCCTCACACACACACAACCTCAAATACACACACACACACTTAGCTAATTATAGGGACTGAAATAGGTTGTTTGGTGGACTGAAATTTGGGAGGCTAACAAGGCAAATCTGAACTGAAATTAGTGTGGGGGTTTTGTGGTTGAAATAGGACAGAAATTTGGGGTGTTGGACTGATTTTTGGGGTGGTTTAATAGGTTTAAACATAGGGCTAGAAGAGGGGGTGTATAGGAACTAATAGGTGGGCAAGAGGGGGCTGTTTTGGGCTGTCAAAGGGGACAGCAACATGGATGTCTTGCTGCTGATTTCAGCAGCAGTATAATGTCCCCCCTCCCCTCCATATCACCACAATATATATCAATACATCTATACATCTATATATCAAATACATATATATATCAATATATATAATACTAGATACATATAACTAATAGGCATAGAACTCACAACCAAAACTCCCCCCAAACAATCCTGGCCGAAAATGACAGCCCTCCCAAGCACCACAACATCAAGCCACAACACAAATGGTCACCATATATATATATACATTATATATATATATATATATATATATATATATATATATATATATATATATATATATATATATATATATATATATATATATATATATATATATATATATATTTTTTTTTTTTTTTTTTTTTTTTTTTTTGACCCATGGATATATATATATATATATATATATATATATATATATATATATATATATATATATATATATATATATATATATATATATATATATATATATAGAATGATATATATATATAACTATATATGTACCAATACACATAGGAATAATATGATACATTAAGATACTCACATGAATCCTCTCAACAACATGAAAAATCTGAGATATTATTAAGAAACACACAAAAACAATATTCAAACATTATCCATGGGTCAAAAAAGGGGGTTTTTCCTATTGGGACACAAACCTACAAGTGGACACTCCTAGAAATGTCCAAAGGACACAAAAATGGTCTTAAATGATGGCACCACCATGGGAATCATCATGAAGGGTTCCTACATGATCTACATGAGAAAAGAAAAGGGTTTGGAGAAGGATTCACCTTGGTTGGAGGAGGAAAATCAATGGAGCTTCAAAAAGTAGATGGAACCTTTGGGGAAGAAGAAGGAAAAGTGGATGAGGATGAATAGAAAAGTGATTTTCTCTCTCCTCCCTATCCTACACTAGTGGCCAGCCACAATGGCATGGTTTGTCCTATATGGATATTTACAAGTTTGCCCTCCAATGGTTTAAATAGCTAATAAATAGGAAAGGGTTAAACCGGGGGTAGTTTAGTCAAACCGAAACAACTAATCTCTAACTAATATTAACTAAAAATAATAGTCTAGTCTCTAACCAAAATATCTAACATGTGGGCCATGGCTAACTAGTGTGTGGGCCCGCTAAGGTCAAAATATCCCGGGTCCCCGAAACAAGTCAAAATAAGTCGGAATGAGTTGAAATTCGAACCCGATTCAAATAACCCCAAAATAATACAAATAATAATTAAATAATTCCAAAATAATTTTTAAAGTGGAAAATTACTAAAATACCCCTGTTTGTGAAAACTGGGGGTGACAGCGAGACTCCCAACCGAGGGACCGCCTCGAATACTTAACGTGGATAGGAACACGAGACTCCCAACCGAGGGACCGCCTCGAAACATCTTAACGTGGATAGGAACGCGAGACTCCCAACCGAGGGACCGCCTTGAAACATCTTAACGTGGATAGGAACGCGAGACTCCCAACCGAGGGACCGACTACTACGTAGCCTTCTAACTTAACTTGAACGAAACGTGTTCCTTAAGTGCCATGGACCGTGGCTAACTTTACATCGTGCCAACCGTGGCTCGTACCTGTAACTGACTTCCGTCTTACGCGACGCTATCACCCAAATCATACGTTATATGATGGCCCATGAGATCGTGGGACTATTTGACTTGACAACCGTAGAACGAGCGAGACGGCACTTAGAATGACTTAAGTCGACCGACATAACTTTGCCTAACTTACTCAAGCCTATAACTTAACCCGAGGGACGAGCCAAGGCTATGCCAAGCCTTGCGCAGTGGAACGTGCATGCTTTATCGAGCATTTACGCGGGCGACGCCTATGACTTAGGCTAACTCATCGTTTGTGTCGAATACCAACTTTTCTTCTCCCAAGCCACGGGACGAAGGATCGAGTGTCATTTTAAAGCACGCTGAGCCGACTTCTATTAAGACCGTGGGACCATTTTCCATGTTCTAAGACATTCCGACGGGTCGGGATTATTCCCTTAGCTATGTGCGTTCGTAGCTTTTATATTAGCCTACTTGTGCAAGTTGAAACCACACGAATTATTAAGTGAAGGCAGAGATGAGGCAAGTTCACCGAAACTCCCCCACCTGAGCGATGTCTTCGAGTCGCCGTTGTAAGGCCAAGTCCGAACGCCGTCGGCGCTTCGATTCCTCCGACTGACTTTGTGGGACGGGGCACTACAGATAAGGTCGTCGCCCAAAAATAATATTATTTCCGAAAATCATTTTAAAAATCATTTTTATAATTTTTATAAAAATTTTGGCAGCACTTCCTCTATTTTTGGTCAACCCAAAACTGGGAAAGTGTGCTACAACCTGCAAAAACAATCCCAAACCAGGGATACCCAAAAATATTTATATAAAATAACCACAGAATAATTTCCTAAGCCACATCGGGAAACCCGGAATAATATCAGAATTCCCGAAACAGACTCAGAATTCCCGAAAATAGCCACAAAATAATTCAAAAGCCAAGTGCCAAATAAATTTCTAACCAACAGAATTTATCCAAATCTCACAGAACCTTTCCGAACCAAATTCGGAAAATCCAAAAGGATCATTACAGACCCAAAATCACAGAACAACAAATCCGAAATTTTCCCGAATCCAGAAACGTAACAAAATCAAATTTTTTTCCGAAGGATAACCGAAAATCCGAATTCCCGAAGGAACCGGGGACCAGATTTCATCACAGACAAAATAGAGAACTACGGGACTATCCAGAGGTTACCAAAATCGAAGGAATCCGAAGTGATGCCTCGGACTCGGAACACACGGAACCGCGGAACAGAACCGAAACCACGTCAGAAACTCACGGGGTACAGCTCCTCGGGACAGCGCCACGCGCACAGAAACACGGGACAGCAAATCGGAGACAGGGATCAACCGCGGAGAGCCGAAAAATGCGCCGGCGGAAGGCCGGGGCTAGAGGCGCGCGGGAGGGGTCGGCCGGAGGTGCGCCGGGAAACCGCGCGGGTCGGGGGCTGCCGGGATCGGCCTGGCGGGGCCGCACGGACAGGGAGCGGCTAGGGCACGGGTGAGTGGCGCCGGGTCTACTGGCCTTCGCCGGTGAGCTCGGATCTCGCTGGAGACCGTCGGGGTTCGCCGGATTTTGGGGTTTGGGTTCGGGGATAGAGGGTTTGGGGAGTGGTTTGATAGAAAGTGATGAGGATGAAAGGGAAGAGAAGGGGTAAATATATAGAGAGAGGAGGGAGAGCTGTTACCAGAAGGGAAAAGAAGGGGCTCGACCAGTCGGAAAGGCCAAGGGCCTCGACGGTTGCTCGGGAG
Organism: Iris pallida; assembly: GCA_029216955.1. Lineage (NCBI taxonomy): Eukaryota > Viridiplantae > Streptophyta > Magnoliopsida > Asparagales > Iridaceae > Iris > Iris pallida. The sequence goes on from JANAVB010018197.1 coordinate 790,845, forward strand.
CTCGAGCGAGGAGAGGAGTAATGTTCTCTGAACATTAATGGTGGTAGTGGTGGGTTTTAATGAAAAGAAAGAGTAATTAAAGTTCTCAGAACTTTAAGAGTTGATAAAAAATAAAGAAAAGGATTATTATATAATTAATATTTCTTATTTATTCCCGAAACTGAGTTTGGCTCGGGAAAGGGTTCAGATCTCGGGTTTAAGTCAGGCTCGGAACTGGTCAAGACCAACATTCAAAAATCCAGGATTAAATATTTTCTAAAATATGATTTTTAAAAATTTATAAAATAAAATTTTACAAGTTTTTTTTTTTTTTTTTACTTAACTCTAAAATTAATTTAATACTATTTTTTGGTTCGGTTTTAGGCCCGACAATCGTAAGTCTAGAAATTATATTTTTGAAAAATAATAATTTTAATCTAACACAATATTAATTTATTTAGAAAAATCTACGAGTTTTGACAAAATTTCCAGATTATATAAAAATTACATTTTCCTAAATTAACAACTAATACTGATTAAATAATTAACTAATTAAAATAATGAACTAAAATCAGCTGTTACTTCTTTTCCTTTTCCTTTTTCTTTTTCTTTTGTTTTGTTTTATATATATAAGTATACATATATTTGTATATAAATATATGTATTATTATATATACTATATTATGTGTATATATATGCTGTTTTTTTCTTATATATATATATACTTCATTTTTAGTACTTTATATATATATATATATATATATATATATATATATATATATATTTTTAGTACTTTATATATATATATATATATATATATATATATATATATATATATATATATATATATATATATATATATACAAATAATGTATACATATACATATAATAGTATATATATATATATATGTATTGTGTACACATATGTACATATATATATATGTATATATTTTCTTGTGTATATATATATATTATTATATATATATATACTATTATATGTATATGTATACATTATTTGTATATATATATATATATATATATATATATTTTATGGTTAAGTATTTTCTTACACACACACACACACACACACACACACACACACACACACACACACATATATATATATATATATATATATATATATGTAATATTTTAACATATATATATCCATTATGTGAATATCCATATATTTATGTATATATATATTATTATATATGTATACCATTTTACATATGTATTTCACTATTCTTAGTGTAAGTTATTTTTCTATGTAAATATACTTATCATATTTTTACAATTTTGCCTTATTAAAATATTAATATTTATTTTTGCACTTTTTACCAATTTGTATTTTAGTGTATTTAAATTACTGCAACCATTTGGTGTCCAAGCCTAGCATGGGTTTTTGGGCCTAAATGTGTTTTCACACATTCAAGACCTGTACAAGTCATATTGGACTTGATTCATGGTCTTGGGTCCTGTATTTGAACTTTGGTTCAAATTATATACATGGACAAAATACGCAGATAATTAATTATTTAATTTTAGATTGTGTGCAATGCTGTTTTTGATTTTCTAAAAATACTTAAAGTGTTGTTAAAATTATGGAAACATAGTATTTAGATACTATGTTAAGTTAGCTAATTTAGTATAATTTTTATAGTATTTAAATTACAGTTTTGCCACTAGTTTGGCTATGGAACCAAAACTCTTTTTCTGTATACTTAGGAAAACTGATTTTTATAAAATACTTGTACTGGTTAATAAATTCCAGAAAAATTATAATAAATTTCTATGATTAACAAGGATCACTTTGGTACTTTACTTTAAGTAAAACTAGGCTTTTTGTCTATCTCTAAAATTATTAGAACACAATGATCATTTGATTTATTTATTGATTAATTACGACTTGTAACTTTTTGTGCTATTTTGAGTTTTAACCGTGTTGAACCCCACCCCTCACTAGTGTAAAGACCCAAGAAAGTTAGTTAAGGTAGTGTGTCACCCCACATTGGTCCCCTATGCCAAAATCATCATTTTGGTTAGGTGCCCAGTCACAAGTCATGTTGCACCAATTAGTGTCTTAGCATTTTAGCTTAGTATAAAAACTAAGTTATTATATTATTGCTACAGTGACGAGTTACCGGACATCCATAGCACTTTATCGCAGCTTGTTTTGCTTTGCTAGAGGTAAGTACTTTCTACAAACTTTACATACTGTTACATAAACGAACTGCTAATCCAACCATGTTAAATGCTGATCCTTGGGGTAGCAAGTTGAAATGTTACATGTTGTACTTTCCATTACTACCATGCTTAGACAGTTTTCTATGTATCTTTCACATGATTAGAATTATGGGTTATGGGGAAACTGATAGTAGAGTACGTGATCATACCCCCTCTAGAGTACCGAGCAAAGTTTTATTTTATATGTTGCTGCGCCGTAGGCCTTACTCTCAAAGCTGTATTTGTACGTATGTACATCTATCGCCTTTACACTTGTACGGAAGTACATTTCATTATGTGCCTCAGCACATTGTACATCTATTGACCGATCACGTACCTGCTACAGTTTTAAACATTACATATACATCTGTCTCTGTGACATATGTGTCCTTGCCATGATAGATTGTGTGATGCTATGTTTCCAGTTATTTCCTCTCATGATTCATTTCCATGTTTCATATGCTAGTTTGCTAGATGCAGTACTTGCTCCCGTCCTGACAGGATAACGTTGTAGGTATCCTTACTGAGGAGGAGTTACTCTGCGACACATATTATGGAGTTACTGTCGAGGACCCGGCTCTGCTTTACGAGGATGTTCCTGCGGGGAACCTCGCCTAGTTGTCTTTGTATTTTTAGACTTTTGAGAGTAGTCATGTATTAGACTATATATTTTGTAACTGGACATGTATCCAGTTTTACATTTCAGTTCACTTGTACTTGGACATTCCTATATACGACGACTTTTGTGTTTGGAGCATTTATGACTTTTTATTCACTTATAAAACTGTTAGCACATTTAGTCTTATCCTGTTGTCTTTAGAACAGCTTACTACGTTTTATATCAAACGTAGGCTGGGCATGACTCAGCCTGGCCCAACAATTTGGGTAGCGGGTCGTGACACTAGGCCTGTGATAATCCTAGTTAGTTAAAGTATCAAGCCGTACTTATTGCTTGGCCGTGAAATGTTGGATGGAGTTTACCAGTCTATTTTTGTCTTGATTCTGTACGAGATTGTTACATGTCCTGATTTCTTATATTTACCTTGTCGATAAATGGTGGGAGAAACCAAGTTCTGTTCAGGCGAAGGGTTACAACCCCGGTCCTTATTTGGTTTACGGGTTGTAACCTGGTTATCTGAATAGTCCCATGGTTATCTCATCGTATATCACCTGTCATGCTTGACACGTTTTACCTTACCAACAATATTTGGAGACGGAGTTCTGTTCAGGTGAAGGGTTGCAACCCCGGTCCTTGTTTGGTTTAAGGGTTGTGACCTGACTACTTGAATGGTTCCCTCATACTCCATTATGACTGTTGTTATTCTTTACTTCAAGTTCTTTTAATTGCTTTAATATATTTGTGATATGCTGGTTTTAGTTCCTAAGTGAAGCCTCCTTTGTGGCACTTGCTCTTTCTGGGGTCTGACCCAGCTGGTTTTGTATGGCCAGATTTCAGAGCAACCCCAGGGGATCTACCGACTTTCCAGCCAGATGGTGACCACTAGACGGAATCCTGGCAACGAGTGGGTTTATTTTTGCTCTCCCACTCTATTATAAAATTATTCTTTTGAGACGTTTAGCCGCCGAGCAAGTGTTAGCTCGTGTACATTTTACTTACTGTCTGCCTACGGGCTGTAACATGATTGGCAACCTAGGGTTGATCATGTATGACTAAAACTCTTGCTAGTCCTCACATTTTGTAACGACTAGCTTCATGATCAGCTGAATATGTAATGTTTGGGACGCCTTACTATTGTATATTTGGTGATCTTACATCTTGTAACTTTATTTGCTTGCTTGAGATTGAGACAATTAGGCTTGTTCTTGACCATAAGAGACTGATGGCTTGTAGATAAACCCTCATATATCTAGACAGCCGTGACCGTATAGTGGAGTGGATCCCATTTTATTATACGTAGCTGGCTATGTCTGCCCCCGCTCTCCAGTGTTCTGGTTCTGGGGCGTGACAATCGTCCTTCCAAATAATATATCTATATAACTAACTTGGTTCAACCATTTTATGTTTCGATGCAAAAAGTCAAAGCCAAGATGATCCCAAATCAGATTAAATTTTTCTAGTAATTATGTTTAGTTATTTTCAGCTTTGGGTGCGTTTAGTATGAGAACAAAGTGGGAGGAAAAAAATGGATACGAGAAAATGGAAATAAATGATACATTTTCTCTTGTTTGGTATAGAAAAAAAATGAATGAAAAAAAAAGTAGAGGGATTAATTTTCTTTTCTAATTTAAGAAAATCAATCCGTCCAAAAGTGAGAGGAAAAGTGAAAGAAATAGTGGATAGTCATCTTAATTTACAAGTATACCATATAATAATTATATTATTTTAGAATAGTTCAATAAAGTCAAATGACAATAAGTATTGTTAATTGAGGATATAATTGGTAGAGCATATATATATATATATATATATATATATATATATATATATATATATATATATATATATATATATATATATATCCTTCGACTTTTTTTTTTATACCAAACAAATAAAGTGTATCACTTCCATTCAAACACAAAGAAAAAAAAATAGCCTTTTCTTTTCATATAGATAAAAACTGTATCTTTTGAAAAAAAAAAATTATTTCTTCCACTTTTTGTCTTTTCTACCTAACACAGTCTTAGTATTGTGACCAGAACATCAACAGATTAGGAGATGGCACAGTTAGCAGAAAAAAAGAAGAAGACAATATTAGCTCGCTTAAATTATTCCCATTAAAATAAGAATATGAATTAATTTGACTGCACACATTGCTCATATATAGGGGTGCAACTCGGGCGGGTTGGGTCGGACTTGAAGTCAACCCGAATCCAACCCGATGAATCATAAGTGTAGCCCAAGCCCAAGCCCGGCCCGACCTCGGGTTCAACATATGAAACCCAAGACCAAGCCCGGAGGATCGGGTTTGGCTCGGGTTTATCGGGCTCTAATATACTAACTAAAATAATTTTAAACAAAAGTAATATTAAACACATAATTAAATAGCAATCAAGTCTTGATCATTACAAAATACAAACTGAAATAAGATTTAGGATAAGGAGTTGAAGAGTTTGGGTGAAGAAGTTTAAGATTTAAACTTTTTATTTAAGAAGTATATATATATATATATATATATATATATATATATATATATATATATATATATATATATATATATAAGTCGGGTTTCGGGTTCCTCGGGTAACCCGACATATGAACCCGAGCCCAACCCAATCTATGATCGGGTTCAAATATTTGAACCCAAATCCGAGCCCGAACCCAGAGTATCTTCAACCCTAACCCAACCCATTAACGGGTTTACCCGATCGGACTCGGGTTTAGCCCGCCCAAGTTGCACCCCTACTCATATATGCCTGTTCCATTGCACCTTGTAAAATACAAATTCTCACCTTAGTAAAATATTCATTTTTGAGAGCAATGTACATTGCTGAAGGTCAAATCAGCTGTAGCAATCTATATTGGGCTGCAAGGACTAGAGAGGGATTAGATCATTAGTGCCTGCTTCATAGCCATCCAAACCATCTGATATGGAAAATATTTGGGTTGTACACGATTGATAGAACTAAAATATGTGAACATAAAATTTAAGAATGGACCCACTTATCATATAAAAAATAGTATCAAAATTTTGATATCTCCTTCGGTATCAAAATTTTACTCGATAAAAGTGCTCGTCTTCAATAATGAACTCTAAAACATACCACAATTGTAGTATGGTCAACACTCGTCGTATGGTTTAAATAACTATCACAATATTCCATTTTCCATCTATAGATAACCCAACACTGAAGAGGAGAATGAGAACTTTATATGGAAGCAGAACAAAATAGATGTCACAACCATATCCCCTCATATATATGCAATTTTTATATATTTTTATTTTAAAAATTAAATGATCGTGGATATAAAAAATTATATGCATATGAGATGGAACATGATTAAAACACATATTTTGGGGACAAATCTGCTCCCACTTTATATACTGTTGCGAATATTTCTTATGCTCCATGACAGTGAGACGATGATCTACTCAGAAGTTAAGCGTGTCAGAAGTAAAGAGGCTTGGAATCAGGTTCAAAGAAGCAGCACGCCTTTTAGCACCATGTTACCTGATGCTGTGTGTTCTCCAACAGTTGGAAAGAATAGATGGAATAATTTTTTTTAGGAAAAAAAAAACACAGGGCCGGCCTTGAGTTGACGGAGACCCAAGGCGAAACTTTTAAAATTAGAGCTATCAAAATGGGCTAAACCCGTTGAACCCCCTATACATAGTGTAAAAAAAAAAAATGTAAAGTGTAACAAAAACTTGCTTCCACCAAGATTTGAACCAAGGACCTCAAAAGTCTAACATTAAAACCACTACACTACACTATTTTTATGTTAAGAAGAGCACATGATAAGTACTAGTCCTCTTGTAGATAGATCCATGTTAGTGCCCCCTTTCGTCAGGGGACCTGGGCCGTCGCCCGGTCTGTCCTGGGCCAGGACCGTCCCTGCAAAAACAAAATCATAAAAAAATCATAGAGTCAAGTTTAGAGGCTTAAACGATGTACTCCAGTCACAAAATATTTAGCTTTCACAAATCTGGTCCCATGTTGCAGTTCTCTGTTCAGGATCATCAGCTTAAATCATTAGTACTTGTCCAGGTGCCATTAAGTTCCATTCCAAATAGGGGCCTCATGCCATGTTTTCGAATTTCCACAGCTAATAACAATGAAACCATTAGTACATAAAACGTGTGCAAATCAAGCTCAAATATACAGGAAGCATAACTATACCATCCATTTCCTACTATACATTCAAAGAGGAAAATAACAAATTGCACCGATGTCACGATTAGCAAAAAATACCACAAACAAAGAGAAAAAAAGGACATGGAAAAACTATTCCCTAATCACCATCTAACAACATTTCAAATTCAAATACCAATCACTATTCCCATGTCTCATTTCATTTTCAATCCTAAAGTTCCAAACAACAAAAAACAGAATGTTATTCACATTTCAGAGGAGCAAAAGTTATGATAATAAACATGACTAAAATAGGACAGTATCATCAGATAAAGAGGATTACCAAAAGAAAATTCCTACATCCTGCTGACATAAATATCAACAGTACTTATTATCATATGAACTCCAAAGTTTTGAACACCGAGCCAATAAAAAGCCAATCTATATAATTACCGCCATGCTATATGAAGCCATCAGCATTAAAAAAGACGACCAATTTTGATTCTTGACGGTCATAGGTTTTACAGGAAAAAAACAGTTGGCCATCAGCCAGCAGATCGTACCACTTCAAAATGTTGATGCTACAATTAATGCGAACAAGATTTTGAAGCTTGTAATACTGCATTACAAAAATGCCAAAATAGCTAGCAGACAGGCTGATGCTAAACGAGACTGATATTATTCTCCTCTATAAAAGTTGGTGACAAGCCAGGAAGCACCACACTCAAAACAACCGGTCAGTGTTGTTTGTGTCGAACATGTCTCGGACAGGACACATTCCAAAAAAAACATTGGGACACTAAAAAAAACAGTCTCATACCCGTGTCGTTCATCAAGAGTATTTGTTCCGTGCAATAAAGATGACAAGAAAAGTAGTAACACCAAGAAATAATGGGTACCCATCAGTGAGTAAAGAAATGACCCAAAATACCACCAAAAAAAAACATATAACTGAAACATAATGGCCACAACATACAACGACGACAAAGCCTTTATCCCAAAAAATTTGGATCAGCTATTTGAACCTTATTCTTCTATTCGGCTCTCCTAAGCCTTTGTAACATTAACAAAAACCATACATGCCCACAATATCTATGAAGAAAAATAAGGTCTTCTGCTATGGATGAGCACTCGGTTCTAGGTACTATAAGCAAGGAATAGAAAATACCAACACCATGGCCTATGCTAAGCTAAACAAAAGGAAAGGTGGTATATCCAGAACAATATATCTAGAAATAACAGGTAACAATCAGAATGTGCAACAGCAATCAGAACTATGATTGTGACAACTGAAAAAACTATTTCAAGAAACAAATCCATCAGCCAGCAAAGCAAGGAAAGATAACATCTTATAAACAAACACCTGAAAGTACTCTGAAACCATCAACAGGAACCCACATCCCCTGGAATCCTAAGTGGGTAGCAGCTCTGACCCCAGACGCACTCCCCATCAAGCAAATCACACTCATCACTGTCGCAAGAACACATTACACTTTCATCCCTTATCAATCACTCAAGTCCATCATACACTACTTCAATAATATTGCCAATGTCCACTGAGAATTTGACCTAACAAGTATATACAGACCATGGAATCATCATTCATTAAGGCCATAAACCACAAATTGCAACAGGTTGTGAGTCCAAATCATAATTGTATCATATTTGCTACAATTAAAAACATCCCAGAAAGAGACATAAACCAGTTTGGGCTGCATGATTTCCTAAGAAGCCTACAATATAACAGGGTATGTTACCTATCTGCAATAGGAATAATAATAAAAATATAACAGGGTACATTAAGTGTGATCTCTCCTCCTCTCCAATTATGGAAAATTCTAACTTCCAATTTACCCAATTACTCATTTCATAAATTGGGCTATCCACTAAGGCCTTGTTTGGTTCGCGGAAAGGAAAGGAAAGGAGATTGATTCTTTGCTCTTTCCTTTCCTTTGGAAAATTGCAATTCCAATCAATTTCCAAAGGACGTACCAAAATCTTGAGGTAGGCTATTTGAATCCTTTTCTTCAATTCCGCACTGTTAAGACCAACTAACTTAACAGTTTATAAAAGTGTTGCACTAACTGGTGGCATTCTTAATTAAGACTGTTCTTGCTATGAACATATCAATATGTTGTTAAAGATTAATCAGTTTGTACAGTAATCTGAGAAGTTTCAAGAGTGAATATAAAGGACCGCAAGTGTCCTAATATGTGTACCAGAAGTTGATATAGATAGGAGCGAGTGAATGAACCAATAATTGCCTTTCTAAAGAACACTGATGAGATGGTTCAGTTAATCAATCAATCATGCTAAGTCGGGAAACCAAAACACTAGTCACATACTTGCTCACAAAGTTTATTATACACAGTCTAGGAGGCAAGTCACAGATTCATGGGCACACTTTTTCAAACTCTGTAGTCCGTTCCAGTGAAGACGTGCCACTAAACTTTGTACACAAGACAAGTTTGTGACTGTAGCACCGCTTGAAAGTAAAATAATTGTTAGTTGAGGGGCATATGCACAACATAAAAATGACTAAATATTTTTATAAAGCAGGTGAAGTGGAGCCGAAGGAATTCATCCCTCGTATCAAAGAAAAAGTGAAGAAAACCTTAAAAGATACAGTACTGCAGGCAATAGGTCCTTGCTCACGGCTGCCTACCAAACAAGGTCCGTGTAGATCAGTTAAGGCATGTTTGGTTTATGAAAGTTGGTCAAGAACTTAGAGATCTTGGGAGGAATTCTCCAAGATCTCTTGATTGGAATGTAAAAGTGGGAGATGGGGGACAAGAATTTGACCCACATGGATTTTCCCCAAGGTACATATGCCTTAGTTTTCCGGGTTCCCTGGCTAACTTCAAAGCCAAAAATAGAGGAACTTGGAGAGCTTCATTGTAGGGAGAGAGGGAAAGGTTAGTCCCAACAAACCAGAAACTTCAGTTCTTTGGGTTACAAGCTAAATTTCCTTCAACCAAATACAATAAGTCAAGAGAGAGACGACAAAAGCTAGGAGAATTTGGCAATGGGACCCACAACATGGTTTCTAAGGTTCTTTAGCTTCTCTAACTTCCTCAACTTCCATATACCAAACAGGCCATTATAGGACAACAGAGATTTGGATTGGCGATTCAAGAGTAGATCATCAACAGAGGTTCTATGATATCGACGTGTTTTTTAATTTACATAATATCATGAGTTAGCTACAACCCTAATGGCTCTTCTGAAGCAAAAGAAAGTACTTAAAGATTTAGTAACTTTTAAAATTCTAAAACCATATAACATTTGTTCTCAAATTTTATCAAAAAAATCAAGTCCGTTTAGGTAATCAGTATGTGTTTGTTAAACTAATTGTTTGGATAGGTAATATACTTTAGCGCACCCTAATTTAAGATGCGTCCCTGCTTCCGTAGATGGCATGAGTTGGACGGACAGCTGTGGGGAACACCTGAATGAAGCTGAAAGTCAAGAATCATGCATACTTTTTAAATCACAAAAAAGAGGAAGATGAACTCCAATTGGGAAAAGAAAAAGGACGCAAGAAGTCTTTTCATGTATTGCATATTTGCATGAAAATTTTGTGGGAACAAATTTGCATGGAAACAAGAAAACGATGTGACCACCTTAATTTCCACCAGAAACCAACAATCAGGTTTTTTCTCTCATTTGAGCAAGTGTATATCACATCTAGATGCACTTGATGGCCATAGGACCATAGTCCACTAAACAACTATGAGAATATCACCAAAAGAAAGGAGTTTGGGAGACCAACTCCCAGCTCTTGTATGACATTGGACTCCAAATATCTTCCTAACAATGCCAGAATAAGAAGCTGCATCCACAATCTCCCCTTCAATAGTCTTCAGCCAATGTCCCCGCATAAAGGATCCACTAAGACTTCCCCTTCATGAAGAAGTGATGGCTGTCATGTTACAAATCAGCTGAATTGTCTCCAAGCCTGGAATGACGGTACTTGGTTTGCAGAAAGGATTTGGAGGTCCGTGGTCAGTTGTGATATTGCACCACAAGTTAGTGTTGAAGAATATGTTCACAATAAGTCAGGAAAAATATATAAGCGCTCCACAAGGTAATACCCTAGGGGCAAGATAGGATAGAGATGCCATAACAGGGGTATTATTAGAAGTGGTGGCATAGGCCAGCAGAGACGTGCTACTCTTTTCAGGTTGCTATAACAGCTTTCCACCTCGGTGTTGAAGAAGATATTTCCCCAAGGTATTACTGCATTCACAGTTTTTCAGGTACACAGGTAGCCAATATATAATTGTTGAAAATAATTTATGTTAGAGTTATCAAAGAATGACCATAATCGAGGGGGTGATCTGATGGAAGCAAGCCAATTACATGAGAACCTTAATCGAGTAATCTACATTTCCATAAAACAGTTGAGTGGAAGTCGACTCAAGCAGATGACTAGCACTATGAATTGGATCTTGTGATCAGAAGGGTCCAATAATCTTGTAGAAAGCAACAGCAACCAAGATGTGCTGCACCCTTATGATTATTATCGGACCATGGACCTTGTAAAATACATAGGGAAACAAACTTAGGAGAGAAATGATTTTGGTTACCTTTGGAGGATCCGTGTGGAGATCAAGTCCTAGGTCTCCATTGGGTGTTTTACGATTTTGAGGAAGGCGCCAGTGGAATGGGGATAGTGGGATCTAGCAAATCAAAAAGGTGAGAGAGGAAAGAAAGAGGAAGACGCCATAAACAAGGGCAAAGAGGAAGACGATGCACACACTTCATGATATTGCAAGTCAGTAACAGATAATTGTAATAAATTAAAGTGCAGACATGAGCATAATACTCGAATAGATTTCTCCATTGGGGGGTCAACAATAAATATTTATTCTCCATTCTCCGAGTAAACATGAAGGGGAATACTAATGAACATTAATAGATATTTGGATATGACAGCAACCCAACTACGAGTACCAGTTACTCCAAAGGATCGGGATACCAACCATTGATATATCCAACTAAGATATTCTATCAAAATGTGGAAATGCCACCCATTTTGCACTTTGCCTTAGTGGCACCTATAGATGAATGGAATTCTCTATAACAAATGACCATGTGTTTCCAAGCAACAAGAATGTTGGTGATGATGTCTAATCACAGTAAGTGATACGAGCAGACAGATCAACTCTCTAGTCCAGGTAGAGTGGCAACCATTGAGCTTAATGGTCTACAGTAAGGGTCAACACTGAATACTTCCAATAGATTTCCACTTCATAGAAAAACAAAGGTTCCTGCCAAGCCTACCATATGGCTGATTCTATTGTGCCAATTTATGTATTCACCCACAGTGATTTTGCTAGACATTATTAAAACACTCCCCAAGATTTCCTTTATATTTAGGACTCTAGTCCAAGCTTCTTTCAGTATAATCCTGGGGTGTAGTGATTAGTTACAACACTTTTTGTTCCTATACACATAAAGAAGCATGGGAAAAAAGGAAGAGAAGTTATTTACATATATTATGCATACAATGAGTACTGGCAAGTGCACACTTTATGCAATAACTAATGGACTTGTTCACTTAATAGTCCTTGTATATACAAGTTAAACAAAGAACAAAAACACATTTCTTCAATCCAATCTTTACAGCTATCAGTTTGATTCTCTGTTTTGCATTTTTGCACACATTTCATAGCAAATAATAATTTCCTGTCGCCAATAAAAAAATATAGGGTTATTTACACTAGCTACCCCTAAGTTTTTAGTTTATAACACGGGGTACCCCTACTTTCTAAATTAATTACACTGACCACACCTCCCTTTAGATAAAAAATTAAAAATATGGGTAGTTAGTGTTATAACTTTTTATTTTTATCTTAAAGTAGGGGTATCTCATGTAATAAACATAAACATGGGGGTGGTCGGTGTAATTAGTTTAAAAGTAGGGATACCATGTGTTATAAACCCAAAACTTACGGGTGGTTAGTGTAAATAACCCAAAAATATATATGGCAAAATTTATCTCATTAGATTGTAGTTAGAAGAAATGAACTTTTGTTATGTGGAAGGACATTATTGTTTATTTATGCCAACTGGTCAGGCTATAATTTTCCTCATTTATTCAAGAAGTGGAGATTTAATTTTCATCTTAATCAAAAAAGTTTATTAGGATAAGATTTTGCCCCCGCTTGAGGAAAATTGAAGATGCTTCCCTATACACTGACCGAAAAACCAAGGTTGTAAAAATCGCTAGTCGGCCGCTAGTCGGTTCGCAGGGACTAAGAATTAATTGGATTAATCGGGGACTATTCGGGGACTAGTCGGATTAATCGGTTTGAGTTTTTAAAATTATATATGTATATATATGCAGTAAAAATAATAATATATATGCAATATGTCATCAAAATATTAACTTAAGTACCAAAAAAATAATATATATGCAATATATGTCTTTGGTATGCACCTTTTCTGAAACTTTTCTCCTTCTCTTCTTTCTCCTTCTTCTCCTTCTCTGTTGCTTTTAGGTTTTTGAAAGAACTGAATTTCAGATAGGATTTTGATCTTTTTCATCTGTTTTTTTTTTTGAACCGAGGCCTAGTCGACCGACTAGGCCCGTCTAGCCGCCTAGTCAGCTGTCTAGGTCTGATTATTGCTTGATCCAAATTTTTTTTACCGACTAGCCCCTAGTCGAGTCGGTGAAGACCGACTACCGACTAGTCGGATTTTTACAATAGTGCTGGAAAAACTCGAGTTCCAATAAAACATATTATAGCAATTGAACTTCGTCATGAGCTATGAATATGATATTTGATTCCAACAGGTTATAAATGAAAAACAGTACTCAAGTGTATGCCAATGCTAGTTTCATGGTATATAATAATGTAAGTGCATAACAATGGTTGCACCAAACAAAACAGAAACAAGTATAAGAAAGAACGTCATCTAAAGCAAACAAAATATCAATCTCAATGAAACATGGAAGTACAGTAGAATTCAACTAAACATTGTCATGTGCTGTAATATCCAATCATGAAAGTTCTAGCAAATCACCACAAGTTACTTAAAAGTAGACTCCTAGTAACAACATAGCACACAGATTATCCCAACAAAAGCTGGGCATTCGGAATAAAACAAAAGCAATCAAAAATGTTACCCCGAATTGTGCCAGAAACCAAACAAACGTCCATCTCAGAGAAGCACGAGGCCGAGTTCCAACGGATGCAAGGCATTCCTGATCCGATAGTTGTACAGATAATAGTGGAGCTGCCCATCTCCTGGCCCGAACTTGAGCTCCTTCAGAAACCCCTCGTTCTCCATCACGTCGAGTGCGTTGAAAACATCATAATCCTTCTGCTTCGCCACGATCAGAGCGTCGTTCATCAGCTGCAGCAGGGGAGTCTTGGTGCTCACGTTGTAGTAAGAGTAAGCTGCCTTGAGCCCCGTGTAGTTCGGGTTGTTGAGGATGGACGACGGGAGGGTGTAGAAGCTGCAGAAGTCGGTGATCTCGTGGGTCACGGGGCTCTCCACAAGGAAGCTGTCAACAACATTCTCGACGGGGAGGAGCCAGTGCTCAACGTCGTCCTCGTCGAAGTCCGGGGCGACGGCGAACCGTGCAAGGTACCCCCTTAGCAGCCTGGTGACCTCCGGCACGTCACGGAGCTCCATCTTGCGGAACCCCGGGGTGACCGTGGCGTCGGGCAGCTTGTAGAGGCGTATGGTCCTGCTCATCGTCATCCTCGCCCCGAGCCGCGAGAACCCGACGTCGATCAGCTTCTTGGGGTTCAGCGAGCGGTGCCAGTAGCGGCACGTCGCAATCGGGGTCGGGAGCACGACGCCGGCCGTGTACGCGGCCTGCCAGATGTTCTCGAGGTGGACGCGGCGGGTGACCTCCTTGATCATGACGGGGGCGAGGCGTTTTGAGCGGAGCTTCTTGTGGACACAGAGGAAGTTGATCTCGGCCATCCGGACGACGTCGTCGCGGACGCGGAGCCGCGCGGGGATGCCGGTGATGAATGCGACAAGCTTCTTGGTGGACTTCACGCGGACGCCGATGTGCCAGGAGGGGAAGAACCCCGGGGGGCGGAGAGCCCACTGGAGGAACTCCTTCGAGTAGTTGAAGCGGAACATGTTCTCGTCGTCCTCGACGTAGTTGTTGGTGAGGAGGGTGTAGACCTCGAGGCAGACGGAGGGGTCGGAGATGTCGCAGGTTGACCACTCGTAGGCGGAGGGGAGGCCGTAGGGTTCGGGCTTGACGTCGGAGAGGGGTGTGGGAGGCTCGATGGGGCCTTCGGGGAGAGAGGAGTCGCCGAGGTCCTTGAACTGGCCGACGGGCTGGGTCTCCCAGAAGCGGTGCTTCTGGACGCCGCTGAGGGAGAGGGAGTCCTGGACGCGGCGGGCGAGGGCGTCGATCGAGGCCTCGGAGGGGTCGGAGGAGGGCTCGTCGGCGGGGATCTGGGGGTGCTTCTGGTCGTCGTCCGCCATGGCTGGATCTGGAAGAGAGACTAATTCAGATTTCTTGATTTGGGAATTTGAGGGAGAGGGAGGAGGGGGAGGAGATTACCTGGAAATTAGGGTTTTCAGGAAGAGGGATGTGGGAATGAAAAATGGAAAAGGGAAAAAAGAGGAGGAGCGAACGAGAAGAACAGGCGGCCAAGGCGAGGGGAGCCTTTTGGAGTACGCTCCTAAAACGTATCCTACTGGGCCCTGGTTGTTAGTGGAACGGGTTAGAAACTCGGATCAGGGTTCGGACATGTATTTTTTAGTTGTTCCTAGTTCCTACTGCAGGAGGTTGGGACACTCTAGGAAGCGTGCGACAAAATTTTTCTAAAGTGGGTAGGATTGTAACATCCAATTTTTCAGATGATGGTAATTTTAAAATTTTATAATTTTAATTATTAATTATTGATATTTGATTCACATTATGATTTTTAGTGATTTTTAATAATTTTTTTTAAACTATTTAAGAATTGATTTAAGTCATGACTTGTGATTTTGATGTGCTGCTAGTGAAACCTGAGAGACTGCATGACCTAGAGCCTAACCATGTCATTGGGATGATTTAATTATCATTTTTAGCCTAGGGATAATTTGGTCATTTTGACTTATTTGAATTATTTGGTGATTTGTTGAATTGGTGAATTCTAGTTTGACTTTGACTTGTTGAGACCTGCATAGGCCACCACTAAAAACGTGTCACAACCCGCACCCGCTGTGAGGGTACGAGCACGTAACAACGGACAGCGTTCTACCGCCGACACTGCGGCGTAGGCTGGGCGTTGTTACGTGCTCGTACCCTCACAGCGGGTGCGGGTCGTGACACGTTTTTAGTGTAAGTAATAAAAAGCTGAATTCCATCACCCTGTATAGAATATTAAGACAAAAATGCGCGGTGGCTCGCGTATTACTTAGATCCGTCAATTGGATCGGTCCGGTCCGACACAAGTTCGACTTAAAAATTTAGTCAATGTGTTAGTCCAGTCCGATTAATCATGGGTCCGAACCGGACCGACCTCGTATATTGGGTCGTATCGGATCACATATATCGGTCCATAATATAGGTCCATAATATATGGGCCTAAGCCGAAGCTCGACCCGTTTACAACATCCCTTTGGCAGCATTTATGTAGTTTCAACAACAATTGAGGGACAATCTGCAATACACAAATAGAAAATGATGTACAAATCTATATGGGAGGAGCTTCAGAGTACGATACGTGCAGTTTATCATATTGACTACCAGGACCCAGCAGAAGCTTGAAAGAATCGTCAGTAAAAACACCACATATTTAGATCAAACGAACTCTTCGCAGTACTTTCTTCCACTTACGTGAGGGAAGCATAAGCTGACTTTGCAACATTTTATTGTCTGGCTTTGCCCACAAGTAATTATATTACACTTGAATTTGTCCTTAAATAATTCATTAAGTTTTGGAATTAATTAGATCTCATTCCAGGTTGGTATTATCCTTGTGCTATTAAAAAGTCAATTTACTGCTTGCTAGAATCTTACTACGTTGTACCATCCCTTCGTCCCCAATATTGATCTCCAGTATGACCCAGCTCGGCCCGGCCCGGAGCCTATTGTGTCGTGGCTCACGTGCCGGGCCGGGCTCAGATTTTTCACTCATAGCCCGGTCCGGCCCGTTATAGTTCATGGGCCTAAGAGGCTCGGTCCAAGCCCGATCCGACCCACTCAAATTTCGTGTCGGCCCACTTAACAGCTTTAGTATTACTCGGGAGCCGCCGCATCCCCCTTCCACCCACCCTCTCCTGCTCCGCGTTCGACCGTCTCGCTATCACGTCCACCTGCGCACTAGCACTGCCCCTTCCGCCCGCCCGTTCCCCCCTCATGCTCCGTGTCTGGCCGGCCCGTCGTGCGCTAGAGATTAATGATCATGAGTAGATTACAGTGCTTTGTTCTATTTTTTTAATGTATTATTTATGAGAAATCGATATGTATAATATTTTGATCTACATTCGTTTCGTAACTAAACTTATGTTTGTATAGTATTGTGTATCAAAGATAGTTATTAGAAAACTAGTGTAATCCAGTCACTTATGTTTGGATATTTACTTAAGATGTGGATAAGATTTACTATCTTATTGTTGTTATTTGACACATTCTTTATCCTTATCATAAAGTTTTACATGTGACAATTACGAATATAAATATTGGTATATTTCTAGATTTTGCAGTTTAAAATGGTATTATATGCACTCAGTTCATTGTACTATAAGAATATGACGTGCCATTCTTCATCTTCTTTCTCACGATGCTACATTTTCAACATGAGCGTCCTCCAATTTTATGCCCCACCCTACATTTTTGTAACCCATCTTCCCAAAATATTTATAATATATTTTTATTTATTTATTTGAATTAAATGGTAATTTTTAGTATTTTATAAATAATTATTTAGTTAATTATTACGGTAGATGATTTTATCCATGATGGAGTTTTGGAGTACACGGTAACTAGAAATCGTGGCACAGATAGTGTCATGGCGTGCTTTGACTAGTGTATTAGCCTCGGTAGGGAAGATCGAGCCATAGTGATGTCCTAACTAGTAAAACCAGACCAAGTTACGACTTAACCCTTACCGAAGATTATTTATTTATTTATTAATTATATTATTGAGTTTTAGGGAACCCGATTGTACCGAGTTAGTCCAGATAGGACCCAAGACAAGCCCAAGCCCATGTTGTCATGCGGGACATCCGATGACATATGTGTTTATGTATTTTGGTGAGTGGGTGATTTTCCGTTTTAGTGATTTAAGGAATATTTCTAAGTATTCATAATTTAATATTATAAATATTATTATTAGTGATATTCAGTGACGTTTGTATAAAATAGGTCCTCGTATATTTTTGGATTTTTAGACTATACATATTGGTATATATGCCTTTATTTGGTTTATTAAATTTTGTTATTATTATTATTATTATTATTATTATTATTATTATTATTATTATTATTATTATTATTATTATTATTTCTGAGGTCATTATTATATAATACCATTATTATTAGTATTTGTTATATTTATTTGGTTATCAAATAAATGTTATATATATATATATATATATATATATATATATATATATATATATATATATATATATATATATATATATATATATATATATATATATATATATATATATATATATATATTTATTTATTTATAAGAATAGGCCTTACTCTAGGAATATATAATATAGGGTTGTTATTTATATTTTATGGATATATATTATACAAGTATGTATATGAGTATATAGTTATATGTATATATTTAAATAGATATATTATATATAGAAATGAATGTATTAATAAAACAGTGAGGACTAATTAATCAGCCCAGCCCAAAGGACCGGCCAGCAGGACCCATTTCCCGCGAGCAGCCATGCTGAGATCCACCTGACCCCAATAATACGCGTATATATATAAAAACCCGATAACGAGAGCGGAGAAGGATTGATACGCAAACCCTAACCCCGAACCAGCGCCGACCACCTGGCGACCCTTTCTCCGTCCTGGCGCCGCCGCGCGCAGCCGCAGGCCTGCCACGGCCGCGCCGGAGAAAGCGCAAACGGCGGACACGCGCGCGCGCGACGGGACATGACAGCCGCGACAGTGGCCAAGTATTGATCATTCTTTGAAGTATGATTTCTCTCTATGTATTCCTCCGATCTTCGATCCATAAATTATTATATAAAGCCTATTAGACCTTCTTCAAACCCCTGCAGATGGATTTTATTCTATGACAGTAGGAAGCCCAGAATATCGACACAAAGTCGAACCAAAATCCTGTTCAAAACAGGACATAAAGTAATCAAAGTGTCACGACCCGCACCCACTGTGAGGGTACGAAAACGTAACAACGCCCAGCCTACGCCGCAGTGTCGGCGGTAGAAACGCTGTCCTAGGTCAACATACATCTAACAATATCTATCTAAACAGTTTATACTTCCCGAATGGGGGTGACATAGCAGTAATAAACTCAATCACAACTAAGAAAGAGATAGCACGATATGAAATAGAACTCGAGGAAATAAATAGATAAAAAATAGTCTAAGATAATCCCAGCAAATATCCAGAAGTACATGGTCTCAGATACAGAATGAAGAATATATACAACTCTGAACTCCAAATATAGTCTAGCTAAAACATGTCTCATGACTACATAAAAGAAGATAAACCTAACTAATCTAGACTAGGCAATCTGGGTGATATCCTCAGCTAGAGCTGGGTCCTCCTGAGGGTCCAGCTCATAGGTGTCATCTAAGGCTGCCCCGTAGTAAGTATCCAGACCAGCCTCCTCCTCCTCCTCTGTAATATTTTCAATAGGTCCAGTCAGGACAGGAGCGAGCACAATACATCTCATGCAGTTCATATCATGTCAGGAAATATAAAGCAAGCAATAGAATAAGATACATGAAACGTTGTAAAAAGATGTACATGAAAACATGAGAGATATTTGATAACTGGAAATATATACATGATAAGTAAGAACTGTAAGTGACTAGTGATTTAGAGTACGAGATGGCATATAATTGGCTTAGGTAGTACATGATAAAACATGGAAGTAACAGAGTGTACATGATGGGTAAATCACATGACCATTTATACTCACCCCTACCCACAATCAATACACAAGGATCTATTCAAGTTACGTTACGGACATGATGTTTTGGTTATACAAGAGACACATGGGCAAATCATGAGCGTACATGAAAGAACATGAGAGTACATGGACGTACATGTAAGAACATGAGAGAACATGAGTGTACATGAATAACGCAAAAGCAAGGAATACATGATGTACATGAAACACATGTCATAAAGTATCCGATGCGCCCGCTAAGGGGGATAACATCCCAAGAAGAGATCCATATAGTACCAATCCGTGATGATAACGTGACAGCATCAAGTAAAAGTAATCTAGAGCGAAAATATAAATCGTGACAAGTATGAAACGATCAAAGAATGTACTCGCCTGGTATCTGAGTGTCCGATATGAAAGTACTGTCCGAGGAGTGGTGTCTGGCTCCTAATCAGAACAGCACAAGTCACAACAAGTCCAGAATAGTATAATGAAGTCCTACTATGCATTCTACATGATTCTAGGTCAATCTAGGCCAAAGTCAACTCTTGGTCAACTCTGGTCAACCCTAGAAGTCAAACTAGGTCATCCAAGTCTAAACTAGGCTATCAAGTCTAAACTAGTCTATACTAGGTCTAATGAAGCTATACTAGGTTAATCAAGACTAATCTAGGCAATCTAGACTAACTATAAGTTATGTGTCATCCAACACCATAAGTAAAATACACTAGCTAGGTGCCCATATACCTATACATAGGTATAGGCACAACACATATCATGGCTATATATATATATGTAAGCCCCCTGAATTTCAGGGTTTATTTTTATTTTTCTGAATGAATTGTTTTCGATAAATATATTATTATTTAATTGTTTAGATCATTAATGTACCTTTCCATGTCTTTGACTTCTGGAGCGTCAGGAATACCAATCTCTGTAAACTCTCTTCACGAGTGTTGAAGTAGACAAGATTATCTTCGTTTTGATATATCATGTCCCACTTAAATTCGTTCCCTTGTGCTCTTTTTGTATCGCGCAAGTTCGGGTCAACTTAGACCAATTAATCGTTGAATAATTATTCCCACTTTTATTTTTGATCGTCGTTTACACGTTGCCGTTGCTTTTAATTTAGGAGCACCAGATCAGCCATTTTCTCAAAACCAACTTCTCATGAATGATCTACTCGAGACGCTCTTCACCCATGACCTTCGTGTCCCACTCAGACACTTCATTTTGTGCTTCATTTTCTTCGCACAACTTTCGGTTCAATTTAGGCCAATTAATTATCTACCGTGAAACCCGATTTAATTTCCGATTTAATTTCGGGACCCGACATCGATCCAGCCTGTCAACCCGAAGTATGGACGTAGCCCATACGAAGCCTACTACCCGCATGAAACTTGTGTCCCATTTATTGGAGTCCCCGTATATTATTTATTTACCCGTGATTATAAATACACATTTAATTCGAATATTGCCCCCTGTCCGATTTTGACCCGACCCGGTTCGACCGAACCCGAACCCATGCTCCATGTTGCCCTTTCATGACTGCCCAAATACCCTACATAATTTTCCTATTTCTCCTATTTAGAAAATATCTCTCCTTCCCTCTATTTTTACAAATATCCCAAATACCCTACTTCGTGGCCGGCCCGCGCCCCCACGAGCACCCCCTCGTCCCGGCGACCTCCGGCGAGCCACCCCGTGGCTAACGCCCGCTTCCCCGACGCGCCGAATAGGCTATTCGTGCGTTTGAACGAAATCCCGTCGTGACGCACGAGTTTGGAACTCAGAATTCGTGCTCCGTCGCAGCAAGTTCGTGCACATTTTCCGGGAGATCCGACCTTTGGATCGGCGAACTCCTTGCTCCGTCGCAATCTTGGTATATCCATCTTCACTCCTGTCAATTTTCACCCGTTAATTTCGTCGTTTGATACCTCAAAACTGGCCACCAAGTTGACACTTTAAATTGAACTGTTTTTGGACAGTTTCGTGGAGCCGACTTCGTCAGCTCGTAACTTCGCCGTCGCAGCTCCGTTTTGCGCACTGTCAATTCCGGTGCACAGCTGGTGTAACCATCTTCTTGTCTCCTTTATATTTCGTTTCATTTTAAGCACGTTTGGTTGGTTGAATTCGACGCCAAATTTGGCCGTCCGAATTCTTTAAATCGCGCTTGTTAAATTCCATTTTTGAACCCAGGACTTTGGATTCAATTTCTGACACCACCAGTAGACTCGTGGCATCGTTCTGGCATGTTTTCATATAAAGTTTGCTTGATTTGGAGAACGTGGGCCCTAGCACGCATTTCGGTGCAAAACGGGTCCTACTTTTCGAGTCACGGGTCACTTTGAGATCGGCTCATCGGAATTCCATTCCGGATATACCGTTGAGTTCGTATCGTCGTTCTGGACTCGTTGACATATAATTTGCTGAGTTTTGAAGACATTTGCTCCGGCACGCATTTTCGTGCAAACCGGATACCAAGTGTCGCGTCAACGTATCATTTTGAGATCGGCACATCGGAATTCCATTTTGGATATACCGTTGGGTTCGTATCATCATTCTGGATTCGTGGACATATAATTTGCTAGGTTTTGTAGACTTCTATTCCGACACGCTTTTCGGTGCAAAGTGTGTCCAACGGCGGACATCATTTTGACCCAAAATTACCGTTTTACCCCTGTGTCTAAATTGGACTTATGGGTAGGCTATCCTAGCTGATTTGACCGTTCTGGACACGTTGGGAATATTTATTTTGTCATCCGACAACATCTGTAGATTTTGATTATGTATTATCCTTAATTTATAAGTAATTATTTTTTTAGATATTGTTACTTTCTGGTTTTGAATTTTTATATATATTTTAATTGCTGTAAAAATCTTGGAAAAATGGTATTTAAATATTATGTTAATTTAGCTAATTTATTATAATTTTTCTAGCATTTAATAAGTACTTTTGGTATTTTATAAAAATAAAAAAACAGAACTTATTTTCAGTATATTTATGTTTGCTGATTTTTAATAAATATTTATGAGGGTTTATAAATCCAAGAAAAATTAGTATAAATTTCTATAATTAACAAGGATTATTTTGGTACTTTATTTTATATATATTTAAGCTTTTTGTCTATCTCTAAAATTGTTGGAACTTAATGTACAGTTTGATTTAATTATTGAATAATTATGACTTATAATGTTTTGTGTTCTTTTGAGTTATTGTAGTATTGGATCTCACCCCGCACTAGTGTAAAGACCCTAGGAAGTTAGTTTGTGTATAGTGACACTCCACATTAGACTTTTATGCTAGGTCCCCACTTGGCTAGTATCCAGTCAGGAGTCGTGTCACACCACTAGTGTAATATTGAACATAGTTTAGAACTGAGTTGTATATCATTATTGACAGGACATCAGACATCTATATCTTCGTACTAGTATTCTTGCTTTGCTCGAGGCAAGTACATCTACACACTCATTTACTGTCTTTTATGCTAGAACATGTATTAACCCTGTTAAAAATATTGATTCTTGAGGTAGCAAGCTATATCTTCACATGTTGTATTACTTTCAGTACTTGCCATACTTAGGACAGTTATCATATCTTCACATGCTTCTTACTGGTTCTCAGTACATGTTTCACTATGCTTTATACTACTCGGAGTATTCACATGTTTCATACGGCTCCCAGTACCTGTCATGCTTATACCGCTGCCGGTATCTTTCACATGCTTTTACTGTTCTCGTATCTCTTACATGTTTAGAATATGGGTTATGGGAAAACTGACAGTTGAGTACGTGATCACGACCCCCTTCTCCGTACGTATGTACCGAGCAAGGTTGACATTTTATATGTATACCTTGTCGTAGGCTTTATCTCAACGCGGATTTGTACGTATATACATCTGTCGCCGTTTCACTTGTACGGAAGTACATTTTATTATGTGCCCCCAGCACATTGTACATCTATTGACCGATCACGTACCTGCTACAGTTTTAAACATTACATATACATCTGTCTTTATGACATATGTATCCTTGTCATGATAGATTATGAGATATACCATGATTCCAGATATGCCATGTTCCCTGTGTTACTATGATATTGTGATCCCAGTTGTACCATGAGGCCATATTTCTAGTATTTCCTGTTTTATAGACTTATCACACCATGTTTCTTGTTGTACATCTCTTTCATTATATGTTCAGTACTTTAGTTGTAGAGGTTGTACTTGCTCCCGTCCTGACAGGATAACGTTGTAGGTTTACTTTTCGAGAAGGAAACGCTGTGTGTTACATGTTATGGTACTGCATTGAGGACCTGGCCTTAGCTCCAGTAGAGGCCCCAGCGGGGAACCTTGCTTAGATATCTTTCTCGTGTTTTGGGACTTAGACTTTGGTATGTACTTATATTTGGATACTGGACTTTGTCTCCAGTTAGATACTTTTGTTATGTATTATTAAGTCTGTGCTCATGTTACCTTCGCTTATAGATGCTGTGTTGTGATGAACTTTAAATGTGATTTTAGAACTGTTAGTAGCTTAGATCATTTATTGTCTATTCTTAGAACAGCTTACTGCGCTTTAACCAAGCGTAGGCTGGACATGGCTCGGCCTGGCCCAACAATTTGGGTATCGGGTCGTGACATATTTTTTTGGCGGCCCATGCAAGTCCAGACTTAAGTTGTTTGGTTACGTTATTGTACCAAGCATGCCTGCAATTAGGATCTAGGACAACTTGTTAACACTAGGGATAACATTTAAAACACCTAGAGGATAACTAGGATTGCAACATAGGAGAACTCATCACAGCATAGGACCGTTAGCTATAAATAGCCTCTTGTTTGTATTTCAGTGGGTCAATTTAGACCAAGTTGGTACCCTTGGGATGACCCCCGAGGATTTCACTCTAATCTCACTCTAATCTTATCTAGAAATCAGTTTCCACTTATTTCCATTTGCTCTTCTTTAAATTCGTTGTTGAATTTAATTTCTGATTTTTGTTGTTAACTTTGATCTTGCATCGTGATAAATTTTGTGGATTGAATTGTGATATATTCTGATAAGGTAAACGTCTGCTTTAGTTATGGAGTTTAGAATTTATCGCAGCCATATTAGCTGGTATGACAAAAACGTAGAGCCTGATTTTGATATATTATCCTATTCATAGAATTTAGATTTTCTCGCAGCCATACCGGTTGGTGTGGCGAGGATTCTAGATAACATGATTATATGGTGTATACCTTAGTTATGACTCTACCGTTTATTGCATCTAAGCTTACTGGTGGGGCGAAAATTCTGGCAACATGATTTCAGGAAGACATGTATGGTTATCAGATCATATCCCAACTTGGTTTACTTTCTTATGATCGAAGAGCAAGAATAAGTTTTTATCATTATTCTTCCCCGTCTTGATTAACTCTGTTCTATCTACATCTGCAACTAGGATTATAGGTTCTCTAAGACTCTCCAACAGGATTGTTTTCATGTTATCTTTTTGGACATAATTATTTTTGTGTTCCATCTTTCCTATGACTTGACTAAACTCTTCTTCGTTAACCTCTTGGATAATTCTTCTCGTTATACATCTCGTTGTCTTCGTACCATTCTTGGAAATATTTCGATAAACTTTTCTGTCTTGCTTGACCCTTTAACTTGTTTGGACACTGTTATGGATTGCTTGACCCAGTCTTAGGCCTTGTTACCTTCTATTTAATAGACGACCGAAATAGCCAAACCTTGTTGCCTGATCCTGTAGTATAACTATAAATGTATGGTGTGATTGTGATAAGTACTTTTCCTAGGGATTGATTAGATTAAGCTTATAGGACAAGTATAAGCGACTGACTGTAGTAGACTTGGAAACCCTTAAGAACGATTGTATTGATAGTATGACTTGATGATAGGGTATCTAAGATAGAATTATAAGATATTATATTGTTGTGACTATGGATTGAGGATTAGAATTTTGTGCTAAGCAAATTGAGGATTTAGCATTTGTAGAATTTTGGTTGGTTACCTATAGCTAATTACATGTGATTAGAGGGTAGATTGATATGTGGATTGATATAGAATAAGTTAGAATGAGTTATCGTATTGTATACGAGATCGGGAAAATATCAGTTAAAAAGACATGGAACAAGACAAAGACATATGTACATTGGTAATTAATAAATCGGGAGTTTTGAAATCGAGGATTTATATTCGAAGGACTTGTTGAGTAAAAAGAAAAAGGCTCTACGCCAAGGATAAGAATTGAACGTATAATTTCAAGGAGAAACTGTAGGAAAGGATTGACGACAAATGATGCTAAGGAACTGTGGATTGATAGAATATGGATACTTAGGATACGATAAGGAAATCCAGTATTTACAATTAAGATTGGAAATATGATTGATGATTAAGCATTATAGGCTTATAGACATACCCGGAGAATGACCTATAGTTTAGGGTATACATAAATATTCCATGTTAGTATGGAAGATTCTAAAGGATGTATGGCGTAGTTTATGACAGAAGGACTTTGTTGAACCTGAACCAAAAAGTTTGTAGGAGAAACAAAAGAGATGATTACAAGGATAGCAGATTGAGTATTGTAGCAAGAGCAGCTACATATTATAGTTTGACCGGTTGGATGATTTTTAATTTCGAGGACGAAATTTTTGTAAGGTGGGTAGGATGTAAGCCCCCTGAATTTCAGGGTTTATTTTTATTTTTCTGAATGAATTGTTTTCGATAAATATATTATTATTAATTGTTTAGATCATTAATGTACCTTTCCATGTCTTTGACTTCTGGAGCGTCAGGAATACCAATCTCTGTAAACTCTCTTCACGAGTGTTGAAGTAGACAAGATTATCTTCGTTTTGATATATCATGTCCCACTTAAATTCGTTCCCTTGTGCTCTTTTTGTATCGCGCAAGTTCGGGTCAACTTAGACCAATTAATCGTTGAATAATTATTCCCACTTTTATTTTTGATCGTCGTTTACACGTTGCCGTTGCTTTTAATTTAGGAGCACCAGATCAGCCATTTTCTCAAAACCAACTTCTCATGAATGATCTACTCGAGACGCTCTTCACCCATGACCTTCGTGTCCCACTCAGACACTTCATTTTGTGCTTCATTTTCTTCGCACAACTTTCGGTTCAATTTAGGCCAATTAATTATCTACCGTGAAACCCGATTTAATTTCCGATTTAATTTCGGGACCCGACATCGATCCAGCCTGTCAACCCGAAGTATGGACGTGGCCCATACGAAGCCTACTACCCGCATGAAACTTGTGTCCCATTTATTGGAGTCCCCGTATATTATTTATTTACCCGTGATTATAAATACGCATTTAATTCGAATATTGCCCCCTGTCCGATTTTGACCCGACCCGGTTCGACCGAACCCGAACCCATGCTCCATGTTGCCCTTTCATGACTGCCCAAATACCCTACATAATTTTCCTATTTCTCCTATTTAGAAAATATCTCTCCTTCCCTCTATTTTTACAAATATCTTATTTTTAATTCTTGTATATATATATACACACACATATATATATATATATATATATATATATATATATATATATATATATATATATATATATATATATATATATATATATATATATATATATATATATACCTCTCTTTCTCTCTCTTTACTTTACACACCCCCTCACCCTCTCCCATCACAGCAATGACTCCCCCCCTTGGCCGACTACTCTCTCTCCTCCCTCTCTCTATACTTTTCTCTCTCTATCTCTCTTTATATATATATACCTATATATATATATAAACATACATATATATACATATATAACTCTCTCCCTCTCTCTCTCTTTAACACTTACAGCTCACACCCCCCCACAAACAGTGGCCGACCTCCTTTATCTCTCTCTCTCCCATTCAAATATCACTCTCTCTCTCTCTCACTCTTTATATTATATACTCACACACACATACATGCATATCTCTCTCTCCCTCTTTCATTACACAACACCAACACCACCACAGCCAGCTCCCCACCTCCATGGCCGAGCTCCTCCTTCCTTCTTCTTCATTCTCATCATCATCTTCTTCATCAACCCACAACCACCACAATCACCATTAACATCTTCACCTCCACCATCATAACTCCATCACCAATACCACTTCAAACCATCACGCCACCGCCCACCGCCGGGCCTCCGCCGTGCGTCGCCGCGGGCACCCCCGCCGGCGACCGCCGTGGCAGGCAGCGCAGCCGTCAGCAGCAGCAGCTGCGGCAGCAGCTGTGTGCGCCTACGCGCGCACGCAAGTGCGCGTTGCCGCGTGGCCGTGCGCCACTTCGTGGCCGGCCCGCGCCCCTACGAGCACCCCCTCGTCCCGGCGACCTCCGGCGAGCCACCCCGTGGCTAACGCCCGCTTCCCCGACGCGCCGAATAGGCTATTCGTGCGTTTTGAACGAAATCCCGTCGTGACGCGCGAGTTTGGAACTCAGAATTCCCGCTCCGTCGCAGCAAGTTCGTGCACATTTTCCGGGAGATCCGACCGTTGGATCGGCGAACTCCTTGCTTTGTCGCAATCTCGGTATATCCATCTTCACTCCTGTCAATTTTCACCCGTTAATTTCGTCGTTTGATACCTCAAAACTGGCCACCAAGTTGACACTTTAAATTAAACTGTTTTTGGACAGTTTCGTGGAGCCGACTTCGTCAGCTCGTAACTTCGCAGTCGCAGCTCCGTTTTGCGCACTGTCAGTTCCGGTGCACAGCTGGTATAACCATCTTCCTGTCTCCTTTATATTTCGTTTCATTTTAAGCACGTTTGGTTGGTTGAATTCGACGCCAAAGTTGGCCGTCCGAATTCTTTAAATCGTGCTTGTTAAATTCCATTTTTGAACCCGGGACTCCGGATTCAATTTCTGACACCACCAGTAGACTCGTGGCGTCGTTCTGGCATGTTTTCATATAAAGTTTGCTTGATTTGGAGAACGTGGACCCTGGCACGCATTTCGGTACAAAATGGGTCCCATTTTTCGAGTCACGGGTCACTTTGAGATCGGCTCATCGGAATTCCATTCCGGATATACCGTTGAGTTCGTATCGTCGTTCTGGACTCGTTGACATATAATTTGCTGAGTTTTGAAGACATTTGCTCCGGCACGCATTTTCGTGCAAACCGGATACAAAGTGTCGCGTCGACGTATCATTTTGAGATCGGCACATCGGAATCCCATTTTGGACATACCGTTGGGTTCGTATCATCATTCTGGATTCGTGGACATATAATTTGCTAGGTTTTGTAGACTTCTATCCCGACACGCTTTTCGGTGCAAAGTGTGTCCAACGGCGGACATCATTTTGACCCGAAATTATCATTTTACCCCTGTGTCTAAATTAGACTTATGGGTAGTCTATCCTAGCTGATTTGACCATTCTGGACACGTTGGGGATATTTATTTTATCATCCGACAACATCTGTAGATTTTGATTATGTATTATCCTTAATTTATAAGTAATTATTTTTCTAGATATTGTTACTTTCTGGTTTTGAATTTTTATATATATTTTAATTGCTGTAAAAATCTTGGAAAAATAGTATTTAAATATTATGTTAATTTAGATAATTTATTATAATTTTTCTAGCATTTAATAAGTACTTTTGGTATTTTATAAAAATAGGAAAACAGAACTCATTTTCAGTATATTTATGTTTGCTGATTTTTAATAAATATTTATGAGGGTTTATAAATCCCAAAAAAATTAGTATAAATTTCTATAATTAACAAGGATTATTTTGGTACTTTATTTTATATATATTTAAGCTTTTTGTCTATCTCTAAAATTGTTGGAACTTAGTGTACAGTTTAATTTAATTATTGAATAATTATGACTTATAATGTTTTGTGTTCTTTTGAGTTATTGTAGTATTGGATCTCACCCCGCACTAGTGTAAAGACCCTAGGAAGTTAGTTTGTGTATAGTGACACTCCACATTAGACTTTTATGCTAGGTCCCCACTTGGCTAGTATCCAGTCAGGAGTCGTGTCACACCACTAGTGTAATATTGAACATAGTTTAGAACTGAGTTGTATATCATTATTGACAGGACACTGGACATCTATATCTTCGTACTAGTATTCTTGCTTTGCTCGAGGCAAGTACATCTACACACTCATTTACTGTCTTTTAATGCTAGAACATGTATTAACCCTGTTAAAAATATTGATTCTTGAGGTAGCAAGCTATATCTTCACATGTTGTATTATTTTCAGTACTTGCCATGCTTAGGACAGTTATCATATCTTCACATGCTTCTTACTGGTTCTCAGTACATGTTTCACTATGCTTTATACTACTCGGAGTATTCACACGTTTCATACGGCTCCCAGTACCTGTCATGCTTATACCGCTGTCGGTATCTTTCACATGCTTTTACTGTTCTCGTATCTCTTACATGTTTAGAATATGGGTTATGAGAAAACTGACAGTTGAGTACGTGATCACGACCCCCTTCTCCGTACGTATGTACCGAGCAAGGTTGACATTTTATATGTATACCTTGTCGTAGGCTTTATCTCAACGCGGATTTGTACGTATGTACATCTGTCGCCGTTTCACTTGTACGGAAGTACATTTTATTATGTGCCCCCAGTACATTGTACATCTATTGACCGATCACGTACCTGCTACAGTTTTAAACATTACATATACATCTGTCTTTATGACATATGTATCCTTGTCATGATAGATTATGAGATATACCATGATTCCAGATATGCCATGTTCCCTGTGTTACTATGATATTGTGATCCCAGTTGTACCATGAGGCCATGTTTCTAGTATTTCCTGTTTTATAGACTTATCACACCATGTTTCTTGTTGTACATCTCTTTCATTATATGTTCAGTACTTTAGTTGTAGAGGTTGTACTTGCTCCCGTCCTGACAGAATAACGTTGTAGGTTTACTTTTCGAGAAGGAAACGCTGTGTGTTACATGTTATGGTACTGCATTGAGGACCTGGCCTTAGCTCCAGTAGAGGCCCCAGCGGGGAACCTTGCTTAGATATCTTTCTCGTGTTTTGGGACTTAGACTTTGGTATGTACTTATATTTGGATACTGGACTTTGTCTCCAGTTAGATACTTTTGTTATGTATTATTAAGTCTGTGCTCATGTTACCTTCGCTTATAGATGCTGTGTTGTGATGAATTTTAAATGTGATTTTAGAACTGTTAGTAGCTTAGATCATTTATTGTCTATTCTTAGAACAGCTTACTGCGCTTTAACCAAGCGTAGGCTGGACATGGCTCGGCCCGGCCCAACAATTTGGGTATCGGGTCATGACAATATATATGCCATATATATATACATACATTATGTTTGTAACGAACCTATATATATCAACCTATATCATCCTAGGCTAAAGTATAACCCACAAAACCTTAAGCTAAAACATAGAATATATATATTCATACATATATTCATATAGATAATATATACATACATTATATACAAAGAGAGAGGGAAGCATGTGAGTGTGTGTGTGATGTGTGAGAACAAGCATGTAATGTGTGTGATGAGGGAAAAGTGAGGGTGTGTGTGTCAAGTTTTTAGATTTGTGTATGACATTGTGTAGCATGTGTGTGAGGGTTGATAGTGTAGGAAGCCATATGTGGCTGTGTTATACAATGGGTGTGTGAGTGTATGCATAACATTGTCTCAGTTTTCACAACATAGGAAATTCTCCTATTAATCATGTTATCTCCTTCTCAGTTTCAATGTGTGAACTCAGTTTTTAAACCATAGGAATTTCTCAGTTTTTGGTGAACCAAAACAATCTCAGATTTTTAAATGTATAGAACCATCCCAGGTTCTCAACAATTTCTCAGTTAAGTTATCAAATTCGAAATTGAAACTTAGGTTCTACTTATTCATCAAAAGTTCTCAGTTTTCATAAAGGGAATTAAAATCGAGATTAAAAACTGGAATAACAGTTGACAGTTTAATATACATATCATTCAACATTTCAAAAACAATTTCGAATCTAAAAACCCTACACTAGTCAGTACCCAATCATTGCAGAGGTCTAATAAACATGTAGGTGATCTAAATCAACATTTTAAGAAATCACAAACTCAGAAAAAAATGGATTAACTCAGGAACAAAGCAATACTATTTCAGGGAGTATCAGGAAAACCCATTCCAACATCAAATTGAATCAATTAACTAGGTGTAACCCTAAAGCAGGATGTGCAGACACTAGGTATACATGTACTCGTGTCTAGGAAGTAGTTCGTGTCCACAAAAGTGGACACGAAGTGTCAGTGAATGTGTCAAACCCAGCATCAGAGGACAGTGCATGCACTGCCTCGTGCACGTGTTCTCCTAGGTCTAGGATACGACACAGGCGTCCACGTGTCTCGTGGTCACGTGTGTAGGTTCACCTAGGGTCAGGCTACGTGTTCCACACCCTGATACGTGTCCACGTGTCGTGTAGAAAGGACACGAGACGCGTATCAGAGCCGATTTCTCAGCTGAACGTGTGCGTGTGTGGCCAGTGCGGCCCTAATTTCGTGTCCGATACAAAACGACACCTCGTGAAACTTTGGGGGCATGTTCGCAGACATTGCCCCCGTGTCCATGCCAAATTTGGCGTGTCGACGTGCACTGTGCAGTGTGCACGAACAAGGTGTTAGCAGGGCACTGCCATACTGTGCAGTGCAGTGCAGTGCAGTGCAGTGGGTTCGTGTCTGATTTTGACACGGACACGACACAATATCAGCTCAGTCAACCAAGATCCAATAAACAATAACAAAACCTAATTTCCTATTTAAAAACTTTCCAAAAATCAGATCGAAATTCCCTCTTGGGCATTTCGACAAACACCTAGGCCACACCCTTGATACGTGTCCAAATGGACACGAAACTCATGAAACCTGACACGACACCAATGCATACACTTAGGGGACCCCTAGGGCTTCCTAATGATGAAGACAAAACAAAATTTCTTTAAGGAATGAGGAAGTTACCTATACTTGAAATTTCAAGAAAACCTCCTTCTCTAGAGCTTTTCTCCTTGATGTCCCAATCCAACAAATCCACAACAAACTGAGATGAAACTTCAATGACAGCAAGAATAGAGGTATTAGAACCTATTGGAAGAGATTTAGAATGAAAAGGGAGAGAAATGGAGTTCTAGGGATTAATTAAAAAAGGAAACAAACCTTTCCTTCTAGACTTGAGCTTTCCTAAGAAAGAGGCAACCCTAAACTAAGAGAGTATTTATAGGGTGGTGTTCCCAAGGAGGATATGGTGGCTGGCCACTTAAGTCTAGGGCTAGGGTTTTAGAATTCTTGGGCTTTGGGCCAAGTTACATAGGCTATGGCTAAGTTGCTTTATTAATGGCTCTAAATCATAAGCCATGACTTATGACTTTCTAAATTCTAATGCTAACTAGGGTCTAATGTCTAAACCATTGATTAGGCTAGGTTAGACTAGAGTCATATATCATAACCAAGCTCATACTAACTAGGTTAGCTCCTAGGTTGGTCTACAAGGGCCAAAACTAGTCAAAGTCAACCTAGTCCAAACAAATCCAAAATAATTCCTAAAAATTCTCATAAATTCAAATAAATTCTATTAAATCTAAATAATAATTAATAATCCCAAATAATTCTTAAAATTACAAAAATAACTAAAATACCCCTCAATCTGGAAATGAACACTAGCAAGACACCAATTCATAAGTCATGAATTTAAATAGTTTAAAAATAATTAAAAATCACTAAAAATCATAACATGAAATAAATACCATTAAATAATAATTATAATTATAAAATTTCAAAATTACCCTCTTCTGGAAAAACTGGGTGTTACACAAAGTACTCATGTTTACGAACGAATCCTCGATAACCCAATAACCTTTTTGAAAATCCAATTAAACGGACCTGTAGACAACCTATACGAGATCGAACTCCTTTTTGTAGAATTGTTTTTAAGGTATTATACTGGAAATTATTTATGGTTAAAAAATCAAGAAAAATATGTTTTGAAAAACTAGAAAATCCTCGATACGACGTGCGTCCCGCCAATCCGGGCGACGTGGTCGTAAACCGAAAGCATCGAAAGGTGCGTAATGGTTTCGTGGACGTGTGGGCTTTGACGGAATTCAAATTGGTCGCGTGTGCACGACGAATTTGATGCATATCCGTCAAAATTTACCGTATCGGCCTCTGTGCAAGTTTCTCAATTACTTTGTGCACGTTCTCCAGATCGAGACGAAACTTGTGCCAACAAGACCGTATCATTTTTTTGGTCCTGTATGCCAAGTTTGGTCCGATTCTGAGACAGTTAATCGGATAGCCGTTTTGCGGGCCCTACGGTCCGATTCAACGGGCGATTTTATGCACGGCCCACCAGAATTCAAAGTTGGACATACCGTTGGGTTCATATCGTCAAAACGAATTCGTAGACATATAGTTTGATGACTTTAGAGACCACTGGCTCTGGCATACTTTTCGGTGCAAAGCGGGTCCAACGGCGGACACCGTTTTGACCCAAAATTATCGTTTTGTCCCTGTATCCAGAATTGGACTTAAGAACAGGCAATCCTAGCTAATTTGACTATTCTGAGAACATTGGTAATATTTATTTCAGCATCCGGAGATTGTTGTACGAGTTTGGACTATTGTGGTACACTGAGTGGTTTGGATTGTCGGTTTCATCAGCAAAGGACCACAGGCGAGTATAATTTATTGTTTGTTTTCAGTATTGATTTTTACTATATATTAGTGTTTAGTCGATAGATATGTGATTTTAGTTTTATGTTGATTTTTGTTCCTTGTTGTGTCGGGAGGATGAAGTACCAACGATGTGTGATCTGACTTTAGACCGTGTAGACCGTGTAGACCGTGATTATTATTGCATTTATATCTTGTAGACCGTGTAGACCATGATTATTATTGCATTTATACTATGTAGATCGTGTAGACCGTGATTATTAATATTTTGTAGACAGTATTTCTTTATTGTAGTATTTCATGTAGACCGTGTAACTGTAGATCGTGTAACTTTAGATCGTGTAGACCGTATCGCATAATTGTCCCGAGATCGATCACATGTCAAAGGTACTTCAGTCGGTCAGTTGGTGAGTATTTTATTGTATCTCATTTTCTGTTCTTGGTATTTAGTTTTATTCTATCTTTCTTCATTTATTTTATGAATCATATGTCTAAAGGCTAACATCTGTAGTATAGTCATTTTCATATATTGAAACTGCATTCAGTGAATTGTGCTCGTTCCATTCCTGACTGAAAACCAATATTTTTCAGGTTAGTCGTAGATTCACTTAGCATGGGAGATACGGGGGTACTTGCAGACAAAAGCCTAGAGACTAGCTAGATAGTGGACTTGTAGTCATTCAAATATTTGTACAAGTTTATATTTTTCTGCAAATGTAAAACTTGTAAATATTGTAAGTTAAATTAATTATGTGAATGAGCATTATTTGTGATTTTGATCTTCATGGCCGTGACAGCGTTCTACCGCCGACACTGCGGCTTAGGCTGGCTTGGACACGTCTCGTATCCGTTTAAAAAAATTGGTGCGGGTCGTGACAAGTTTTGTGGTGGCCCATGCAGGTCAATCTTCGTAAATCATGCGAACTCGTGATGGTACGTAAGTTAGTCGTACTATTGCGAGCCTGCGACTAGGAAATGCTCATTCACGAGTTAGGATTAATTTAATTTAAGTGAATGACTAGGACTAGGAGTCCCCTATACAAATTTACTAATGGGTAGTCTAGACCATGCAAGTTAGATAAGGAATTATTAATTTTAGTAGTTTGTCAGATCCCCATAGGTACACTATTGTCTCTTGATACGACGGAATCATCCAATGATGATAGGTTATCCCCTTGGTGAGACAGGGCTTCATAGAATTAATGATATGACCTTGATAGATTGTTCAAATTCTTCTCTTTGCCCTTTAGATATCATCCTCATATCTTAGTCGAATTACCTGTGAAATCCATTCTTCTGTATTAATATTTTAATAGAGTTAGTATTATTATTGTGAGCATTTTCTAAAAATTATTATTATTAATATTATTATTATTAAATATTATGAGTGGAAAATAATTTCAAAATTATTATAACATGGATTTTTGGTTTTTGATTCCAGACCCGAGTCCGAACCCAGACCCAGGCCTGAGCCGGACCCTTTCTTTTTCCTATTAGATCTAACTTGGTTTAATAGTTGTTTAATTATTAAAAAAAAGAAAAAAAAAGATATATTGGCTGGTCCAGTGTAATTAGGAATTGACCCACTCCTTTCACTCTCATATTTTCCTCCTTCTTCTTGCTCTCCAAACACACACGTAACCCACTCCTCTCCTCTTTATACTCTCCCCACTCATTTTCTTTCACAGAACACAGAGATTCCCATTTTTCCTACTCTCCCACGATCAGTTCATTTCTCACAGAGGAGAACTAAACACTCATCTCACAGAACTATCTCTCTCTCTTTTTCCTCACAAAAAACCAAAAACCATCTCGTTCTCTCTCACTGTGCTCTGAGAGAAAGAAAATTCTCAAACCCACTTCTCCCCCTACCCGAGCCCTAGCCCTAACCCCGGCCAACTCTGGCGATTCCCCAAATCTCCGGCCACCCGAAGCTCCGCGGCCCCTCCCTGCGGCGAGCTCCAGATCCGCGCGGCCTCTCCCCCGCCGTCCGCGCCGCCTCCAGCGCGCGGATCTCCCCGCACGGCTTCTCCCCGGCAAAGCCAGCGTTCCGCAGCCCCTCTTCCGCGGGTTCCTGCGCTCGACAGCGTACTCCCGCGCTCCTTTGTCCCCCCTGCTGTCCAGATCTGTCCGCGACGTCACTGATTTTCGCGGGCCAACGTGCCTATCCTTGGATTTCGTCGTTTCGACGTCGACGTCGCTGCGGGACTACTATTATTATTCATTCTATATCATCTGAGAGCTCTAGTCGAGCACCCGAGGTATAATTTCGCTGCCCGTTGCATTTATTTTCAGTAGTCTGTGATGATAATCGGTCCCCGGTTTTCCTTTGGGAAATCTGGTTAGCTACGTAGTAGATTCGGTTAGCTACGTTAGCTTTTGGTTGGTTGGTTTGCGAGATTTTTGTGATGTGGTTGCTGTGATTTTTGCGTTATTGGTGGATTGCGGGATTCCCGGGTATTTCGGGAAGGTTCTGGTGGTTTGGAGAATTAATTCGATGGTTATAGTTTTGGGATTATTATTTGGTTGGAACAATTGCAGGTTTCTGTGGCGCATTTTCCAGTTTTGGGTTGTCCCGAAATAGAGGAAGTGCTGCCCAAATTTTTACAAAACTTTATTTAATTTGATTTCAAAATCGGTTTTCGGAAATGAATTTTAAAACTGATTTTCGGGCGACGACCGTACCAGTCTGTGGGCCCTAGCGAAATGCAAACGCACCGGTCCGACCGGGCGTTGTGGTATTAGCTGGATTTTGATGATGGACCGAGTCTGAGACTCCAACTTTTACTTTAAATTATTTTATTTTAATGTTTAAGTTATAGTTATTTATTTATCGCACATTATAGGTATTAGATCATTTTCTCTTATTTGATGTAAAAAAAAAAAGATTGTATAGGGTATAAGCCCACTCTAGGATGTTTAGCTGTGCCCTTGTATTGTGTAGCGTAGATTTTACTTTCTTTTCTGGGTGGATGTGATCTTGGGTGGTTTTGATTAGACGTTTAAATCGTAGTTAGAATGTAATCTGTTCTCGTCTATAATTAATTAAGAATTAATTAAATGGATGAAAAATTAGTAAATAACTAGTTCATGATTTATCATTAAAAGAAAACTATATTTTATAAATATATTACAAAAACATAAAGTTTTTCAAAGTTAATTGATTCTCGTTGTTATTTCCAAATAATCCAATTAACCGGCTTAATCAAACGCACGTAGTTGCGACGTAAACGTTAGCTGTAGATTAATACAAATTAAAACCTGACTAGGACTTACTACTAGAGATTGCAACTAGCACACTTAGCCTGGTTATTCAAGGTTCTAAGTAGAGTTCTCAACTGTAGGAACTCGAAGTTACAACTGACGTTCCTCCTCGGTACCGACTCGTCTTTCCAGTCATTCTAATACAAGGCAAGTTTCGAACTGTGTATTCCTGTATTTTATTTAGTAAAGTTAAGCTGCATGTTAAACCACACTGCTGGCACGAAACTCTACCGACTGTTACTGTTACTGAATCTGGGACTGGGGGAATAATGTAGGCGTTTATGACCAAAGCCCCTTTTGACATTCCAGTATTAGCTTACCCCTCTTACACACGGGGATAAGCCATATCGTATCGCTAGGATACTACTGCTCAACCCAAGCCGGTCATAGACATTTGCATATTCAAAATACACAGAACTGTTTTAAACTGCTGAAAATTATTATTTCAAACTGTTTACCTTGCACTTTTCAATTACTATTTAAATTATGAGATGCATGTTTCGTTCTTGCTCCCTCCTGACTGGAGACAACATTTTAGGTAACACTGAGGATGATGAGCTATACTATAATAGCTATTACGACCCGGTCCTCTACCCTGCGACGGTACCGGAGCCGTCTTTGGAGGACGCTGATCCTGGGACTGCTGAACCTGATGTCTAGATAGTTTTCTTTTCTGCATTTTCTTTTATTTGGAGTTGTAGTTTTATTTCAGCATTTCCCTTCCAGTTGTATTTCTGAATATTTTGTTAAACAAAGTTTCAATTCCGAATATAATAGTTGTGACAAATGTACTTGTGTTGTTGTGAATACCTGCAATGGAACAGCTTACTGCCGCCGTCTCACCACGGTGCAGGCTGGGCATGGTCCGGTTCGACCCATTAACTTGGGATCGGGTCGTGACATGTTTTCAGTGGTGGCCCATGCAGGTCCACAACACACAACAACTTAGGAAAACATACCTAGAAACAATTAGAACACTAGAGCATTGATTTGTCACGACATAGGTCCGATTCATATATAAACAAATATTTTTGCTTGATTATAGACCGGTAGGCTACTTTGCTTATGTGTGTGCGTCCTAAACCTTCCAGAGAATGACCGTTGACCAAATCCTGCTGGCGATAAGGTGTCATCTCCGGATCATACCCCATCTCCTCAACCAAGTCCAGGGTCTTTTCCCTTGCGACTGTTTGACCGTCCTCATAGTGCATCCAGTGAAGTTTTCCCTACACTGGCGAATCCTACCTCATCTCAAACCAAGTTACATTTCCTTGGTGGAGTATTCATTTTTGTTGCTCCACCAGTACCAGCAATCATCTTCCAAATGGTTGTCCTATTTCAAGAAATCCTGGAGTTCCAGAAAGCTCAAGATGAAGCCCAGCAGGAACAGAAGAATATCACGAGAGAAGACATGAAGAACGTCATGATGTAGCCTTAGTTATCCCCAACCAAGTTAGAGCAGAACTTTTGTCCTAGGAAGGATACTCTTGAATCTAGAAGATATTTGGGTCCCATCAAGTACTCTACTTTCCGGCAGCCTTGTCGTAAGAAGCTATGGGCTTGTAACTACTGCAAGAGGCCTGGTCATCAGGCCGTTAGTTGTCGCAAGAGATTGGGACAATGTTTGGCATATGGATCTGCTAAACATCGGGTAAAGGACTGCCCTTATCTTCCCATCAAACCAGAGGTCATATCCCAGCAACACCTGTTAGGCCGCAATCTAGGGACCCTCTTCCTATCCAGCAAACTCTGCCCCTTACAATAAGGCATGATGCATACTCGAGGTTCATAGAAGATGAAGCAGTTGGAGACTGCTCATACAAGAGCCAGAACCATGAAGAATAGTACCTAGAACCGCTGAATAGCATCATCTTTTTGGAAGTTATAACATGATGTCCTTAGATCAATCATAAGAGTTTTTGCTGTAATTCTCCACATGAATAGAAGTTTTTAGTTACACCCTTATGGCAGATGTTTTTCCTGATAGTCTCCCCGGATTATCCCAGATCTAGACATAGGATTCACCCCTGACCTAGTCCCCGGCTCTTTCCCTAAATTCTAAAGGATGTTACAGAGTCAACCCGAAGGTGGCCAAGAAGATGAAGGACCAGAGCAGTGTAGGCTCTAGGATTTATTCAGGGTAGAATTTCACCTTAGGGAACACCTATCTTGTTTTTGCCCAAGAAGGATGGAACAACGGATGTGCATCAATTACCAGACACTAAAGAGCAAGTACTCTCTGCTCGGATCGAGGATCTGTTTGATCTGTTTGTGTGAAGTTAGGGTGTTTCGAAGTTTGACTTAAGATCTGACTACCATCAAATCAAGGTCAGGAAAGAGGACATTTCCAAGACGGCGTTTAAACACCAAGTATGGGTAGTTTTCTTTGGTCAGGATGTTAGACTGACAAATGCTTCTGCTGTGTTCATGAATCTCATGAACAGAGATTTTCATGAGTATTTGAATCAGTTTATCTTCTCCATAGATAACATTCTGATATATTTGAAGACTGAAGAAGAGCATGAAGAACACCTGAGAAAGTTTTGGAAACTTTGAGGAAAAATAAATTTTATGGTAAGTTATCTGAACGTGGATTTTTGACAAGGTGGACTTTTGGCCATGCTGTCAAGAGAAGAAATTTTGATGGAAGATAGCTGTTGTTGAAGAGTGGTATACCCCAAGTTCAATTCGGAAGATTCTTGAACTTGGCCGGCTACTATCAGAAGTTCGTAAAGGATTTCGCCAAGATTGCTGAACCAATGACAAAGCTCACTTGGAAGAATGAAGAGTTCATCTGAACGAAAGTTTGCCAGGCGGCATTGAGGAGCTGAAGAAGAGACTTACCACTACACCAATCCTTGCGCTATCCGCAGGAATCGGTGGTTTCTCAATTTATAGTAATGCCTCTGAAAAAGGACTGTGCCGCGTTCTTCAACAACATGGGAAAGAAATTGCTTACACATGTAGGCAACTACAGACTCATGAGAAGAATCATCCCACACCTAATTTGAATTGCTGCAATTATCTTTACTTTGAAGCTATGGAAGCATAATTTTTATGGAAAGGGAGTGAAAAATATGTACGGACTACCAAAGTCTGAAATATGTCTTCACTCAGGAAGGGCTGAATGTTAGACTAAGAAGATGGCTGAAGCAGATGAAGGATTTCGACATCAACCTGCAGTACTATTCAGGTAAGGCTAATGTGGTCGCTGATGCACTTGGTCGATACTGATGGCGAAGTTCTTAACCAAGGACTAGCACCTGCTAGAAGACATCGAGAAGTTTGGACTGGAGGTTATACTATCTGGAGATAGAAGGAAGAAGCTGGATGCTGATTCAGTGTTGATGAAGTTACAAATGAGCTCGAGTCTGATGGACAAAATCAAGAGAGCGTAGTTCCAAAACAAGGCACTTTACAGGCTTAGAGATCAAGTGTTGGCAGAAACACTTGAGGGTTTCTAAATTGATCAGCATTGGAACTCTGAAGAATGGTGCGAGACCTTGCGTATCGGCTGACAAACGGAGGAACAAGATGATGAAAGAAATGCACCAGTCGCAGTATTCCATAAATTCAGGAAATAATAAGATGTATCGAAATATTCCTCCATTGATTGGTGTTATGGAATAAAGGAGGACAATTCCAGGTATGGGATTATATGTGAATTT
This sequence comes from Iris pallida, assembly GCA_029216955.1. Taxonomy (NCBI): domain Eukaryota; kingdom Viridiplantae; phylum Streptophyta; class Magnoliopsida; order Asparagales; family Iridaceae; genus Iris; species Iris pallida. The sequence goes on from JANAVB010018197.1 coordinate 832,538, forward strand.
GTCAACATGAGGAATTTAGCAAGAGGACAACAAGTTTGTTGGAGCCGCTGGGCAATTCGGAGTGGAAGTAGAAGCATATAACAATGAACTTTGAGTAAGGATTGCCTTGTTCCCAAGGAGGGAAGGGCACCAATTGGATTATAGTAAACCGAATGACTAAGTCAGCACACTTTAGTTTCCCTCAAAGTTGGTTTATCCACTAAGAAGAAGGCAGCATTGTACGGGAAGCACATCTACCGGATACATGGAGTACCGCGGGACGAGCAATCGGAGAGGTCAATCCAGACGCTTGAAGATGTATTGAGATTTTGCGTCTCGGAATTTGGTATGTCTTGGGAAGACAAAATTGCATTGGGTGAAGTTTCTCCTACCAGAGGAACAATCAGTTTTGACGGAGCTGGAAATTGAGGCCAGGTACATCAGGCCAATTTGAAGTTTAAGACGCGTAGGAAGTAGCATACCAGTTAGCTCTACCAGCTAATCTTGAGAGTGTGCAACGTCTCCTACGTCACAGCTCAGACGTTACATTTCGGATCCGAGTCACATTTTGGATAATTCAGAGCTGAAGATTGGAATCAACTTTTCAGTGCCAGAGAAACCAGTTGCAAGCCTAGTCAGAGATGAGAAGAAAATCAGAATTTGAGCCATCACTTAAACTTCTATTCCTTATCTTTCCTTTCCCGTTCTAAACTTGACTGATGCTGCTAAGTTAGCCTAGTTTTGCAAGCTATCTCTTTAATCAAGCTTGATCATGACGATATTTTATTGGGTGCACCCACTAATATATTGTCCAATCAGGACCGGTGCATGATGGTCTGATCAACCTCGTGTACATTGGTTCGCTTTTGTATTCTTTCTGCATGGATGATATCATAAAAAAAAACTTTTCCCTAAACCGTCTCATCCATGACTGCCTTGGAAATTTTTATGATTGGACCTGAGTTACAGGCGCAGTACCCGTACCTGTTTGTCTTTTCTTCCTTACTTTAATTTCGAGGACAAAATTTTCTAAGGAGGGAAGATTGTGAAATACATTCTTTTGTATTAATTATTTTAATAGAGTTAGTATTATTATTGTGAGCATTTTCTAAAAATTATTAATATTAATATTATTATTATTAAATATTATGAGTGGAAAATAATTTCAAAATTATTATAACATGGATTTTTGGTTTTTGAACCCAGACCCGAGTCCGAACCCAGACCCAGGCCTGAGCCGAACCCTTTCTTTTTCCTATTAGATCTAACTTGGTTTAATAGTTGTTTAATTATTAAAAAAAGAAAAAAAAAGATATATTGGCTGGTCCAGTGTAATTAGGAATTGACCCACTCCTTTCACTCTCCTATTTTCCTCCCTTTTCTTGCTCTCCAAACACACACGTAACCCACTCCTCTCCTCTTTATACTCTCCCCACTCATTTTCTTTCACAGAACACAGAGATTCCCATTTTTCCTACTCTCCCACGATCAGTTCATTTCTCACAGAGGAGAACTAAACACTCATCTCACAGAACTATCTCTCTCTCTTTTTCCTCACAAAAAACCAAAAACCATCTCGTTCTCTCTCACTGTGCTCTGAGAGAAAGAAAATTCTCAAACCCACTTCTTCCCCTACCCGAGCCCTAGCCCTAACCCCGGCCAACTATGGCGATTCCCCAAATCTCCGGCCACCCGAAGCTCCGCGGCCCCTCCCCGCGGCGAGCTCCAGATCCGCGCGGCCTCTCCCCCGCCGTCCGCGCCGCCTCCAGCGCGCGGATCTCCCCGCGCGGCTTCTCCCCGGCAAAGCCAGCGTTCCGCGGCCCCTCTCCCGCGGGTTCCTGCGCTCGACAGCGTACTCCCGCACCCCTTTGTCCCTCCTGCTGTCCAGATCTGTCTGCGACGTCGCTGATTTTCGCGGGCCAACGTGCCTATCCTTGGATTTTGGCGTTTCGACGTCGACGTCGCTGCGGGACTACTATTATTATTCTTTCTATATCATCTGAGAGCTCTAGTCGAGCACCCGAGGTATAATTTCGCTGCCCGTTGCATTTATTTTCAGTAGTCTGTGATGATAATCGGTCCCCGGTTTCCCTTTGGGAAATCCGGTTAGCTACGTAGTAGATTCGGTTAGCTACGTTAGCTTTTGGTTGGTTGGTTTGCGAGATTTTTGTGATGTGGTTGCTGTGATTTTTGCGTTATTGGTGGATTGTGGGATTCCCGGGTATTTCGGGAAGGTTCTGGTGGTTTGGAGAATTAATTCGGTGGTTATAGTTTTGGGATTATTATTTGGTTGGAACAATTGCAGGTTTCTGTGGCGCATTTCCCAGTTTTGGGTTGTCCCGAAATAGAGGAAGTGCTGCCCAAATTTTTACAAAACTTTATTTAATTTGATTTCAAAATCGGTTTTCGAAAATGAATTTTAAAACTGATTTTCGGGCGACGACCGTACCAGTCTGTGGGCCCTAGCGAAATGCAAACGCACCGGTCCGACCGGGCGTTGTGGTATTAGCTGGATTTTGATGATGGACCGAGTCTGAGACTCCAACTTTTACTTTAAATTATTTTATTTTAATGTTTAAGTTATAGTTATTTATTTACCGCACATTATAGGTATTAGATCATTTTCTCTTATTTGATGTAAAAAAAAAGATTGTACAGGGCATAAGCCCACTCTAGGATGTTTAGCTGTGCCCTTGTATTGTGTAGCGTAGATTTTACTTTCTTTTCTGGGTGGATGTGATCTTGGGTGGTTTTGATTAGACGTTTAAATCGTAGTTAGAACGTAATCTGTTCTCGTCTATAATTAATTAAGAATTAATTAAATGGATGAAAAATTAGTAAATAACTAGTTCATGATTTATCATTAAAAGAAAACTATATTTTATAAATATATTACAAAAACACAAAGTTTTTCAAAGTTAATTGATTCTCGTTGTTATTTTCAAATAATCCAATTAACCGGCTTAATCAAACGCACGTAGTTGCGACGTAAACGTTAGCTGTAGATTAATACAAATTAAAACCTGACTAGGACTTACTACTAGAGATTGCAACTAGCACACTTAGCCTGGTTATTCAAGGTTCTAAGTCGAGTTCTCAACTGTAGGAACTCGAAGTTACAACTGACGTTCCTCCTCGGTACCGACTCGTCTTTCCAGTCATTCTAATACAAGGCAAGTTTCGAACTGTGTATTCCTGTATTTTATTTAGTAAAGTTAAGCTGCATGTTAAACCACACTGCTGGCACGGAACTCTACCGACTGTTACTGTTACTGAATCTGGGACTGGGGGAATAATGTAGGCGTTTATGACCAAAGCCCCTTTTGACATTCCAGTGTTAGCTTACCCCTCTTACACACGGGGATAAGCCATATCGTATCGCTAGGATACTACTGCTCAACCCAAGCCGGTCATAGACGTTTGCATATTCAAAATACACAGAACTGTTTTAAACTGCTGAAAATCATTATTTCAAACTGTTTACCTTGCACTTTTTAATTACTATTTAAATTATGAGATGCATGTTTCGTTCTTGCTCCCTCCTGACTGGAGACAACATTTTAGGTAACACTGAGGATGATGAGCTATACTATAATAGCTATTACGACCCGGTCCTCTACCCTGCGACGGTACCGGAGCCGTCTCTGGAGGACGCTGATCCTGGGACTGCTGAACCTGATGTCTAGATAGTTTCCTTTTCTGCATTTTCTTTTATTTGGAGTTGTAGTTTTATTTCAGCATTTTCCTTCCAGTTGTATTTCTGAATATTTTGTTAAACAAAGTTTCAATTTCGAATATAATAGTTGTGACAAATGTGTAGGTCCAAAAAATCAAACCGCGCCTAAGTTAAGTTCAACAGATTAATCAGAATGCGCCTACAACCAAATGGCGCCTACTTCATCAACAAACACAGAACGCGCCTATTGCTGCATCATAGAGGCGCATTTCACAAACCGCGCTTAGCTGACGTGGAGTCATCATTACCCGACAAACACGAAGATCGAGAAGGCGTTATCATTCCTATGATGGCGCGGCGCTCGAGGAAGATATGACAGCTGTCTAAATAGATTGCGCCTACATCAAAGAACTAGGCGCTATCAACGGACTGCGCCTACTTTTGACTATATCAAGCACACTTCGCAGATTGCGCCTACTTCTATCCAAACTCAGCACACTTTGCAGATTGCGCCTACGAAGAAGGCGCAGTTCAAAACAACATCAATTCAGAGCTTACCACGTGTCCCTGAAACAGGCGCACTTTGACTAATTCAACGTCTAACTACCACTCTACATGTCCAACACGTGTCCCACTAACTGTACACGACCAAGCGCATTTCAATCAAATAATGCCACGTGTCTAAAGCAGTTGGTGCACGTTCGTGATAATGGAGTGAAAACAGGCGCAGTTTGTCATACGTGCTCAAAACAGGCGCACTTCAATCAGGCGCTCTCCAGAATAACTGCCCAAAACAGTTATTTCAGAACTCTATAAATAGAGTTCCGTTTCCATTCAACAGGGGACTGACACAATCAAGAGAAATCAGAGTTTTTGTCCAAGTGTTGCTGCGTTCTTCAGAGATTCAAGTCTTCAAAGTTCACATCGTCCAAGGGATAAAGCGATCGTCATTCCGATCAGATTCCTATAGTTGTACTTTTCCAGAATTTTTGTAATATTCTTTACAAAGTTTGTGAAATAAATATCATACTTTTGTTTTTGCAAACAAAATGGCGACTCTGCTGGGGACGACCTTTTCCTCTGATGAAAAGATGACAACTCAATGTGACACGGCGTCTATCGGCTCGACGCAGAAGACTTTGGTCGTGAAAGTCGACCAAACGGCCTACGAAGCACTGATTAATGCACAAAGCACTCCTCGCCGCACTACGACTTCCGTCAAGAGCAAGACTCGCTCAGTGTGGGCTCCCAAGAACTCTGCTACTTCTCTAATGAAGAACACTGCCACTTCCTCGGCACAACCTGCTGTTTCTAAGACACCGGTGTCTATCTCTGGTAATCAGGCGCAGTCTGTTCTCTCCTTAGAGGAACAGGTGCAGTCTGCTGTCAAACCATCTTTTGGCACAGTTCATGCCAAAACAGCACAATCTCTGCCTCACAATCAGGCGCAGTCTATTCTCTCCTTAGGGAAACAGGCGCAGTCTGCCACCAAACCTTCTTCTGGCACAGTTTGTGCCAAATTGGCACAAGTCAAATCTTCTGCTGCTGCCAAGGCTCAATCCAATACATCTGCTGCCCTGACTAAACAGGCGCAGTCTACTCAGGCGCAGTCTGCTCAGGCGCAGTCTACTCCGAATCACTCCAGAATCCAGAAACCCCAAACTGCTCAGGCGCAGTTTGCTGAGGACAGTCCTTTGGCTGTTCCTTCTTCCATTCCATCAAAAGGAAAAGGCCCCTTGGTCTTCTCCCAATCTTCCCAAGCTCAAAACTTGAAAGATAACAGAGGGAAATGCTCTTTAGCTATCCCTTCATCTCAAAACAATGGGAAAGGTCCTCTGGCCTTTTCCAAGTCTTCTTCGATTCTTATCGAGGAGGATCCAACTGATAGTGCCTCTGCACCTATTAGTACGAATATCCTCCTTAACAAGGGTTCTCGTACTAATCAGAGAGGTATTTTACCTACTCCCAAGGCAAATATTCAGGAATTGCCTAATTTGCGGATTTCACGATCCGAACAAGGCAAATTACAAGTTTCACAAACTGAGGTTCCCAGGGGCGGTTTAAATGATTTACGGGCATATCTTAATAGAAAACCCCAATCAAAACCTACCTCTGTAAAATGCAAGCATGCTAAGATCAACTTGCCTCAGTATCAACCTTTTGAGGCAAGGAATCCTGACAATTACGCCAATCAGATGAGTACCTCTCTTTATACTCATGGAATCGAACGTTTACGAAATCGGAATCATGTTCCAAATGTCATCTATGAGTATATCCCTGCTACTTCTTCTCATCCCGTTGTCTCTGATCTTCGGGATCATCTCAGGCAGAAACGGAATATCACCCCCAGTTCTCCCAAACAATCACAAGTTCATCATTGCAATCATCCTCACGAAGTGGTTATCAAATGTTGTTGCCAAACAACCAAACGTTCTGTCTTCGAGCGTCTGAATTTCCCTTATGTTGATCAAAAGAGTGATGATGAAGAAGAGGTAATGTTTGCCTCCGTCAACATGACTTCCAGAGACTCTGGGGGTAGAAAATGCAAGCATGGAAAGATCCGGAGACCTAGCCAGCACTATCTTGACCGACTTAGAGAATCAGATGATGGTGTTTACCAGCATACTCGATCTCGAAGCCGAAAAACAATCGGTCAAAGGAATCTTCCTTACAGTGATCGGTCTACTTCTCATGATGGGGGTAATTCGGACTTTGCTGTCGACAGTGATGGCTCTGAACAAACTGTGTCATCTGTCATGGCACGAGAAGTGACAGCATACGTTACTGAAGAACAAGATGCTTCTGGTTCTAACAATCAGAATCAAAGGATTGTTGCACTAGAAGAACAATTGAAGACTATGGCCGAAATGATGGCTAAAATGCATGATGTTATTATGGCTCAGCACATTCCACCGGTCATAACTCCTGAACCATTGGTTTCTTCCACTCCTCAGAATCCTGGTCTGGGGGTACCACCTCCTTCAGTCACCACAGTACCAGTTCAGGTTACTCTTAGCCAAACTGGTGCTGGGGGTGATGCTTACCATACAGTTCCTCCTCCGGCCATCACCAATCAATCTAGTAATCCTCAATCTTCAGGGAACGCTAATGATGCTGTTGAACAATTACGGAATCAATTTGAAGCCTATACACAAAGGGAAGGCTTACAACGGTTGGGCATTAAACAACCCTATCCCACCGAATGGAAGAAAATACAGTTTCCGCCAAAATACAAATTCCCCACCATTATGCAGTTCGATGGCACTTCATCTCCCAATCAGTATATTAATCATTTTGAATTGATGACTGATCCTCTTCAGCCTAATGATGCCCTTCTTACTCGGGTATTCGTCAGTTGCTTAACTGGCGCTGCTTATGACTGGTACCGAAGTCTACCAGACGGATGTATCACTTCTTTTGCTGGTTTCAAACAGATGTTCCTTGAACGATTTTATGAAGGCGTCAATGACATGACTATGTCAGCCCTCATTAAAATCAAACAAAGAAATAATAAGCCTGTTGAGCAATTTATTGAGAGGTTTCGTCGCGAAGCTCTCAAGATGCCAATGGGGACCCCATCTGCCGTCACCATTGACACTTGCAAGAATAATCTCTTGCCAATTGTTAGTATGTGGACAGGGGCAACTCAATTCCAAGACTGGCCTTCTTTCATTATCAATGCTAAAGCAGCAGAACTTAGCGCTGAAAAATTCAAGACATTGGGAGTTCATATGAATCCTGACCAAGGCGATCATAGCTCAAACTCTAACAACAATCGCCAAAATAACAAGAGGGGCAAAGATACATCTACTCCTAAAGAATCTTTGGCCATTGACTTGAGAAGCAAAGATGCACTGGCTGTTAATGTTGCTCAATCTGCACTTATTCCATCACAACAACCTCAAAGAGCACCACGTCCTAAAGAAGAATACTCTTTCGATGAAGATGACATCATGGGTATCTTTGAATGTCTTACAAAAAGCAACAAACTGCAATTACCCGACCCTAAAAGACCGGAAGAGGTTGGTAAGACTGATCATCCTAAATATTGTGTTTACCACAGATTTATCGGACATCCTACTCGAGCATGTTATGTGCTTAAAGGAAAAATACAAGAGATGATCAAATCTGGAGCAGTGACTCTTGAACAGGACGAAAAGACGGTGACGGCTAATGTCGTCTCTGTTCAGTTTGGCAAATTTCCACCAATGCAGATAGAAGATGGTGTAGTTCCCATTCCTCGAACCACTCTCGAGCTGGTAAACCTTCCACCTTTTCGAAACAAAGGACTTGTCCCTTTATCAACTTCTAAAGGGGAAATCTTGTGGATTCATCCAGATCTGGTCTCAGATTTTGAATCCTCCGCCTCTTCTTCATCTAAACAAAAGAAAAATTCCAAAAGCAAGTTTAAAAGTTGTAATATGGTTTCTCTTGAACCATTAAATGAAGAAGAGATCTTATTGGGTACCAGGTCTGGTAAGCCCTATTTACGGGAATACTCAGAGAATCAGGAAGCTCCAACCTCATCTTCCACTCCTGACACGCCTCCTGAAATTCAACCCTCTTCATCTTCAACTAACCCAACTCCTCCTCCTGCTAAACCAGCAGTTACTGATAAAGGGAAACAACCAGCTCGTTTCGATAAAGCTCTCAAAAAGTCCACTTCTCTCGGACTCGAGAAGCCGTATAACTTTGATATACTGGCTCAACTGGCCAATACTCCTGCCAGATTGTCAATATTCGAGCTCTTGCGCCTCTCTAAGGAAACTCGAGAGACGTTAAGTGAAGCTTTGTTGCAGGCAGAAAATTGCCTTGAAATTCTGAAGAAACCGGAGAAAGAGCCTCTCTCTTGTCTCCATTGTCATAGCGTGTTGGAATTAATTCCAAATATTACCTTCACGCAAGATGACATGCTCCTGGAAGATAATCGACATGATCGCCCTTTGTATTTCACAGGGTATGTTGATACCATGAAGGTCGATCGTATCCTGATAGATCCAGGCTCTGCACTCAGCATTATGCCTAAAACAATGTTGGATGCTTTGAAAATTCCTGTACGCAGTCTTACTGGTACAATCACTACTATTCTGGGGTTCAATCAAGGAAGAAGTGAACCTCTGGGCAAGATTCGCCTAAAATTCCAAATAGGCAATCTTCGTACAAAGGTAACCTTTTACATCATTGATAACCATGGTTGTTCCTACAATGCTCTTCTGGGAAGACCGTTCCTTCATGAGCATAATATTGTGCCATCAACTCTTCATCAATGTTTCAAATATGTTGATGACAAAGGAGAAGTCCAAAAAGAAGTTGCTGATCTCTATCCTTTCAAGGGCGTCGAAGCATACTGCAACGATGCTCGCATGTACAAAGATGAGTTCATGAAAGTTGTCTTGGCTTTAGACATTGAAGAAGAGCAGGGAACTGAATCTCAAGACACTCTTGTAATTCCTGTTAAAGGGTGTGTTTCTCAACCCTCTTCTTTTGAACCACTAACCATCTATCTTCCTCCTAGCAAAAAGGAACAAGAACCAAAGTCACAGGATACTCTTGTGATTCCTGTCAAAAGGCGCGTCCCTAAGCCCTCACATGCTGAACCACTGGTCATTCGACTTCCTGCCAAGAAGACAATTTCTATGACTGACCAAGGAAAAAAGGAGCTCACCACTTCTGAGCCACTTGTTATCGACCTTCGTCGTAACAAGCCTTCTCTTCCTCCTCGTTCTTCTTCTCCTCCTCTTGTTATCAATTTGACTAAGCATGCTAAGGCTAAAGGTCCTACTGTAAACACTGTTGTAAATATCAATAAAGATGCATCTCCTTTACAGTATACTGATGTGTTATATCATGCTGAGTGTTATTTAAATCTGTTAGATAGGTTAAAGCCAATCACAATTGAAGTTGTACAATCCTATCAGACAGATGTATCATTGGAATCAACGGATAGTTCATACTTTATAGTTCCTGCTCGAAAAGCTGACGAAAGTCCAATAATCTTTATTAGAGGACCAGAACAAAAGTTTTCTTATACCGAAGACTGCAAACACGATGACACAGGACATTTACAACTCCGTCGTTACAGTACTCAGTCTAAAGAGATCATCCGTAAAATGGGATATGATTTCAAGAGTGGACTCAACTATGGAAGAGGGAGACGAACTCCTATTCATGTTACTAGCAAGAAGAATAAACTCGGCCTTGGTTATGTATTTACATTTCCTGCTATGGCTACAGCTCCTAAAATTATTGAATCTGATGATGATGAACGCACTATTTCATCTGATACAGTTTCATGGGATTCTGACACTAGCATTGGTCACGTACATCGTATTGCCATATCCTCCAACATGGTCTCAGTTGAATTTCCAGATATCAACAACGATGCTACTGATGATAACTTCGAAGAAAGCCCTGAAACTGATCCTTGGGTACAGAAGATGGACAATCAGTGGAAGCTCCGGTTTGAAAAACGAGAACGACCTACCGAAGATCAGCTAATCCAAATTGATGTAGGAGAAAACGGTATTTCCCGTCCTATATTCATTAGTAAGAATCTCCCCGAAGATGATAAGCAGGAGTTGATTCGCGAATATATTGATGTCTTTGCTTGGAGCTACGAAGACATGCCAGGTTTAGATCCCAAAATTGCTACGCACAAGTTGAATATATTACCTAATGCAAAACCTGTTAAACAACAACAACGGCGCTTCAAACCTGAAATGATGGATGCAATTGATGAAGAAGTTCGAAAACTCATCGCTTGTGGCTTTATTCGTGAAGAACAACATCCAGACTGGGTTGCTAATGTTGTTCCAGTTTTGAAGAAGACTGGGAAAATCAGAGTCTGTATTGATTTTCGGGATTTGAACGACGCTTGTCCAAAGGATGAGTTTCCCCTTCCAATCACCGATGTCATGATTGACAATACCTGTGGGTTCGAGAGGTTATCTTTTATGGATGGATTCTCTGGATATAATCAAATCAAGATGAATCCTGACGATGAAAAGCATACTTCTTTTCGTACCCCTCGAGGAGTTTATTGCTATACTGTGATGCCATTTGGTCTCAAGAACGCCGGTGCAACTTATCAACGAGCCATGAGCACTATCTTTCGAGATCATTTGAGAAAGACTGTTGAATGCTATGTTGACGACATTGCTGTCAAAAGCCGTCTGAAAGAAGATCACATTCAAGACTTGAGAACTATCTTCAATCTTATGCGCCAACATCAACTCAAAATGAATCCCACCAAGTCATTCTTGGGTGTCTCTAATGGTAAATTTCTCGGCTTTGTTATTACCTCTAAAGGTATACACGTAGATCCTGAGAAAATTAAAGCCATTCAAGAGATGCGTCCTCCACGCAACCTAAAAGAGCTACGAGGATTTCAAGGTCGACTTGCGTACATCAGGAGATTCATTTCGAATTTATCTGGACGATGCAGACCGTTTACACAACTCATGAAGAAAGGTGTATCTTTCGTTTGGACCGAAGAATGTCAACAAGCATTTGAGGACATAAAACAGTATCTTATGAACCCACCAGTCTTGGTGTCACCAATCTCCGGCATACCTTTCTTAATGTATGTCAGAGCAATGGATCACTCATTGGGTGCTTTACTTGCCCAAAAGAATAAAGAAGGACATGAACAGGCTATCTACTATCTCAGTCGTACTATGATCGGAGCCGAACATCGATATAGCATGGTTGAGAAAGAATGTTTAGCCTTAATGTTCGCTGTACAAAAGACAAGACACTATATAATTGGTCAAACAATCCATGTCATCTCCCGAATTAACCCTCTACGGGTACTCATGAAGAAGCCCAGTACTCTCAATTCAAGGCTGGCTACATGGGCTATCTTACTTGCCCAATACGACATGATTTATGTACCTCAAAAGTCAGTAAAGGGACAAGCCCTTGCCGATTTCTTAGCTGCTCATCCTGTTACTGAGACTTCTAAACTCTACGACGAGATTCCTGATGAGACGCTTGAAACAAATCTGATCTCGGAAGAATTTCCCACATGGCGTCTATTCTTTGACGGAGCTTCCAGAATTGGACCAAATGGGATTATTATAGCAGGAGTAGGGATTGTGCTCGTTTCGCCAGAAGGACTAACTATTCAACGGGCTTATTCTTTGGATGAGCCTTGTTCCAACAATGTTGCAGAGTATAATGCTTTGCTTATCGGCCTTCAACTGGCTAAACAATTAGACATACAATATCTTGAAGTATACGGTGACTCTAAACTGGTTGTTAACCAGGTTAGAGGAATATATGAAGTTCGTCATCAAGATTTGATTCCATATCATGAAGCAGCCATTGCTATGGCCATTTCCTTCAAAGCTTTCTACATTGAATACGTTCGTCGGGCTTACAACACTGAAGCAGATGCTCTAGCAAACCTTGCAGCAGTCTTGGCGATTTCTGTCCAAAGACAGCAGTTGGTTGTTATTTCCAACAGAGAGTTATTTTGTATTGAAAATAATCACAATATTGAGTTTAGTAATTCTGCTGAGGTCAATATCATCAATGAAGATTGGAGAACTCCTTTCATTGATTTTGCAGTCTATGGAATATTGCCTGAAGATTCCAAAGAAGCCACCAGCATTCGAAGACGATCTCTCCGTTTCTATTATAATCATATAACAAAAACTCTCTACCGACGAACTTATGATGGTCTACTATTACGTTGTCTTGCTGGTAATGAAGCAAAACAAATACTACGTGAAGCTCATGATGGTGTTTGTGGAGCACATCAACCCGGTCCTAAATTGCAAGATCGTATTCGTCGTATGGGCTATTACTGGCCTTCTATGGTTTCCGATGCTATTGAATACGCAAAGAAATGCAGAGCATGTCAAATTCATGCAGATTTTATTCATCAACCATCAGAATATCTACATCCTACGGCTGCTTCTTGGCCTTTTGAAGCTTGGGGCATGGACATCATAGGCCCAATCAACCCTCCTTCTTCTAAAGGGCACCGGTTTATCCTGGCCATCACAGACTACTTCTCTAAGTGGGCTGAGGCTATACCTCTGGCTGAAGTCAAAACCAGCAGTGTCATCAACTTCATCAAACACCATGTGATATACAGGTTTGGTGTACCGCAGCGAATCATTCATGACAATGGACCTCAGTTCATTAGTCAAAAGTTCACTCGGTTCTGTGACGATCATCGCATCGACAATGTTGCTTCGACAGCCTATAACCCTGCAGCAAACGGTTTAGCTGAAGCTTTCAATAAAACCATTATCAAACTCCTCAAGAAGTTTGTCTCTACTAACAAACGGAATTGGAGTGAGAAGCTTGGCGAATGTTTATGGGCTTATCGCACTACAGTTCGCAATCCTACCGGCTGTACACCTTTCTCCTTGGTATATGGTTGTGAAGCAGTTCTGCCACTGGAAATTCAAATCCCGTCTCTGCGGATAGCCATTGCCAATGAACTTACAACGGAGAACAACGATCTACTTCGATTGCAAGAGTTGGAGGCACTTGATGAAAAGAGGCTTTTGGCTCAACAGCACATTGAGTTATACCAGGCCCGTATCTCAAAAGCCTTTAATCGCAAAGTTAAAGTACGAGCATTTCAGAAAGGTGATTTGGTCCTTACAGTCAGACGTCCTATGACTATGACTCACATGAGTAAGGGCAAGTTCGATGCCAAGTGGGAAGGTCCTTTTGTTGTAAACAAAGTATTTTCCAATGGTGCTTACCAGTTAACAGAGATGGATGGCAGAATAGCTATGATGCCTATCAATGGCAAATTTTTTAAGAAATACTATGTATAAATGTGTAAAGATTTCTTGACAGACAATGTAAATAAAATTTCTTTTTATTTTCAAAGAAGATATTATATTACATTAAGGGAGATCACTATCATCCCTATCAAACTTAGGACGAGGGTCAAGCCCCTCCTTCTCACTAACAAAATCAGCAAAGGAGTCGAAGACATCTTTGCCTGAACTCAGCAAGAATTTGAGGAAAGCTATCCTCTTTGCCTCTTCTTCCGCCGTCTTCCCCGGCTCTATCAGAAAGTCGAGGATATCCTGTGAAGGCTTTGGTGCAGAGGAGCCTTCGCCCACCTCCTTTTGATCCGGTAAGATTGAGTTGACGAGAGGCCTGGGTGCAGATGACCCTTCGCCCTTCTCTGTCCCAGCAGAAAGTTCCCCGGTGACGCTCTCGGCTTTCGGCATGATTTCAGTCTCCTTAGACATGTTGTTGGAAGACATCTTTCCTGTTGAAGGCAGTGATAAAATTCTTCATGAGTCCTGTACTATTTATACTAACCTACTGACTCTTCGTGAATCGAGGTGACTGTTCACCCCTTTCGATGAATCTAAAGGTTCATTCATTAAAATCCCCAGCAGACATTTTTGATGAATCATTCATTCTGACGGTTCATTTTCAATCGTTCATCATATCATCATCGCCATTAAAAAAGAATTCACATATTTTCTATTTGCAACTTGTTACGTCCCTATTACCTCTGACTAAGTTGTCTATTGAAATAACAAATATTCGATATTTATATTTTGCCATGTCCACATTACCTCTGAGCAAGATATAAAGAATATAGTTATTTTCTACATCAAGAAAATATATCACGTCCTGTACCGCTGAATATGTTTTCTCGTTCTATTGCTTATCTCCTATAATAGGGTATGTAACAAGTAAATAGAATTATCTGAAATATCATTCCATTCAAAATAAAGTCCATTACAGTTGATCAAAGACAAAAAGACATTACAAAATAAATTATTCAACAGGCCGGGTACTGAGCTCTGCAACACGTCTTTTCAAAGCAGCTATCGTTTCATTTTGAGAGTTCAGAATCCTTTGTCTAATTTGATTCCTTGTTGACTCGAAGTCAAAGGGTTTTAGATTAACAAAACGAGCATTCAGCTCTTCATGATGAGTCTTGGTATTAAGCTCCTTTTGACGCTTCAGCACAACGAGGTGATTTGCAGTTTCTTTGATTAAGAGAACCTTCTCTTCCCTTTTCTGCTTCGCCAAAGTCAGACGTTCTTGAAGCTTGGCAATTTCTTCGTCAGCTTCTGCTATTTCAGCTTCATTGGTCTCCAGCTTAGAAGATGTTTCTTCAATCTGAGTTTCCATATCAGCAGTAAACTGAGCAAAGGCTGCCAAAAATGCTTCAAGATCTTTTCCCTTCTGTTCAGCTTCCCGGGCCAGAGCTTGACATTCTTTTTCAATCAGTGAATCTATATTCTCAGATGATAGATTCATCATTGCAGTCTTCACCTCTTCAAGCTCATTGAGGATGTGTTCCAGATAAACAGCCTGAGTTTCATCTCCGTGGTCACGAATCCCGTTGATCAAATATTTTACGGATTTCCTGACTTTGGAGAAAGGAATGTTCTCGCTCTCCACCATCGGCTTGAGTGTTAGATAGAATGCGTTTGTATAAGATCTTATAACGATTCTATTTGCCTCAGAAGTGATGGGAGTTTCTGCTATCTCGGCTGGGGTAACTTCAGTTGCGACAGATGGCGTCGTCAAAGCAATAATTTCAGAAGATCTTTCTTTTGGTATCTGGGTTATCTTTATTAAAGGTGCTGTGGTAGAGCTTGTAGCAGCTTTGACTGGTTCTTCTGCGACATATTCTCGTTAGCAAGTTTTATTTTACAAAGTCGACAAAGTTAAAGCTTTACCTAATTGAGGCAATTCAATCTGGACTTGTGATGGCCCAGGTATAGGCATTTCTGTAGAACTCTCTTCTCTGGCAGGAGTCTCCAATGGAGCCATTTTCGAGCTAGTTACACTCCTCATTTGTTCTCCTGAAAGTTAACGTATTGCGTTAATTTTCTAAGAAAGTTATGAAGTTCAGAATAATAAACTAGCAATTTACCAGTCATATGGAAATTTAAAGTATTTCGAACTTTTGAAAATTCAAAATTCGAAAACTTTGAAGGGGGTTTTGTAGGTCCAAAAAATCAAACCGCGCCTAAGTTAAGTTCAACAGATTAATCAGAATGCGCCTACAACCAAATGGCGCCTACTTCATCAACAAACACAGAACGCGCCTATAGCTGCATCATAGAGGCGCATTTCACAAACCGCGCTTAGCTGACGTGGAGTCATCATTACCCGACAAACACGAAGATCGAGAAGGCGTTATCATTCCTATGATGGCGCGGCGCTCGAGGAAGATATGACAGCTGTCTAAACAGATTGCGCCTACATCAAAGAACTAGGCGCTATCAACGGACTGCGCCTACTTTTGACTATATCAAGCACACTTCGCAGATTGTGCCTACTTCTATCCAAACTCAGCACACTTTGCAGATTGCGCCTACGAAGAAGGCGCAGTTCAAAACAACATCAATTCAGAGCTTACCACGTGTCCCTGAAACAGGCGCACTTTGACTAATTCAACGTCTAACTACCACTCTACATGTCCAACACATGTCCCACTAACTGTACACGACCAAGCGCATTTCAATCAAATAATGCCACGTGTCTAAAGCAGTTGGTGCACGTTCGTGATAATGGAGTGAAAATAGGCGCAGTTTGTCATACGTGCTCAAAACAGGCGCACTTCAATCAGGCGCTCTCCAGAATAACTGCCCAAAACAGTTATTTCAGAACTCTATAAATAGAGTTTCGTTTCCATTCAACAGGGGACTGACACAATCAAGAGAAATCAGAGTTTTTGTCCAAGTGTTGCTGCGTTCTTCAGAGATTCAAGTCTTCAAAGTTCACATCGTCCAAGGGATAAAGCGATCGTCATTCCGATCGGATTCCTATAGTTGTACTTTTCCAGAATTCTTGTAATATTCTTTACAAAGTTTGTGAAATAAATATCATACTTTTATTTTTGCAAACAAAATGTACTTGTGTTGTTGTGAATACCTGCAATGGAACAGCTTACTGCCGCCGTCTCACCACGGTGCAGGCTGGGCATGGTCCGGTTCGACCCATTAACTTGGGATCGGGTCGTGACATTACCTATTTAGTTCATATTTGCCCTAGGAATTATTATTTTGTATAGATTCTGATTATGTTATCCCCATACGTACCTCGAGTTAGTTTCGATTCAAAGTTTTTCCTCAATGGTTTGAATATACATGAAACAGATACTAGAATGTTTGTAATTCTTTTGTCCTCGGTTTGTTCCTCCCCGTTCAATCTTTTATTTTAAGGGTTGTGACTGATAGGACAAATACTTACGCTTTATTTCATAGTCAACATGTTTGAATCTCTAGAAGCTCATGAATTTTTAAGGATATAGTTACAGGAATGTTAGTTAACTCATAATGGCAGGACAGCAGCGCACAGTCGCTATTTATTTGAATAATGGAGACCACGGATTCCCTGCAGCCAGCAGCGCACTGGCGAGGCACGACCCTTAGAGTTGAAATTAGTTTAAGAGAATATAGGTATAGAATATTGCTAAACTATGGCTAGTGGTCCTCTTTTTGATCATAGTTACCCATGTGTCAATATAAGGCAGAGTATCTGATAGCATATCACATCTGAATCACGAAACCAAGGGTTTACCACAGCCAGGGTATACGGACAAGGCATAATCCTCGGTAAAATGACTTCAGACATGATTACAAGTTTAGAATACTTTAGAGGATATGCCATGTACGTCCCATAAGTGTGAGTACCCTGAAATTCGGGTTGATTTTTTTTAAAATTTTTCTGATTGATTTAGTTTTAATAAATAATTTATTTTGCTATTTATCTTTAAGTGTACTTTTCCGTGCCATTGATATTTGGAGTGTCAGGGATGTTCAACTCTGGAAATCTTCTTCACGAGTTTTGGAGTGGACAGGATTACCTTCATGAAGGTATATAGTGTCCCACTCAAACTTGTTCTCTTGTGCTCTTTTTGCTTCGCTGAACTTCGGGTCGAATTAGGTCATTTGATCATTAATTAATTTTCCCACTCTTTTCATTGATCATTATTAGCACGTTACCGTGACTTTTAATTTAGGAGCACAAGACCAGTCAGTTTCTTGAAACCAACTCCTCATGCATGATCTACTCGAGACGCTCTTCACCCTTGAACTTCGTGTCCCACTCAGACACGCCATTTTGTGCTCCATTTGCTTCGCACAACTTTCCCGACACGTGACTGTAGAAGCGTAAAAAGTGCTTCAAAGAAAGAGTCATCTCATTCATAAGTGATCTGCTTTACGCCTAGCAGAACGGGTAATTTATTTACGCCCAAGACTAGGCTAATAAATTTACGCCTAAGAAGGTTGATCATTTTACGCTTGGGTCTACACCTATGATTTTACGCCAAGGACAGAGCAGCCACTTTTACGCTGGACAAAGCTGTCAAATCTTGCATTTAATGTAAACTCTGACATGAAGACATTAATGATGGCATATATCACAAAGGGATTTGTCTTTACACAGAGACTAATGTTGTCGTTTAGTGTGTGGATTGAGCTACTTTACGCTCACACTACGGCTTCTTTTACGCACGAAGATTATATGAGCCTTTACGCTCAACAGTCGACGTGTGCGTAAAGTCTATTTGAGCTGCTTTTACGCTCAAGATTATTTAATAACCACTTTACGCGGAAAGTCTATGTCAAGGCTATTTTACGCCAAATCCACTGCTTTACGCTCAGAGTACATTGGGCTATTTTTACGCCCTATTCTCCTCCACCAGTTTGGAACGTGGTTTGCTTACGTGGCTTTCATGCCACTCTTTTCGAAGAACGTGTGTACATGCATCCTATCCTTACTGAAGTGATGGGACACACGTCAACATATGCAGAGGATGGCTTCGATCATGGGTGGCAGTTGTTAGCATAAAGATGGAACTTTTGCTGAGTTTTTACGCACAAGAGCCCAAGTCTATAAATAGACTTATTTTTCTTATAACAAAAAGGGACAGAAAGACAGAGACAGACAGAGAGACAGGAGAGAATACAGAGATCAGAACTTCGAGATTTTGATTCTCCAGAGCTTCTTCTTCAACTTTTCTTTCAGAACAGAGTGAAGCAAAGCAGGAAAGCATTCGGCCTCGCCATCAGTGCCCAAGTGCGTCGATACCTTTCTGGTGACTTAGTTCTTCCAAGTTGTTCTACTTCAAGCAGCGATCTTCATCATCATCATATGGTCCAAGGAACAAAGTGATCATTTACAGATCAGACTTCCATAGTAATACTTCCCAGAATCAAATTTGTACTTTTTGTACTTTTTCTCGTTTTATTTTCAAAATCCAACTTTTGTTTGGCAATTTTGTTAAGTGAAACAAAATGACGACTCTGCTGGGGACTACCTTCTCCTCTGACGAGGAGGTAATTGCTCAATATAATGATGTTTCGGTCGGTTCGACCAAGAAGACTCTGGTTGTACACTTCGACCAGACTGCCTATGAAGAAATGCTCCGAACCGGGGGTGGTTCTCGCCACTCCAATGTTCAAAAGTCTCGCAAAGCACGAAAAGTTTGGATTTCCAAATCCAAAGTAGCTGTTGATCTCTCTGTTGCTTCTGATAGCAAGGGAATTCTTCCCACTCCTGTCGTAGAGGCTCCCGTTCATAACGAGGCAGTCCTTACTTCGGCGTCGCTCTCTAAGTGTGACGATTTATCTCCTATTTGTAACGATGAAGATAATCAGGTTTCACGCCCACTGCGTAAGAACCAAGTTTTACGCTCAGTGGATAAGAACCAAATTTTATGCTCAGTACATAAGAATGAATCTCCCATTCGTAATGGGGCAGACTCTAAAGTTTATGCTTCTGAGTGTAAGAATCAGTCTTCCGTCGGTGACGTGGTAGGCCCAAATAAATTACGCTCCTCGCGTAAAGCAAAATCTCCCGTCTGTGACGTGGTAGATAATCAATTTTTACGCTCCACGCGTAAAGGTAAGTCTCCTGTCTTTGACAGTGTAGATAAAATTCATAACGATATTGGCACATCTAATGTGAATGTACCTAAACGTGTGCAGCATAAAAATGTCGTTAGTAAAGCTTCTGTCCTATACCAACAACCTTCTTATACTGCTTTACGCAAAGTACCAAACTTACAAATTACACGCCATAAAAATGGAGTCCTTCGTGCTAAATCTCAAGATTTACGCACACAACTCCAAACGCATAAAAATGTACAGTTTGGTTCTGCGAATGCAGCCAGTAATCTTCTTTATACACAAGGGACTAAACGTTTTTCTACCCCAAATGTAATAAAGAAGAATACTCCATCTGTTCCTTCTGATTTACGTGGATTGCTAATACAAAAATGTAAGAACAGACAATCTCCGGTAATATTCCCCCAAGAAAAACATCATTGTGAATATCACCAGGTTGTGATCAATTGTTGTTGTTCAGCTTCAAAACGGTCAATTTTTGATCGATTGAGTTTTAATTCGCTTCAACATCAAGCTGAAGACCAAGAAGATGAGCTGTCATATACATCAGTCAACATGGCATCTCATACTAACAGAGGACGACATCCAAGACGGAATATGTTCCAAACCCCATGTCAACAACAGTTCAACAGGCTTCTTGATTCCTTTGAAGGAGTATATCAGAATACTCGATCAAGAAGACAAAGACAATTGCAGACTTCTGATTCAGAAGCTGGGGGTACTCAATCTTTTGAGTCTGATACCGATAGTGTGGATTCATACTTCTATACTAATCCCTCTGTATCTTCAAGAGAGGTTGAATCCTACGCTGTTGGAGATGAACCAGAGACGTCATCTACTAATACGGAATAACGTCTCACTGCTGTGGAGCAATCATTGAAAGACATGCTTAACATGGTGCAAAGCATGCATCAGATAATTTTGAATCAGCAAACTGCTCAACCTACAGTAGTAACTCCAGTACCAGTAGAAGCACAAACTCAAGATAGTCAAGGGGCTGATATACCTTTGAATATTCAAGAGCCTGTTGTTAATCAAAATTCTGCATCTCCAGATCCCATCATTCCAGAAGATGTACCACCTCCAGTGGGGGTTACGGTACATCCAACGACTATTCAATCAAATGTGCTTCCTCAAACCAGTGAAGCCATTCAAGCAGTGCGTGAACTCAAAGCACAGTTTGAAGTTTTGAGGCACAAAGATCAGCTCCAGAGGTTAGGGATTAAGCAACCTTATCCTCCTTATTGGAATGATGTACCCTTTCCACCGAAGTTCAAGCCGCAATCCATGGTTTTATTTGATGGAAAAGCATCTTCCAGTCAATATATCAATTACTTTGATATTATGACTGTACACTTGCAGAAAAATGATGCTCTTCTCACTCGAGTGTTCATCAGGTGCCTGACGGGTTCAGCTTACGACTGGTATCGTAGCTTACCCGATAACTCTATTTCGTCTTTTGACGAATTCAAGGCAATGTTTCTCTCCCGCTTCTATGAAGGAGGTATGGACATGAACATGTCCTCCTTGATAGAAATCAAACAAAAGGAGAAAGAAGATACTCGGACGTTCATTGAACGTTTTCGACAGGCTACTCTAAAGATGCCTCCTGGTATGCCAGATTCAGCGTTGATTGATACATGCAAGATGAATCTGCGACCATCAATTGCTGTCTTCACAGGTTCCCAATTCACAGATTGGACTTCGTTTATCATAGCAGCAGTTTCTGCCGAGACCAATGGTAGGTTGGCTCGTGAACACGGGATGATTTTCGCTTCAGAAGATAAAGGGAAGAAAAGTAATCCTGGTAATAATCCTGGCAATCGTAATGTGAAAGGAAAAGATACTCTTATGGTCAATCTTTCCAAGAACAAAACGATGCCAAATAATCAGGAATCTTCCAGGCCAAAGGAAGAATACTCTTTTGACGAAAGTGATATCCCAGGAATATTTTAATGTCTGGTGAAAAGTGGTAAACTTCAGATTCCAGAGCCAAAAAGGCCTAATGAGGTGAATCTGACTGACAATCCCAAATACTGTATCTATCATAGATACATTAATCATCCTACCAGTGCTTGCTATGTCTTGAAAAAGAAGATCCAAGAGCTGATAAATGGTGGCGCTATCGCTTTAACCAATGATGACCATACGGTTACGACCAATATGGTATCTCTTCAGTTCGGGGATTTTCCTCCACAACAAGTCCCAGATAGAATTATCCCAATTCCGAAGGCGGCGATGAAGATCGTGAATATCCCGTCTGCCAGGGAAGAAAATACAGGATTACAGCCGCTCACATTGAAGAATGGTAAAATCATGTGGGTACATCCTGACTTAGTACCTGAATTGGAAAATGAA
This sequence comes from Iris pallida, assembly GCA_029216955.1. Lineage (NCBI taxonomy): Eukaryota > Viridiplantae > Streptophyta > Magnoliopsida > Asparagales > Iridaceae > Iris > Iris pallida. Next base: position 854,414 of record JANAVB010018197.1, read on the forward strand.
GGTAAAACTTTAAAATCTAAGAAAGGTAAGAAAGTCAAAACCTGCAACATAATTTCTCATGTTATTCCAGATCCTGATGATTTGGATCATCTATGGGATGGCCTTCCTCTAGAAGATAGACTGAAAGGACTAAACATCTGTCCTCCAAGTCTAGCTCCTCCTACCAAGCTCAAGCTTACTCATCAGCAGTGGCTAGCCATAAATAGTGTTTCTTTATACCGGACACAATAAGTTTTTGCTGCTTATGAAAAAGCTCCAACAGGGATTTCTCCTCGTATCCCGAATCCTTCTCCTCCCTTAACTACAGAGACGTCTATGCTTTATTCTCCTGTAGTTGCATAGGTTTCTTCCTCTTCCTGTGCTGAAACACCTGTCCAAAGCTCACTGCCTATCCACTTGTATAGTCAGCAATCTGTCCTTCTCATGAGAAAGATGGGTTATAACTTTCAAAAGGCAGAAGGTTTGAATTATGATAAAGGAATACGTCTTCCTTTACAAATTCAAAATCAGAATTCCACTGCTGGATTGGGTTCTGAAGTTCCTCGTAACAACCCTCACAAGAAGAAGGCTAAGGAAAGAAAGACTAAATCCTGTAATATGGTACTTTCTTCTCCTAAGTCTGAAGAAGAAACTTTTGCTGGTACAAGATCTGGAAAAGAGTACCACAAAGACTATGAGGGATCCTCCAAAGAAGCAGAAGATGTAGTAGAAACTCTACCAGTTCAACCTTCTCCTGTTCCTGTTAAACCGTCTGTGGTTGAAAAGGGAAAACAGAAGGCAGTACGCTTTGATACCCCATTGAAGTCTGCTTCCAATCAGGGGGTGGTGATGAAGCCTTACAAGTTTGACATTCTAGCTCAGTTAGCCAATACTCCGGCTAGACTATCTATATTTGAACTGCTTCGCCTCTCCAGAGAAAGCAGAGAGACTTTGAGTGAAGCTTTACTTCAAGCAGATTCATGCTTGGCTCAACTCAAGACTCCTGATAATATACCAGTGTCATGTCCGCAATGTCATAGTGTGATGGAAGCAATTCCCAACATCACCTTTACACAAGAGGATATGCTATTGAAACACAACAAGCATGATAGGCCTCTGTGCTACACTGGATATATCGGATCCACTGAAATTGACAGGATTTACATTGATCCTGGGTCTTCAATTAGTATAATTCTTCAGAGTATGCTAAGACCCGTGAGGATTCCTACTAGTGTGCTGACTTACACTAGTACTACGATAGTCGGTTTTAACTCTGGCAAGAGCAAACCACTGGAGAAAATTCGTCTGCAGATTCAGATTGGTGATCTTCGAACTATGGTAACTTTCTATGTTATCAACTCAGACGTATCCTACAATATTCTTCTTGGAAGACCGTGGATTCATGAGCACAATATTGTGCCTTCAACTCTTCACCAATGTTTCAAGTATGTGGACTCCCAAGGAGTTGTGAAAATTGAGTTCGCTGATATTAATCCGTTCAAGGGTGTCGAAGCCTACTTCTCTGATTCAAGGCTTTATAAACAAGAGCATGTGAAAGATATATCAGACATGGCTGAAGATCAATCATTATCTGAGGATCAGTCTATTAATGAAGATCCGCCAGAGGAGCAACCTTTGAAGATCATAGTCAAGGGACGAATCCAATCCCAACCTGTCAATGATCAACCTTTGGTAATCAAGGTTAAAGGAAGAACTCAAACTTCATCTGAGGGATCAATAAATATTCCTGCTAAGAGCCAAGTTCAACCTTTTATGATCAAGGTCAAAGGGCGTACTTCTTGTACGAATGATCCAGAATCACCATTGATCGTCAATCTTGGCAAATCTACACAGAAGACGGATGATGGTCCACTGTTGATTAATCCGAAGCGTAGAAATTAGATTGTAAATGATGTAAATATTGATCATTCTGTACTTTTTGATATCAATGAAGATTTCCTGTTCGAGTATATGGCTGTCAAGTTTATTGAGAGAATGACGTTATCTTCTGATAATCAAAGTCATCAATATAAAGACAACATAGAACCGGAAGAAACTTTATACATTGATCATAAGGAGAATTCTTTTCCTCCTCATGTCGATGTCGGACCTTATGCTCAAAAGTTCTTGACATCTTCTCCCTATCTGCTTCCTGTAGCCGCTTCATCACAAGCTTGCGTAAACTTCAGACGTCACGAAGAATCCTATTTCGTGGTCCCATCTGATAAGAAAAACAAGCGTCAAATTGTGTTTGGCCTGGCTAGAAATATCCCTGTTACTCAGACAGATAATCTGAAGGATAAAGATAAAAAAGAATCCAAATTGACAAATACAGTCAGCAATCTATCAAGATCATCCAGAACATGGGGTATGATTTGAAGACTATGTAAGGTCTTAATCAAGGTAAGGGTAGACGACTACCATTATACGGTGATCCGTTTTACCAAAAGACTCGTCATGGGTTGGGATATGATCCGTCCCACATGTTTAATGACGATATACAAGAAGAATTATCTTCTAGCTCTTCGCAATCATCAGATTCGGAAGAAATTCTATTCATCGAATCCGATATGTCTCGTTCCTCATATTGTGAATCTGGGCAAATATTCTCAGTCAATATGGTTCAAGCCGATGATGAATCAGAGCCATTTGAGAATGATCCTTGGGCTCAACAGATGGATACTCAATAGAAACTTCATTTTGAACAGCGACAGCCACCTACAGAAGATGAGGTTACCCAGATTGATGTTGGAGATGGAATTACGTCCAAACCAATATTCATCAATAAGAATCTTTCTGAAGATGAAAAGGAAGAGCTGATAAAACTTATCAAAGATTACATTGACATCTTTGCATGGAGTTATGAGGATATGCCAGGGCTAGATCCTAAAGTTGCTACTCATAAACTCAATATTTTGCCTAATGTCAAGCCTGTAAAACAACAGCAACGGCACTTTAGACCAGATATGATGGATTCAATTGAAGCAGAAGTCAAAAAGCTGATTACATGTGGCTTTGTTCGTGAAGAACAACACCCGGATTGGGTGGCCAATGTTGTTCCTGTTATGAAGAAGAACAAAAAAGTCCGAGTTTGTATAGATTACCGAGATCTTAATACGGCTTGTCCAAAGGACGAATTTCCACTTCCCATCACTGATGTCATGATAGACAATACATGCGGTTTTGAACGTATGTCTTTCATGGACAGATTCTCAGGATACAATCAGATCAAGATACATCCAGAAGATGAGAAGCATACATCTTTTCGAACACCCCTTGGGGTTTATTGCTATACGGTTATGCCGTTTGGTCTTAAAAATGCCGGTGCCACATATCAACGGGCTATGAGCAATATCTTTCAAGAACATCTACGAAAAATAGTTGAATGCTACGTAGATGACATTGCTGTTAAAAGTCGGTCAGAGAATGATCACATTCAGGACTTGAAGACAGTATTTGAATTGATGTGCCAGCATCATTTGAAAATGAACCCTACTAAGTCTTTCTTAGGGGTTTCTAATGGCAAGTTTCTAGGATTTGTCATTACCTCTCAAGGTATCCATGTTGATCCTGATAAGGTTAAAGCAATTCTTGAAATACGTCCTCCTCGTAATCTGAAAGAACTCCGTGGCTTTCAAGGCTGTATTGCTTATATCAGAAGATTTATATCTAATCTTTCTGGGAGATGTCAACCTTTCTTCCGTCTATTAAAGAAAGGGGTATCTTTCGTCTGGGATGAAGCGTGTCAAAAAGCCTTCAATGACATTAAGCAATATCTTACAAACCCGCCTGTTCTGGTACCTCCGGTGATAGGAAGACCATTTTTGCTATATGTTCGAGCCTTGGATCATTCACTTGGCGCTCTTCTGGCACAGAAAAGTGATATGGGTCATGAACAAGCAATATATTATCTGAGCAGAATGATGGTCGGAGCTGAACACAGATATACTCCTGTGGAAAAGGAATGTCTAGCTTTGGTTTTTGTCGTCCAAAAGACAAGGCATTATGTCACTGGACAGACTATTCATGTCATCTCCAGAATAAATCCCATTCGGGTATTGATGAGAAAATCGAGCATTCTTAATTCCAGGTTAGCTACCTGGGCGATGTTGCTCACTCCTTATGACATAGTTTATGTGCCTCAAAAATCAGTGAAGGGCCAAGCGTTAGCTGATTTCTTAGCTGCTCATTCTATACCTGAAACTTCGAAGTTATATGAAGACATTCCAGACGAAGTAGTGGATTGTAACATGACTTTGAAGAATGATATATGGCAATTATATTTTGATGGAGCATCACGAGTGGGACCTAAAGGCAATATTGTCTCTGGGGTAGGAATTGTCTTGGTTTCTCCTGACAAAATGGTCATATACTGTGCCTATTCTCTTAATGAGCCATGCTCTAACAATGTAGCAGAATATAATGCTCTATTGATTGGTCTCCAAGTAGCAAAACAATTGGATATTGAATTCTTAGAGGCTTATGGAGATTCTCAATTGATCGTTAATCAAGTTAGAGGGACTTATAAAGTCAGAAATCCTGATCTCATTCCCTATCATCAGGTGGTAGTCGAGTTCGTCCTATCATTCAAAGGATTCTTTATTGAATTTGTACCACGTCCTCAGAATGTGGAGGCTGATGCTCTTGCCAGTTTAGCTGCAGACTTGGCTGTCCCAATCCGAAGGCAAAATACAATTACTTTGTTGGACCGAGACTTGTTCTGTGTGAAGAGTAATCTGCATATTGAACAAAGTTATGTTACAGAGGCAAGTTCCCAGCAGAAAGATTGGAGAACTCCATTCATTGATTATACAGTTCATGGGATTTTGCCTGAAGATCCTAAAGAAGCTGCATCAATTAAGAGACGATCGTTTCGATTCTATTATGATTCGTCTTTACATATGCTATATCGTCGTTCATATGACGGACTCTTGCTGTGCTGTCTCTATGATAGCAGATGCTGTAGACTATGCAAGAAGATGTAAAGCATGTCAGATTCATGCTGATTTTATTTATCAGCCGTCTGAATTTCTACATCCTACAGCAGCCTCCTGGCCTTTCGAAGCTTGGGGTATGGACATCATTGGTCCTATTAACCCTCCTTCTGTCAAGGGACATCGGTTTATACTAGCTATAACCGATTACTTTTCGAAGTGGGCAGAAGCAGTTCCCCTTACTGAAGTGAAAACATCTAATGTAATCAGCTTCATTAAACATCATGTCATTTATCGCTTCGGGATTCCTCGACGAATAATTCATGACAATGGACCACAATTTGCCAGTCAGGCATTTTATCGGTTCTGTGACAAAAATCGAATTCAAAATCTGGCTTATACGGCTTATAATCCAGCTGCTAATGGTTTAGCTGAAGCCTTCAATAAAACGATCATCAAACTTCTCAAAAAGTTTGTCTCTTCTAATAAAAGAGATTGGAATGAGAAGCTTGGAGAATGTTTATGGGCATATCGAACAACGGTCCGGACTCCTACTGGTTTTACACCATTTTCACTGGTTTATGGATGTGAAGCTGTCCTCCCATTGGAAATCCAGATCCCTTCTCTTCGAATTGCTATTGCTAATGAGCTAACTACAGAAAATAATGATCGCTTACGACTCCAAGAACTTGAAGGATTGGACGAGAAGCGTCTTCAAGCACAACAGCATATTGAGCTATATCAAGCCCGTATATCTCGAACTTTTAATCGTAAAGTCAAGGAGAGGGTATTTAAAGTTGGCGAGCTTGTATTAGCTGTTCGGAGACCAATGGTGATGACTCATAAAAGCAAAGGGAAATTCCTAGCAAAATGGGAAGGCCCGTATGTAATTGAGTCCGTGTTCTCCAATGGTGCCTATCGGTTGTCAAAACCTAATGGAGATCTACTCATGCTGCCGATCAATGGCAAATTTCTTAAGAAATACTATGTATAAAAAGAGAAGACAGAACAAAAATAAAACTTCTTTTATTATTTTTGTTCAAGATAAAAGATTAAGGACGAGGGCCACTCCCTTCCTTATTGAATACATAGTCAGCCAATGCATAGAAGGCATCGTTTCCTGAACCCATAAATTTTTTACAGATGGTCATCCTCAATGCTTCTTCTTCAGGAGTTTTTCCTGGCTCTACTAAGAAAGCAGAGATGTCTTGGGGTAGCTTGGGCGTAGAAGAACTGTTGTCTACTTCGGTCGGACCCGTCACTATTGGCTCAGCAGGGCATGTCTCAATGACGTCCTCAATGTTCCTGAAGACTTCATTCTTTTGCTGTACATCCTCGGAAGACATTTCCAATAGAGGAGTAGAAATAAGAATGAAATGATTACAGAGAATTCTCACCTATTATATAGGAGGATTACTAATGAACTGGTCTCTGAAATTGAAAACGACTTTTCATTTCTGAAAAGACTCGTTCGTTCATGTTACCAGGTTCATCCATTTAATTATGGAATTGAATCGTCCTTTCTGTTCCCAAGAAATACGTTGATTCGTCCACCGTTTTGACGTATATGCTCACAACATCTGTCTTCTTATTCCTCAGCTACCAAGGTTTGGTTAAGCTGACTTCTTGTCCCTTGGGAGAGCGATTTTAAATCTTTTATCAATTTGATTAAAAAGTGGGATTCGTTATTTATCATGTTTTCATAACCTCTGGATAAATGCTAAATCTACCTACTTATCTATTATTTTCCATTTTGACCTCTGCATAGAAATTAATCTAATTTTCTTTTGAGTTCTCACACACTGTCATGTCCATATTACCTCTGATAGTATTGTGTACTCTAAATCAGAAAAGGAGGTTTCATTATCTATCATGTCCATATTACATCCAGATAGATACAAATCATTGAGCATAGAAGAATTATCATTTCCACTCTCATATCACCATAAAAGTCTATTACATTTCTTAGACTTTTCTTTACAATGGAAATCTATTATATCTAAGATTTTCATTCTAAACACACAACGATAACCTAATGGAGATCTATTTCTTCTTCGGATCTTCTTTGTCGGATTCGTTGTTGGTGTCAATTCCTTACTGTCTGAGCCCCAGTGGCAACCAGGACAGTAGGAATCAAACTCTGGTCTTCTCTCTCAGAAAAGAGGAGAACCCCAGAGTATGGCAGCCCGAAGGCGTGTTGCAGCCAATACAATTGGTGGATTAGTGGCGGCACCTCAAAGGAGATAGGAATGTATCCAGCATTGGGATACAATTCCTAGTTCTGCCGTGAAAGGAACTCTACTACCCGATTTCTCGGGGTAGAGTTGACTCCACCATCCAACTCTCCGTGTATAAAGGCTCTTCCTACCAACAGAGGAAGACCCTTCTATCTCACGAAGCATTCTGAGTTGTCTGATTTGCGCGTCAAAAGCGCATGAGCTCCCTGATGTTGATGACAGAAGAACATGCTTCACAACGTCAAAGTCACCAATGCCGGTTCTGGAAAAGCTGCTCAGCCAAACTTCTGCAGAAAAAATAACAAAGAAGAAGTGTTTTAAACATAAGAATCATCAGATGCGTATTGAACGATAACTAAAAACAGATGACAAGGCTTTTACGCCGACGCTTCACAAAGGCTTTTACGCCAGTGATATGACAAGGCTTTTACGCCATTGCTTCAGCAAGGCTTTTACGCCGGTGCTTCACAAAGGCTTTTACGCCAGTGCTTCAGCAAGGCTTTTATGCCAGTGCTTCAGCAAGGCTTTTACGCCAATACTTCAGCAAGGCTTTTACGCCGGTGATTCAGCAAGGCTTTTACGCCAGTGATTCAGCTAGGCTTTTACGCCAATACTTCAGCAAGGATTTTACGTCAATGCTTCAGCAAGTTTTTACGCTCATGAATAGATGTTTTCAACAAAAAAATTCGAAGACAGATATTTGCTTACAATCGGACTTACCATTTAAGTTGAATGGTTTGGCTATAATAGTGGTTGAATCCACGTTTGAAGACTGGACGTACAAAAGAACACCGTGGGAAAGCTTCACCATCCTCATTTGTTGGAGAACAACATCACAGAAAGTTATTTTCAGAGGAATGAATACGAGGATATATGAAACATTCTCGGCTATTTATAAAGGATGAAGAACTGTTGGGATGAGTCTATTTCGGGGGAAGATCCTATTTAAAGGCTCTCATAACCACAAAACAAATGCCACGTATTGGTTTGTTTCTTGGGAATTAACAACCACAGAAGCAGTCAAAAGAAGTGCATAAACAAGTACGCGTCAATAGATGAGGTTAACAGCAAAATTTTATTTATAAAGGGGGAAGTGGACCCCTATAGATAAGAGAGTCGCAATACATGGAATATTATTTTCTTTCTCCTTCATTGGGTTGACGAAGGGAGGCACCCAATTCGCGCATGTTGCGGATCCCAGAGCGACGCATCAGATTTAAAAATGCTTCTGCATCTCCTGAGCCTTCGTATGCAGTTGGGGGACCACCATCAATGCGATTAAAGACGGCAGGAGTTACTCCAAAACACTCTAAAAAGTTGCACGCCCGCTCGAAGTCAAGCCTGGAGCTCGAAGCCTCTTTGTTGGTAATCTCATTCTTCGGCGCCATGACAAAACGAGGATGAATGTCAAGAATAAAGAAATTATCCTTATTTATACAAATCAAAACAACTCTTCATATTCCTCGTTGGAAACTATTCACTCGGGAAGATAAAGAGACGTTCGAAAAGTTTCGAGAAAGAAATTTATTGTGGCGGTCAAGTGTTGACCGACATTATTTTTCTTGAGAATTAAGCTGACTGTTGGACATCCCCGCTTTTACGCAGATGACGGTTGCGTATCCCAAATTTTATGCTGGCAGATCAAATCTCAACTTTTACGCTTCTGTTCAAAGTGTTTCAAATTTTGGAGATATTTGAAAACTTTGAAGGGGGTCTTGTAGGAGCGTAAAAAGTGCTTCAAAGAAAGAGTCATCTCATTCATAAGTGATCTACTTTACGCCTAGCAGAACGGGTAATTTCTTTACGCTCAAGACTAGGCTAATCAATTTACGCCTAAGAAGGCTGATCATTTTACGCTTGGGTCTACACCTATAATTTTACGCCAAGGACAGAGCAGCCACTTTTACGCTGGACAAAGCTGTCAAATCTTGCATTTAATGCAAACTCTGACATGAAGATATTAATGATAGCATATATCACAAAGGGATTTGTCTTTACACAGAGACCAATGTTGTCGTTTAGTGTGTGGATTGAGCTACTTTACGCTCACACTACGGCTTCTTTTACGCACGAAGATTATATGAGCCTTTACGCTCAACAGTCGACGTGTGCGTAAAGTCTATTTGAGCTGCTTTTACGCTCAAGGTTATTTAATAACCACTTTACGCGGGAAGTCTATGTCAAGGCTATTTTACGCCAAATCCACTGCTTTACGCTCAGAGTACATTGGGCTATTTTTACGCCCTATTCTCTTCCACCAGTTTGGAACGTGGTTTGCTTACGTGGCTTTCATGCCACTCTTTTCGAAGAACGTGTGTACATGCATCCTATCCTTACTGAAGTGATGGGACATAGGTCAACATATGCAGAGGATGGCTTCGATAATAGGTGGCAGTTGTTAGCGTAAAGATGGAACTTTTGCTGAGTTTTTACGCACAAGAGCCCAAGTCTATAAATAGACTTATTTTTCTTATAACAAAAAGGGACAGAAAGACAGAGACAGACAGAGAGACAGGAGAGAATACAGAGATCAGAACTTCGAGATTTTGATTCTCCAGAGCATTCTTCTTCAACTTTTCTTTCAGAACAGAGTGAAGCAAAGCAGAAAAGCATTCGGCCTCGCCATCAGTGCCCAAGTGCGTCGATACCTTTCTGGTGAGTTAGTTCTTTCAAGTTGTTCTACTTCAAGCAGCGATCTTCATCATCATCATATGGTCCAAGGAACAAAGTGATCATTTACAGATCAGACTTCCATAACAATACTTCCCAGAATCAAATTTGTACTTCTTGTACTTTTTCTCGTTTTATTTTCAAAATCCAACTTTTGTTTGGCAATTTTGTTAAGTGAAACAGTGACCCGATTTTATTTCACCCCACGGTGTCACACTTATTTTCCAACTTGCTTTGTGGGTACCCTGTCGACCAAAACCTGTCAGTCCCAATTATGGACATGGCCCACATTGAGCCTACTGTCCGCATGCCATTTGTATCCCATTTATTGGAATCCCCATGTGCTACTTATTTACCCATGATCATCAACACCTAATTTTAATTCAATTTTTGCACAATGTCCGGTTTTGACCCAATCCGGCTGTACCGAGTCCAGCCCAGCTCCATGTTACTCTCCATCATATCACCCTCATATTTTCTTGCCCAAAAATATTAAGTACTCTTCTACCTATTTTTCTATATTTATTGGAATTTTCCGTTGAATTGAATCTCTATAGGAATGACCAATTTTTCCCCATTTAATCCTAGCCTTTGGAATCCTCCAAATAAATCCTAACCAATAAATTCCTACATAACAAACTCCACACTCTCACAACTCACACAGCCGGCCCTAAGTTTTAGGTGGCACTTTTCTCACTCTCTCTCTCATTAACATCTCTTTCTCTCTCTCTCACTTGTATTATTTCCTACAACACCTAAACCAACAACTTCACCAACAGCACCTTCACTAACCCGACACCACCACCATGGCCATGCACCCGACCTCACTCCTCCAGGACGACCTCCCCTCCGCCGTGGCCGGCCACCCACGTCGGCCCCCACGCACCACCGAGCTCTCTCTTCCTCCACCTCATCAAAATCGCAACCCAAGCCGAGCCACCACCATCATCAACCCGAGCGACCACCACCACCTCCATAGCCACCTTAGCCCGCCGCCACTGGCCGTACGCCACCACCCCCGTCGTCGCCGTGCCCGGCCAGGCCGGCCCAGCGCCGCAGCGAGCGTAGCATTGGCCGCCGCCAGCCGGCATTGGCACAGCCGCGCGCACGTTCCAGCGCTGGCCGCCGCCGCCGCTGGCAGTCGTGCCTCCGGCGACCCCCCCAGGTGTGCCCCACTCCAGCGAGCCTTCCCCTGACGGCCACCGTCCTCCGGGATGCGCCGTCGAGGCGATTCGTGCGTTTTGCACGATGTCCCGTCGTGACGAGCTCGGGAACGAGACTGAAATCGTGCCCCATCGCAGCAACTTCGCACGCATTTTCCTGGAAATTCGACCGTTGGATCGGCAATTTCTTTGCTCCATCACAATCTCGGTATATCCTCCTTCACTCATGTCAATTTTCGTCCGTTAATTTTATCATTTGATACATCAAAACCGGCCACCAAGTTGACCGTTTAAATTGTATTAAATTTGGACAGTTTCGCGGGGCCAATTTCGTCAGCTTGTATCTCCTCCATCGCAGCTCCATTTGGCGTGCTACCAGTTCCGGTACGAAGCTGGTATAACCCTCTTACAACCCCTCCAGTTTCGTTTCATTGTGAGCTTGTTTGATTGGTTGAATTCGACGCCAAAGTTGGCCGTCCGAATTCGTAATTTTCAACTTGTAAAATTCCATTTTTGAACACGGGACTCCAAATTTCATTTCTGACACCACCATTAGACTCGTGGCATCATTCTGGCATGTTTTCATATAAAATTTATTAGATTTGGAGAACGTGGGCCCTGGCACATTTTTCGGTGCAAAGTGGGTCCCACATTCTGGGTCAACGGGACTTTTTGACGCCGGCTTACCGAAATCCAATTCCGGATATACCGTTGAGTTCATATCGTCATTTTAGACTCGTTAATATATAATTTGCTAGGTTTTGGTGGACATTGGATCGGACACGCATTTCGGTACAAGTCGGATACCAATATCCGGGTCAACGGGTCATTTTGAGATCGGCTTATCGGAATCCGATTCTGGATATACCGTTGAGTTCGTATCATCATTCTGGACTCGTTGACATGTAGTTTGCTGAGTTTTGAGAACTTTAGCTCCGGCACGCATTTCCGTGCAAACCGAAATTCCAAGTTCTGGTCAACGGACCAAATTGAGATCGGGTCAACGGAATCCAATTCTGGAGATACCGTTGGGTTCGTATCGTCATTCTGGTTTCGTGAACATATAATTTGTTATATTTTGTAGAATTGTTTTCTTGCACATTTTTCGATGCAAAACGGCTCCGACATGGACACCGTTTTGACCCGAAATTACCTTTTTGCCTTTGTGTCCAAATTGCACCGATGGGTAGGCTATCCTAGCTAATTTGACCATTCTGGACACGTTGGCGATGTCTATTTTATCGTCCGACAATGTTTGTTGATAAATTCTCTGTGTTTAACCTTTTTATAATTTATTAATAATTAATTCTTATAATGTTCGTATTTCGGGATTAGTACAACGAAACTGAGATCAGTCAATTCCAGTGATCTCACATCGCTGAAATTGACAAGATGAACACGTGGATCACTATAATAAGATTATCTACCTTACCATTGATCTTCTTATCTCGATTTGCGTATCGTAAGTTTCGACGTAAGAATGACGAAGTACACTTTATATCTTTAATAATTAGACTAGAATTTACCCTGTTGACCAGAGTTGACCAGTTGACCCAAAGTCAACTATAAGTCAACACTTGACCTAGTTTGACTAAAATTATTGACCGGAGTTGACCTAGAGTTGTTTAGACTTAGAAGAACCTAGAATAAAATAGATTATTTGTAGAGATTTATTTATTACAACTTGAACACCTTGTAACCTGTGTTGCTTTAAATAGGACTCTGTGGCTTCAGTGGGACCCCCCTATACTTATCAGCTGTTCAGGTTATCGAGGCGAGTACATTCTCTGATCATTTCATATCCTATTAGAATTATTTTCCTGCTTTAGATTACTTTACTGGATGCTGTCACATTGGTAACACGGATTAGTACTATATGGATCCATTCTTGAGATGTTATCCCCTCAGGGAGCATCGTATACTACATGTTCTGTGCGTTTCACTTATATGGTGTATCACTATGCTTCACGATTCTTCGATCACTTGTGACATGTACTCTCATGATCACAGAGTCTTCCCAGAATCACCCATTTATGGGCATTCCCAGAATCACCCCATTGTGGTGTCACGACCCGCTACCCAAATTGTTGGGCCAGGCCGAGTCATGCCCAGCCTACGTTGAGATAAAACGTAGTAAGCTGTTCTAAAGACAACATGATAAGACTAAATGTGCTAACAGTTCTATAAGTGAAGAAGAATCATAAATGCTCCAAACACAAAAGTCGTCGTATATAGTAAAATGTCCAAGTATAAGTGAACTGAAATATAAAACTGGATACATGTCCAGTTACAAAATATATAGTCTAATACATGACTACTCTCAAAAGACTAAAAATACAAAAGACAACTAGGCGAGGTTTCCCGCAGGAACATCCTCGTAAGGCAAAGCCGGGTCCTTGGCAGTAACTCCATAATAGGTGTCGCAGAGTAGCTCCTCCTCAGTAAGGATACCTACAACGTTATCCTGTCAGGACGGGAGCAAGTACTGAATCTAGCAAACTAGCATATGAAACATGTAAATGAACATAAGAGAGAATAACTGGAAACATGGCATCACACAATCTATCATGGCAAGGATACATATGTCATAGAGACAGATGTATATGTAGTGTTTAAAACTGTAGCAAGTACGTGATCGGTCAATAGATGTACAATGTACTGTGGTACATGTAAATAAAATGTACATACGTACAAGTCAACAGGCATAGGTGTACATCCGTACAGAAATGCGAGATAATGGCCTACGGCAAGGTATGCATATAAAATGCGACCTCGCTCGCTACTATAGGGGGGTCATGATCACGTACTCTACCATTAGTTTTCCCATAACCCATATCCTAATCATGTGAGAGATGCATAAAGACTGTTCTAAGCATGGTAGAAATGGAAAGTATAACATGTGATATTTTAACTTGCTACCCCAAGGATCAGCATTTAACATGGTTGGTAAATCGCAGTTCATTATGTAACAGTATGTAAAGTTTGTAGAAAGTACTTGCCTCTAGCAAAGCAAAGCAAAACAAGCTGCGATAAAAGTGCTATGGATGTCCGGTAACTTGTCACTGTAGAAATAAATATAATAACTTAGTTTTTACACTAAGCTAAAACACTAGGACACTAATTGGTGAAACACGACTTGTGACTGGACACCTAGCCAAAATGATGACTTTGGCATAGGAAACCAATGTAGGGTGACACACTACTTTAACTAACTTTCTAGGGTCTTTACACTAGTGATGGGTGGGGTTCAACACAGCTAAAACTCAAAATAACACAAAAAAGCTACAAGTCATAATTAATCAATAAATAAATCAAAAGACCATTGTGTTCTAACAATTTTAGAGATAGACAAAAAGCCTAGTTTTACTTAAAGTAAAGTACCAAAGTGATCCTTGTTAATCATAGAAATTTATTATAATTTTTCTGGAATTTATTAACTAGTACAAATATTTTATAAAAATCAGTCTTCCTAAGTATACAGAAAATGAGTTTTGGTTTCATATGCCAAACTAGTGGCAAAACAGTAAATTAAATAATATAAAAATTATACTAAATTAGCTAACTTAACAAAGTATCTAAATACTATTTTTCCATAATTTTAGCAGTACTTTAAGTATTTTTTAGAAATCCAAAAACAGTATTACACACTATTGAAATTAAATAATTAATTATCTGCGTATTTTGTCCATGTATATAATTTGAACCAAAGTTCAAATACAGGACCCAAGGCCATGAATCAAGTCCAATATGACTTGTACAGGTCTTGAATGTGCAAAAACACATTTGGGCCCAAAAATCCATGCTAGGCTTGGACACCAAATGGTTGCAGTAATTTAAATACACTAGAAATACAATTTGGTAATAATACAAAATAAATATTATTATTTTAATAAGATAAATTTATACAAAATGAATATATACATACCTATGCCAAAAGTATATATATACATACATAAGGAAATACTTAATAATAAAGTATATATATATACAATATTATAGTATATATATATATATAATAATATATATACACAAGAAAATATATACATATATACATATGTGTACATAATACATACATATATATATATATATATATATATATATATATATATATATATATATATATATATATATATATATATATATATATATATATATACATACATAATATAATAAAGTACAAAAAAATGAAGTATATATATATATATATATATAAAAACAGCACATATATATACATAATATAGTATATATAATAATACATATATATATATATATATATATATATATATATATATATATATATATATATATATATATATATATATATATATATATATATATATATATATATACAAATACATGTATACATATATATAAATATATATATATATATATAAATAAACAAAAAGAAAAGAAAAGAAAAAGAAACAGAAAAAGAAACAGAAAAAAGAAGAAGAGGGGGGCTCGAACCCGAGCCTGCGCGGGGGAGGGAGGGGGTTAGTTAGAACGGGCTGGCCAGGGGGTCAGTCCATCAGTTGTTTTAGGGATAGGACTTAGGTTAATTTTATTAGGTTTGTTTAACAAAATCATTAAAAAAACACGAGCCTGTGTCCGGACAGTTAGGGACACAGGTATATACGTGTCTGGGCTAGCACGACACGTACGAGTCGATTCTCCCGTGTCCAGACCTATAGCTAGGTTCCCTGTGTCCAGGCGAACGTTGTGCGTGAGTTCGAGACACGCACGACACGAACTCAGATCTGTTACTTACGTGTCCGGCTTCGGGGGGGATTTGAAGGTCGTGGACGGCGGAGGAGGCGTCGGGACGGCGGCGCTCCGGTGGCGCTGGGGTCGTCTCGGCCGGGCGCGTCGAATGGTGGTGGTGGTTGGTGACGACGACGGCTGTGGAGGCGGCGCTGGGGGTCCGCCGGAGTTAGGGTTTAGGCGGACTGGAAGTGGAGGAAATGGGGGTCGGGGGTGGTCGTGGGGAGAGTTTAGGGTTAGGGTCTGGTCGTGGGAGAGAGGGGAGGGTTTATAGGTCGTCAAGGCGGTTGGTCGGCCGGGAAAGGCGGCGAGTCGTCGGGCCAGGTGGCCGACCGATCGTGGGGGGGAGGGTGTCTGCGGTTTTGTAAATAAACCCTAGAGTTTAGGAATTTACCAATAGGTCCTATCAGAGTCTATATGCAAAAATAATTTACATTCCACATACAAAAATAATTAACTAATTGCAAAATAACTATTCAAACAATTTGGAAAATTACAAACAGTTATTAAAACAATTTAAATATTGCATAATGATATAAAAATAATTCTAAAAATTATAAAATGATATTAAAACATTTTAGAAAATTACAAATTAATATTTTTTAGTATTAAAACTCATTTAAATCATTTAAAAATTCTAGAAAAATTCCTAAAAATCCTAATAATTAATTTAAGGCTAAAATTGACATTAAAAATTAATTAACACTAATTAATATGAAATTTGAAAAAACAGAGGCTTACAAGTCTTCCCTCCTTGAAAAATTTCGTCATCGAAATTCACAAGGATTGGAGACTCGACAATATTCTAACATAGCAAACAAAGCAATAAATGACTAAGGCTATGATCGAAACTAACCTCTAAGGTATCAAGCGGGAACGGGTGGTTCCCTCGCAGCGGTTGGATCGAACAAGTAAGGGTATCTCTCCCTCATGTCCGACTCCCTCTCCCAAGTAGATTCACCTGGGGAGTGACGGCTTCAAGCTACTCGCACTAGGGGTATAACCTTGTTCCTCAGCCTCTTCTCTCTCCTGTCTAATATCTCCACTGGCTGCTCAGAAACTGTAAGGCTCGGTCCGACCTCCAACTCTGAATGATCTAGCACATGACTGGGGTCTGGAACATATCTCCTCAGCTGAGATACGTGAAAGACATCGTAAACTCCTGCTAGGTTTGGTGGAAGTGCAACCCTGTAAGCTACCTCTCCGATCCTGCCAAGTATCTCGAATGGCCCGATGTACCTGGGGCTCAGCTTCCCTCCTCGTCCGAACCGGATCGTCCCTCTGGTAGGTAATATCTTCACTAGCACCATATCACCGTCTGCGAACTCCATCGGCCTGCGACTAGCATCAGCCCAGTATTTCTGCCTATCCTGAGCTACTCTGAGCCTGTCTCTGATCATTCCGACTTTCTCTGCTGCATCCGTGATCATCTCTGGCCCAAGCATAACTCTGTCTCCAACATCATCCCAAAAGAGCGGTGTGCGGCATCGTCGTCCATATAGCGGCTCGAAAGGAGACATACCGATACTGGCTTGGTAGCTGTTGTTGTACGAAAACTCTACCAAATGCAGATGGCTCTCCCATGATCCTCCGAAGTCCAGCACGCAGGTCCTCAGCATATCCTCCAGTGTCTGTATCGTCCTTTCGGACTGCCCATATGTCTGCGGGTGGTACGCCGTACTGAACTTGAGCCTGCTGCCCAACTCCTCCTACAAGCTCCTCCAGTAGTGGGATGTGAATCTGCTGTCTCTGTCTGACACGATGCTCACCGGCACTCCGTGTAGGCGAACTATCTGCTGCATGTATAGCTTCGCCAACTTCTCGGTGGAAAGCCCCACCTTGAAGGGTATGAAGTGCGCACACTTCGTCAGCCTGTCTACGATGACCCAGATGGCATCATTCCCTCCTTGGGAACGAGGAAGCCCTAAAACGAAGTCCATCGTAATATGTTCCCACTTCCACTCGAAAATGGGTAACGGCTGCAACAAACCAGCTGGCCTCTGGCGCTCCGCCTTGACCTGCTGGCAAACTAGGCATCTCGAGATAAAACGTGATACATCCCTCTTCATCCCGTGCCACCAAAGATGTTCCCGCAAGTCACGGTACATCTTGTTAGCACCAGGGTGAATAGAATATCTCGATCGGTGTGCCTCCTGCAAGACTGTCTCTACCAGCTCTCCCCTCGGCACGCACAATCGGCTGCCATGCCTCAATGATCCATCCTCTGCTATAGTGAAGTCGTCCAGCAATCTAGCTAACGCCTGGGGTCGAAGTCTGCGAAGGCTCTCATCTGTAGACTGTGCCTCTCGGATCTGCTCCATCAAACCTGACTGAATGTCAAGCGCCATCATCTGTATCACTGATCCTGGCCGAACTAGCTCGATACCGAGCTTCTCCAGATCCTCCCGTAAATGCCGATCAATCATCAGGTACCATGCCATCGGATGCCTGTTCATCGTATCCGCCACCACATTTGCCTTCCCGGGGTGATACTGTAAATCGATGTCGAAGTCCTTCATCAACTCCAACCATCGTCTTTGCCTCATGTTCAGCTCTTTCTGCGTGAACACATACTTCAAGCTTTTGTGGTCAGTAAAGATCTCCACACGCTCTCCGTATAAGTAATGTTTCCATAACTTGAGTGCAAAGATCACCGCAGCTAACTCGAGGTCATCGGTAGGATAATTCCTCTCATGAGTCCGCAACTGCCTAGATGCATAAGCAATCACTTTCCCATGCTGCTGTAGGACACATCCTAGCCCCTTCCCAGAAGCATCGCTGTATATGGTGAAACCTCCAGAACCTGAAGGTAATGTCAGAACTGGAGCGGTCGTCAGCCTCCTCTTCAGCTCCTCAAATGTTGCCTGGCAGTCCTCTGACCAGATATACTCTGCGTCCTTTCGCGTCAGCTTCGTCATGGGTTCAGCTATCCTAGCAAAGTCCTGGACGAACTTTCTATAATAGCCTGCTAAACCCAGAAAGCTCCTGATCTCTGAAACTGACGTCGAAGCCTTCCATGTCTCAACTGCAGCAATCTTCCTGGGGTCCACCGAGATTCCATCTCCACTGACTACATGGCCGAGAAACTCCACTCGGTCTAAAAAAAACTCGCACTTCGGCAATTTGGCAAACAATCTCTCCCGCCTCAGAATCCCTAAAACTATCCGCAAGTGCTCTGCATGCTCCTCCGGCGTCTTCGAGTATATCAGGATGTCGTCGATAAATACTACGACGAACTTATCCAGATACTGGTGAAATATCTCATTCATCAAGTTCATAAAGACAGCTGGCGCATTTGTGAGACCAAATGGCATCACCAGAAACTCGTACTGCCCGTACTTCATATTGAACGCCGTCTTCTGGATGTCTGCTGCCCTAACCTTCACCTGGTGGTACCCGAATCTCAAGTCTATCCTGGAAAACACCTTCGCCCCACTCAACTGGTCGAACAAATCATCTATCCTGGGCAGAGGATATTTGTTCTTGATGGTGATGGCATTCAAGGCCTGGTAGTCAATACACAACCAGACTGTACCATCCTTCTTAGGCACAAAGAGCACTGGTGCTCCCCATGGAGAAGCACTGGATCGAATGAAATCCTTTTTCAACAGGTCATCAATCTGCTCTTTCATCTCTACTGCCTCCTTGGGATTCACTCTATAGCAAGCCCGGGATACTGGTGATGAACCCGACACTAAATCTATGGTGAACTCCACATCTCTGTCAGGCGGAAGCCCTGGAAGATCCTCTGGGAACATCCATAAACTTCCTAATGATAGGGTGTGGCGGTGTTGCGTCCCCGACTGTAGCACAACAGTTCGGCTCTAGGCTGATCTTCGGCCCTATCCTCCTGACACTGAATGGTGCTGTGCCTGGGGGACTGAACAAAATACTACCCTCATGACAGTCTATAGATGCATGGGCATAGCTAAGCCAGTCCATCCCCAATATGATATCATAATCGGGGAGTGGCATCACAAAGAATCGTCCCTCGAACTCTCTCCCGGCTATCATAATAGAGCATCTATAACTAGCTCTAATAGGCACTGGTCCTCCTCCCGTCATTACTCTACTAATCTCCACAGTAGGTGTAGATACTAAGTGATGTTCATGCATACTCTAATGACAGGAAGCTACGAGATGTACCAGAATCAAACAAGCATAGAGCTAGAAAAGTATGCAAATAAACATGACCTGTGATGATGTCAGCTAAGTAATCCGGCTCCGAAACCTGCTCCGGCTCCGGCTCGAGGGCTAGGCTATAAACCTTCCCCTGAGGTCCCTTCTGCTACTGTAGATGCTGCCCAAACCTCTGCTGCTGAGTCGGAAGTGGTCCTCTAGGAGCCTTGGCTGCTGGACAGTTCCGTAGCTGATGGGTGGCAGACCCACAAACTAAATACTGATCCAACCTATTCCTGCAAACGGACCTGTCGTGCCCTGGTCTTCCGCAGAAAGAACATATAGCTCCCCGCTGCTGCTGCTGCTGGTGTCCCGGGGCTCTAACTGGCGGGGTCTGATGATGTGATGTAGGGGGACGGTAGGTCTGCTGGGGTGGCATCGGTACTCTCTGCTGGAAAGCCTGACGCTTGGACGGTCCCTCATGATGTACAGAAGCCGGCCTCTTGCATGACAGAAGACGCTCCTCGATGCTCCGGGCCAACTCTAGGCTCTGGTAGTAGTCAGTCGTACCGTTCACCACTATAAGGATGCCAATGTCTAGAACTAGACCATGGCAAAACCTACGGGTCATCTCCTCTGGATCAGCAACCAGACTAGGAGCAAAACGGCTCAGGCGACTAAACTCTGCCGCATAGTCATCAACAGAACGGTTTTCCTGCTGGATGTTCTGGAATCGTAGCCCCATGGCTACTCTAGCAGTGGTCGAGAAGAATTTCTTCTTGAACTGGGTCTTGAACTGATCCCAAGTGGCTCTCCCTCTCGCAAACAATGACTCATTCCGGAACCAGACTCCTGCTAAGTCTATCAGCAGAAATCCCGCTGCCTCGACCTGGAGGTCATCCGACATCCTAACTCCCAGAAGCTTCCTCTCTACCGAATCTAGCCAGTCATCTACTACTACTATGCCCTCAGTCCCTGAGAACTCCTTGGGATTCAGACCCATGAAGTCCTTGATCGTCCCCGCTCTCTGCCGTGGCTCTACATGTGGTGGGACCACGGGACGTCCCTCAGAACGCTCCATGCTCTGGCGGAGTAGGGTAGTCTGCTCCTGATGGGTTGTTAGGAACCTCTGAATCAGTGTGAGCAGCTGGTTCCCGTCGAGTGTGACGGAAACCTGGGTGGGTATAGTGATAGGGGGTGGTGGAAGTATCGGGTCCTGCTGGGCCTGTGATGTGGAAGGTGGTTGTGGTATCTGGATTTGTGGATCTGTGGAGTGGGGGAATGTGGTAGGTGGAGGGGTATCAGTCGACTGGTCAGCTGA
Organism: Iris pallida; assembly: GCA_029216955.1. Lineage (NCBI taxonomy): Eukaryota > Viridiplantae > Streptophyta > Magnoliopsida > Asparagales > Iridaceae > Iris > Iris pallida. The sequence goes on from JANAVB010018197.1 coordinate 875,598, forward strand.
CTGGATAAGGAGGGCCCCATTCTCGGGGGTAACATACTGGGATGAACGAGTAAGCACCATCTAAATTATAAATAAAAAAAGACTTATAAGGACTTATTTAAGGTAAGTAATCATATGCAAGAAAATCTAATTATAATAGCAAACATGTGATATTTTCCTATGTTGCAACCCTAACATTTCTCTAGGTGTTCTAAGCGTCATTTCTAATGTTGTCTAATTACCTTAAGTTCCTAATTGCAGGCATGCTTGGTACAATAACGTAACCAAACAATTTAGTCAGGGACCTGCATGGGCCACCACTAAAAATATGTCACGACCCGCTATCCAAATTGTTGGGCCAGGCCGAGTCATGCCCAGCCTACGTTGAGATAAAACGTAGTAAGCTGTTCTAAAGACAACAAGATAAGACTAAATGTGCTAACAGTTCTATAAGTGAAGAAGAATCATAAATGCTCTAAACACAAAGTCGTCGTATATAGTAAAATGTCCAAGTACAAGTGAACTGAAATGTAAAACTGGATACATGTCCAGTTACAAAATATATAGTCTAATACATGACTACTCTCAAAAGACTAAAAATACAAAAGACAACTAGGCAAGGTTTCCCGCAGGAATATCCTCGTAAGACAAAGCCGGGTCCTCGGCAGTAACTCCATAATAGGTGTCGCAGAGTAGCTCCTCCTCAGTAAGGATACCTACAACGTTATCCTGTCAGGACGGGAGCAAGTACTGAATCTAGCAAACTAGCATATGAAACATGTAAATGAACATAAGAGAGAATAACTGGAAACATGGCATCACACAATCTATCATGGCAAGAATACATATGTCATAGAGACAGATGTACATGTAGTGTTTAAAACTGTAGCAAGTATGTGATCGGTCAATAGATGTACAATGTATTGTGGTACATATAAATAAAATGTACATACGTACAAGTCAACAGGCATAGGTGTACATCCGTACAGAAATGCGAGATAATGGCCTACGGCAAGGTATGCATATAAAATGCGACCTCGCTCGCTACTATAGGGGGGGTCATGATCACGTACTCTACCATTAGTTTCCCCATAACCCATATCCTAATCATGTGAGAGATGCATAAAGACTGTTCTAAGCATGGTAGAAATGGAAAGTACAACATGTGATATTTTAACTTGCTATCCCAAGGATCAGCATTTAACATGGTTGGCAAATCGCAGTTCATTATGTAACAGTATGTAAAGTTTGTAGAAAGTACTTGCCTCTAGCAAAGCAAAGCAAAACAAGCTGCGATAAAAGTGCTATGGATGTCCGGTAACTCGTCACTGTAGAAATAAATACAATAACTTAGTTTTTACACTAAGCTAAAACACTAGGACACTAATTGGTGAAACACGACTTGTGACTGGGCACCTAGCCAAAATGATGACTTTGGTATAGGAGACTAATGTGGGGTGACACACTACTTTAACTAACTTTCTAGGGTCTTTACACTAGTGATGGGTGGGGTTCAACACAGCTAAAACTCAAAATAACACAAAAAAGCTACAAGTCGTAATTAATCAATAAATAAATCAAAAGACCATTGTGTTCTAACAATTTTAGAGATAGACAAAAAGCCTAGTTTTACTTAAAGTAAAGTACCAAAGTGATCCTTGTTAATCATAGAAATTTATTATAATTTTTCTGGAATTTATTAACCAGTACAAATATTTTATAAAAATTAGTCTTCCTAAGTATACAGAAAATGAGTTTTGGTTTCATATGCCAAACTAGTGGCAAAACAGTAAATTAAATACTATAAAATTATACTAAATTAGCTAACTTAACATAGTATCTAAATACTATTTTTCCATAATTTTAGCAGTACTTTAAGTATTTTTTTAGAAATCCAAAAACAGCATTACACACTATTGAAATTAAATAATTAATTATCTGCGTATTTTGTCCATGTATATAATTTGAACCAAAGTTCAAATACAGGACCAAGGCCATGAATCAAGTCCAATATGACTTGTACAAGTCTTGAATGTGTGAAAACACATTTGGGCCCAAAAACCCATGCTAGGCTTGGACACCAAATGGTTGCAGTAATTTAAATACACTAGAAATACAATTTGGTAATAATACAAAATAAATATTATTATTTTAATAAGGTAAATTTATACAAAATGAATATATACATACCTATGCCAAAAGTACATATATACATACATAAGGAAATACTTAATTATAAAGTATATATATATACAATATTATAGTATATATATAATAATATATATAATAATATATATACACAAGAAAATATATACATATATACATATGTGTACATAATACATACATATATATATATATATATATATATATATATATATATATATATATATATATATATATATATATATATATATATATATATATATATACATACATAATATAATAAAGTACAAAAAAATGAAGTATATATATATATATATATAAAAACAGCATATATATATACATAATATAGTATATAATAATACATATATATATATATATATATATATATATATATATATATATATATATATATATATATATATATACAAATACATGTATACATATATAAATATATATATATATAAATAAACAAAAAGAAAATAAAAGAAAAAGAAACCAAAAAAAGAAGAAGAGGGGGGCTCGAACCCGAGCCTGCGCGGGGGGGGGGGGGGGGGGGGGGGGGGTTAGTTAGAACGGGCTGGCCAGGGGGTCAGCCCATCAGTTGTGTTAGGGATAGGACTTAGGTTAATTTTATTAGGTTTGTTTAACAAAAACATTAAAAAAATAATAAACACGAGCCTGTGTCCGGACAGTTAGGGACACAGGTATATACGTATCTGGGCTAGCACGACACGTACGAGTCGATTCTCCCGTGTCCAGACCTATAGCTAGGTTTCCTGTGTCCAGGCGAACGTCGTGCGTGAGTTCGAGACACGCACGACACGAACTCAGATCTGTTACTTACGTGTCCGGCTTCGGGGGGGGGGGATTTGAAGGTCGTGGACGACGGAGGAGGCGTCGGGACGGCGGCGCTCCGGTGGCGCTGGGGTCGTCTCGGCCGGGCGCGTCGAATGGTGGTGGTGGTTGGTGACGACGATGGCTGTGGAGGCGGCGCTGGGGGTCCGCCGGAGTTAGGGTTTAGGCGGACTGGAAGTGGAGGAAATGGGGGTCGGGGGTGGTCGTGGGGAGAGTTTAGGGTTAGGGTCTGGTCGTGGGAGAGAGGGGAGGGTTTATAGGTCGTCAAAGCGGTTGGTCGGCCGGGAAAGGCGGCGGGTCGTCGGACCACGTGGCCGACCGATCGTGGGGGGGGAGGGGGGTGTCTGCGGTTTTACAAATAAACCCTAGAGTTTAGGAATTTACCAATAGGTCCTATCAGAGTCTATATGCAAAAATAATTTGCATTCCACATACAAAAATAATTAACTAATTGCAAAATGACTATTCAAACAATTTGGAAAATTGCAAACCGTTATTAAAACAATTTAAATATTACATAATGATATAAAAATAATTCTAAAAATTATAAAATGATATTAAAACATTTTAGAAAATTACAAATTGATATTTTTTTAGTATTAAAACTCATTTAAAATCATTTAAAAATTCTAGAAAATTTCCTAAAAATCCTAATAATTAATTTAAGGCTAAAATTGACATTAAAAATTAATTAACACTAATTAATATGAAATTTGAAAAAACATGGGCTTATATGGGCATTTCCAGAATCACTCATTTATGGGCTATCCATGTATCACCCCTTGTGGGCCTTTACATGGAATCATAACATAACTTGGTTGGATCCTTGTGTATTGATTGGGGGTACGGGGGAGTAGAAGTAGACATGTGAATAATATCCAAGTAGTGTAGTTTCCAGAATCACTCCATAGTATAGTTCCCAGAATATCCTATACCATTCACATGTTTATATTGTACTCTGACTCACTAGCCACTGTTAGCTCTCTACTTATAGTAGATATTTCTATTACTGTTCTCTTTCTCTGTTTACATACTGTATTTCCTTCAGATCTTGTATCTTACTTTACTGTATGATTATATTTTCTAACCTGCTATGATCTGTTGAGATGTACTGTGCTCGCTCCAGTCCTGACTGGACCCGTCGATAAATTTTACAGATAGCCTGGAGGTTGCCTGCTAGCCTACAGGAGACAGTAGAGGTTGTATAGATAGCTAGGGTTTATTCATAGTTTATTTTCAGTCGTCTTGAGTTGTATTTATGGATTACTGTATTTGAGTTTTGAGATATATTCTGAGTTGTATCTTAGACACTTAGACTTCTATCTGCTGTATCTCTTTGGATTTCATGTTTTATCTATCTTCCATTATGCTCTACGTTAGATGTGATTGAGTTTACATTCTGCTATGTTACCCCCATTCGGGGAGTATAAACTGTTTAGTCTTATACTGTTAGATGCATTGAGACCTAGGACAGCGTTCTACCGCCGACACTGCGGCGTAGGCTGGGCGTTGTTACGTTCTCGTGCCCTAACTCTAGGGTGCGGGTCGTGACACGTTTTTAGTGGTGGTCCATGCAGGTCGAGTTTGTGTAGTGGTATTCAAACTAGAGTACCACTACAGCCTGCAGTAGGATTAGGATATATTTTTGAAGGTACTCAATCACAGTTAGGAACCCTTGAGAGATTCCTGGGACGACCCTTGAGAATCTTATTTTAACTTCGATTTGAAAACTCTTTTTCCCTTGATTTGATTTATCTTTACTTTCTGTTGTTGAATTTGATTTTGATGGATTATGGTTGAAATTGAGTTTGTATTTATTGATTTTAATGGATGCTTGTCGAATTTTGAATCTTGATGATAGCTGTTGCATCCGAGTTTGTATTTTGATGGATTTTGTTCATTTTTGAATTTTGATGTTCGTTGATAAATTTGATTTGATTTTTGGGTATTCATTGTTGATTTAATTTAATTTTTGTCAAGATGAAATTATATGGGCTAGGTCATCTAAGTATGGAAATCTAGTCTTCTACGGTCACATTAGTCAGCATGGTGAGGACATATAGTCTGACTTGGATATATTTATCGGGTGTGGGAATTTAAGGTTTTCGCAGCCAAGCTAGCGGCATCGCAAAAATGTTAAATACCACGATTCTAGATGTATGTGCCTAAGTCGAGGACTTTGTGATTATCGTAGCCTTGCTTACTAGTATGACGAGGATTTAGAGCACCATAATTTTGGATAGACGCATATAATTATCAGATTGTACCTTAAACGTTTTTGAACATGTTTTCTCTACTTTTGTTCCAGTCCTTCAAAAAAAAAAGTTTATTAATTGTTTGTTTTGTTTTGTTTCTCATTATTTAACTTAGTAGTAGCTTTAGTTATTTTTATAAACTTTGTGTAACTTCTTACTATGAATTTCTTCTTAATACAATGAATCGATGATTTAGCTAGACCTTATCTTAGATTTGATATTATAGCACTGGTTTCAAAATGGGTTCCTCTTTTAAACAGATAAGCAGAACAGATTCTATTATCATTCTTTTTCTACCAATATTTTTATTACCATCATTCCTTGTCTTATATACCTGTCCTGATTATATCAATTCCGTTTCGTATCACATTCTGTCAGCTGCACTTTGAAACTCTTGAATCTTTATATCATTTTGCCTGAGAAATGTTGAGGAAGTGACGTAAATCATCCAGTACGGAAATGACGTAAATGGTTATCATAGAATGTGTAACTCCCTTTCCCGACTACTTTGAAATATTTTATTTATTATTTTAATTAATTTAAATGGTACATACCCCAATATTGGTTTGTTTAATTTTGTTATGATTATTTAGTTACTGAGGTTATTATTATTTAATATCATTATTTTATTGTTTATATTATCTTGGTCAGATAATGTGATAATGTATATATATAGAGAGAGTGAGAGATTTATAGAATTATATAGGTATAAATGTGTATGTATAGAAATATATATGTGTGCGTGCAAGTGTACGTATATACGAGTATATATGTGGATAAATATTATATATGTGTATTGGTATGTATATATGAATAAATATACATGTATTTGTATGTGTATACATAATTAAATAAATTATATATGCGTATGTATTTGTATATATATATATATATATATATATATATATATATATATATATATATATATATATATATATATATATATATATATATATATATATATATATATATATATATATATGTATATGGGAGTATATATAGATATATATATAGATATAAATATATATAGGCATATGCTTTGCGTAAATATTTATAAATATATAATTACATTTTATGTGAATGTTTGTATACATAAATGTTATATATGAGATTGTATATATATAAATACTATATATGTAAAGTGTATGTATATATAAATAAATATACATATGTATTTATATATGTGTAGGTGTATATACATAAATATAAATATACGTATACGTGTATTTGTATATATAAATATATATATACACATTAGTTGTTATATAAAGAAATAAGAAAAGAAAAAAAAAGAAGAAGCAAAAGTCGGCCAATCCATGCCAGAGGACTGGCCCAAGAATTTCCCCCGCACAGCGGGAAAAGCCAAGCCCAGCTGCAGCTCGTAATTCTTTCCCCACATAAACCCGACCCCCCCCCCCCCGAGAACACAAGAGTATATATATATCGAGAGGATGATTACTCGAAACCTTAAACCCTAATCTCCGCCACCACCACCTCACCCTGGGCGGCCACCAGGCGTCGCGCGCGCGCGCCAGCGCCACCGCGGGCGGCCGACGGCCGGCGACAAGGCCGGACATGCGTGCCAGGCGCACAGGAAACAGAACACACTACAGCAGCAATAGCAGTTCTCGACGGGCCCTTTCAGGTAAAATTCCTCGCTCATCTCGCTACCAATTCGAGAACCGATTCCTTCCCTAGAAAGACAACATATAGGACTAGATATCCCTTCAAGTAGTTTTTACTAGAAAGCCCTAGGTTGTCCGGTACATCGACGCAAAGTCGGAGGAAAACTGTTCCGAAACAGGACATTAGCACAGTCCAGACACTCAACTTGGAAGGCAATTTCTCGCCAATCCATAGACCTAATTCGAAAACCATCTGAACAAACTTCTAGACAACCTAACCAGCTTTCAAACCCTATTTTTAGATTATTTTATTAATCAGTAGATGTTAAACTAAATAGACTTGAAAATGGAGAAAAACCCTTTTAAAACTGTTTGGAAAATTACGAAAACGCTCCACACGACGTGCGTCCCGCCATTCCGGACGACGTGGTCACGCATCGAAGGCATCGAAAGCTGCGTAACAGCTTCGTGGTCGTGTAGACTTTGACGGAATTCAAATTGGTCGCGTGTGCGCGACGAATTTGATGCGTATCCGTCGAAATTCACCGTATCGTGTACTTTACAAATTTTGCAATTACTTTGTGCACGCTCATCGGATCGAGATAAAACTTGCGCCAACAGAACCGTATCATTTTTTTTGGTCCTGTATGCCAAGTTTGGTCCAATTCTGAGACCGATGATAAAATCACCGTTTTGTGGGCCCTACGGTTCCACTCAACGGGCGATTTTGTGCACGGCCTGCCGGAATCCAACTTTGGACATACGGTTGGATTCGTATAAAAAAACTGGATCCATAGACATATAGTTTGACGACTTTAGAGACCGTTGACTCTGGCACGCTTTTCGGTGCAAAGCGGGTCCAACGGCGGATACCGTTTTGGCCCGAAATTACCGTTTTACCCCTGTGTCCAGAATTGGACTTAAGGACAGGCAATCCTAGCTAATTTAACTATTCTGAAAACATTGGTAATGTTTATTTCAGCTTTCGGGGACTGTTGTATGGGTTTTGACTATTGTGGCACATTGAGTTGTTCAGACTGTCGGTTTTACCAGCAAAGGACCACAGGCGAGTACAGTTTATTGTCTGCATTTCGATATTGATTTTCACTATATTTCATTGATTGGCCATTGGTTATGTGATTATTTTCTATTAAAAATTATTGAGTCGGGAATGAGAAGTACCAACGATGTGTGATCTGACCTTAGACAGTGTAGACAGTGATTCATTATTTCTTGTAGACAGTGTAGACAGTGATTTATTTATTTCTTGTAGACAATGTAGACAGTAATTTATTTATTGCAAGTAGACAGTATAGACCATGATTATTACTGCATTTAAATTGTGTAGATCGTGATTATTATTTTGTAGACAGTGTTTCTTTATTGTAATATTTTCTGTAGACAGTGTAGCTTTATACAATATAGACAGTGTAACTTAGACAGTGTAGACAGTATAACTTTAGACAGTGTAGACAGTGTAACTTTAGACAGTGTAGACAGTGTCGCATATTTGTCCCGAGACCGATCACATATCAAAGGTACTTCTAACAGTTGGGGAAAGTATTTTGTGTCTATTTACTTACTATTGGTTTTCTGTATTTTCTGTTTATTTTCAAAACTCATAATTGATGTCTAACCTTATTTTATAGTCATTTTCTTTATTTAAAATTGCATTCAGTGAATTGTGCTCGTTCCATTCCTGACTGGAAACCAACATTTTTAGGTTAGCCGTGGATTCACTTAGCTTGGAAAGTGACGGGAATACTTGCAGACAAAAGCCTAGAGACTAGCTAGATAGTTGAGTTGTAGTCATTCATTTATTTGTACAAGTTTATATTTTTCTACAAATGTAAAACTTGTGATCAATATAATTTAAATTAATTATGTGAATGAGCATTATTTGTGATTTCAATCTTCATGGCCGTGACAGCGTTCTACCGCCGACACTGTGGCGTAGGCTGGCTTGGACACGTCTCGTATCCGTTTAAAAAAAAAATGGGTGTGGGTCATGACAAGTTTTTGTGGTGGTCCATGCAGGTCAGTCTTCGCAAATCACGCGAACTTGTGATAGTACTTAAGTTAGTTGTACTATTGCGAGCCTGCGACTAGAAGATGCTCATTTACGAATTAGAATTAATTTAATTTACGAGAATGACTAGGACTAGGAGTCCCTTATACAAATTGACCGATGAGTAGTATAGGCCATACAAATTAGATGAGGACTAGTTATTAATTTTGACAGTTTGTCAAATCCCCATAGGTACACTATTACCTATTGATATGACGATATGATCCAATGTGAATAGATTATTCACTTGGTGAGATCGGACTTCCTAGGATTGATAATCTGACCTTGATAAATTGTTCAGTTCCTCCTCTTGACCCCTTAAGTATCATCCCCATACCCTAGTCCGAATGGCCCATTTAGTTCCTAGTTGCCCTAAGGATTAGTGTTTTTATACAATTTCTGATTATGTTACCCATATACGAACCTCGAGTTAGTTTCAATCCAAAAAGTTTTCCTCTGTGGTTTGAATACACAATGAATAGATATTAGAATGTTGTATTTCTTTTGTCCTCAGATATTTCTTTCCTGTTCAATCCTTCATTTTAAGGGTTGTGATTGATAAGACAAATGCTTACGCTCTAGTTCATGGTCAACTTGTTCGATTCTCTAGAAGCTCATGAATATTTTCAGATATAGTTAAAAGAATGTTAATTTACTCATAATGGTAGGACAGCAGCGCACTGTCGCCATTTATTCGAATTAGGGAGACTATGGATACACTGCAGCCAGCAGCGCACTGGCGAGACACGACCCCTAGAGTTGAAATGGATTTAAGAAAATATAGGTCATAGAATATTGCTAAAACTATAACTAGTGGTCCTCTTGATCGTAGACACCCTTGAGCCAATATGGGATAGAGTTAAGAAGGGTTCGATTTTGTATCATGTTGAGTTACGAAACAAATGGTTTACCACAGCCAGAGTATACGGGCGAGGCGTAATCCGCGGTGAAAGAACTTCAAACATGATTACAAGTTTGGGATACCATAGAGGATAGGACAATGCCATGCATGTCCCATAAGATCCAAAGACGATATTTAGTAGAAGTTTTGTAAGTTGGGTAGCATGTCTCTCGACCTAGCATTTTGTAATCCTTGTGACTTGTTGACGAGGAATAGATTGACACTAATAGGTTACCTAGAATACAGAAGTTAGAGGTCATAACCCATTAGTCGACCAAGTCCTTGTGGGTAAGAAGATAGTAGGAAGACTGTATAAGCAAGAACACCAGGTAAGTTTTGATTCTCTCTAAACTCGAACAACTTGTGCCTCTTTTCAAAATCTCGCGTACTTGTATCTTGACTATCTTGACCAACGCTACTATTACAGCCTAGTTTTTGCAAGCTTACTCTTTTATCAAGCTTGATTCAAGACATATGTTTATTGGGGACGCCCACTAACAGATTGTCTAATCAGAATCGATGTATTACGGTCTGATCAACCGTAGTGCACCCGATTCGCTCTCCCTCTGATTAACCTACGTGGATTGAGATGTAGATGTCTCTAGGATCTCATCCGCGACTGTATTGACAATTCCTCTTGAATTATATGTTCGCCCTTGAATCACGAAATTGTATTCAGTAACATCTCCCTTGAATTCTTTATTGTTTTTGTCTTTCACAGATTTGGAAAACGAAAGCTCGTGATGATAGAGAGATACAGAGTATTCCCATGGCTATGATAATGGTAGGCACAAGTGTAGCTACCATCGGCCAGTCATGTGATTGAGTTACTCGTTCTCCCATCGACCCTCAAACTACTATTGAGACTTTTGAGCCATCTGAATTTGAGAATGATTAGGGTTTTACCCTTAGTCAGAACGCCAACCTAGGAGACTATCTATTCTCAAGAAACCAAATGTTGTGAGTCTCTAATTATTTGCTGGAAGCTTGCCTTAACTAGCAACCCTTAAGCCTTGAACCAACCCTTCCTCGACTGAAGCCCACAATTAGACATGAGATGAGTGGACAATAGGGTAATCATTTACCGTGACACTCATCCCGAGTTTGGTTTCCAACAAATATTACTCTAGTTATATAAATTTTATTATTAAGACCTAAATAGTGTTGGAACACCACAGTCACTAGCTTAGCCAATACCATAGCTTAAATATCATGTCATATTATGATCTACCAGTTGTCAACAGCAATACACGATCACAACAACTCTTGTGACGATAGTCTGGCAGGTTGACACAAATAGAAATTCACGACTCAGTTGTTAGAAATCTTGTGCCTTAGAGTTGGTTACCCCGTCGATAACTCTAGTATACTATAGACGAGTAGATCATCCTATTTTATCGACCATGCGTCATTGTACACACTCGTTATCCATTTATTAAGGAACGATCCTTGACTTGACTTATATCTACCGTATCCCGATACGCCGTGCCTTATTTCCTATTAACAAAGAGTCGAGGTACAGTATCCGGACTTTGGGAACCCTCTAACCTTAATATTCCTAAGACCATGTCCTATTTCTAAGGTGGGTAGACTATAAGCCTCCTAAAGTTTTGGATATACGAGGATTTTCGATTGATTAGAATAACTTCCATAGGATGATGATTAGTACCCTTGGACTCCCACTTTTTATTTAGATCATTTTGTGTCCCCGACCGTGTCATTAATATTCGAAGCACGAGGCCAGTTGTTACCTTCCAACAAAATTCATATGCAAGATCTAGACGAGTCCACCTTCATCTAGGTATATTATGTTCCACTCAAACCCGTCCCCTTGTACTCTATTTTTATGGTACGAGTTTCAGGTAAAAAGGACTAGCTATAACCCTTACCATAATAGCGGTATGTTTCCCGACTTCCATTAGAGGCTCAACCTTGACTCAATTCATTCGACCCAATATATGGTTATGTTTTACTTGAAGCCCACTACGCACATGTCACTAGTGTGTCACTCAATTGTGTCTTTTCGTGCTATTTAAACACAAAAGACACGGAAGACACATTTTTGGGCTTTAGGGACCAAGCTAACCAACTTGACGGGCAACTAGCTCAACCCTTGGATAGAAACCTATTCTAGGATACCCTAACCTAGTAAAAAAAAAAAGTTTATCGTTGGGAAATTGTTCAGTCCATACCGATTGAAATCCGAGGTTCATTCAACCGACGACTAATATCCAATTAGGGAACCCATTAAGACCCAGTAATACCCATACCACTATATTTGGACTATAAAGCCGAACCATTTGAAATAGGTCCCCATATCTATTATGTAGCCTTTCCCTTTTTGAATAAGAAGTCATTCGTAACCCTTGTTCCATCTACCTAGAAGTTGCGATATGATCTTGTATTGCATATATATCCCTTGTTTGTGTGTTTAAATAACCACGAATGAGATCACAAATCTTGATTTTTCAAATTCCGTTCTATTGTGGAACCTATTAGAAGTTCGAGAACGAAATTTCCGTATTGCATGGATTGCAAACTCCTCTAAGAAATGAAGGGTTCTTCGAATTATCAAGTGACTGGACTAGAGTAGCCCAATCTAGCAAAATAGGTCATTGGTTCATAGACCTTCTTTCGATCTGCATCATTGGATACTCCCTATCGCTCTTGAAATTTTATATCTACTATCGATTATTCTTCCTTATATTCTTGTCCTTCCTATTGCAGAGTGACGAATGGTCACGCTTATTAGAGTTTATCAATATTTCTTAGCTACTTGTATGAAATTATTGCTTATTAAACATTGGGTCGTTTGATAGATAGGAGCGGATATTATAGATACCGTATGCCTAGATATTGTTAGTAGTATTGTTAGCAACCAGTTAGAAGATTTTAAGATTTTAGTTTTGAGGAGTAGTGTGACCAAAGGTGGGTAGAAGTCCTCAAGGATTTATAGTTACAAAATGGCTAGGAGGGGGATAAAAACTATTTTAAGGAAATAAAAATTCGAGGAAATTAAGGTAATAGTATATTTTCCTTGAATTATAAGGAATAGTTATGAATAAGAATTTCGAGGACGAAATTATTTTAAGGTGGGTAGATTTGTAACTCCCTTTCCCGACTACTTTGAAATATTTTATTTATTATTTTAATTAATTTAAATGGTACATACCCCAATATTGGTTTGTTTAATTTTGTTATGATTATTTAGTTACTGAGGTTATTATTATTTAATATCATTATTTTATTGTTTATATTATCTTGGTCAGATAATGTGATAATGTATATATATATATATATATATATATATAGAGAGAGAGAGAGAGAGTTATAGAATTATATAGGTATAAATGTGTATGTATAGAAATATATATATATGTGTGCGTGCAAGTGTACGTATATACGAGTATATATGTGGATAAATATTATATATGTGTATTGGTATGTATATATGAATAAATATACATGTATTTGTATGTGTATACATAATTAAATAAATTATATATGCGTATGTATTTGTATATATATATATATATATATATATATATATATATATATATATATATATATATATATATATATATATATATATATATATATATATATATATATATATATATACATGTATATGCGAGTATATATAGATATATATATAGATATAAATATATATAGGCATATGCTTTGCGTAAATATTTATAAATGTATAATTACATTTTATGTGAATGTTTGTATACATAAATGTTATATATGAGATTGTATATATATAAATACTATATATGTAAAGTGTATGTATATATAAATAAATATACATATGTATTTATATATGTGTAGGTGTATATACATAAATATAAATATACGTATACGTGTATTTGTATATATAAATATATATACACACATTAGTTGTTATATAAAGAAATAAGATAAGAAATAAGAAGAAAAAAAAGAAGAAGCAAAAGTCGGCCAATCCAGGCCAGAGGACTGGCCCAAGAATTTCCCCCGCACAGCGGAAAAAGCCAAGCCCAGCTGCAGCTCGTAATTCTTTCCCCACATAAACCCGACCCCCCCCCCCCCGAGAACACAAGAGTATATATATATCGACAGGATGATTACTCGAAACCTTAAACCCTAATCTCCGCCACCACCACCTCACCCTGGGCGGCCACCAGGCGCCGCGCGCACGCGCTAGCGCCATCGCGGGCGGCCGACGGCCGGCGACAAGGCCGAACACGCGCGCCAGGCGCACAGGAAACAGAACACACTACAGCAGCAGTAGCAGTTCTCGACGGGCCCTTTCAGGTAAAATTCCTCGCTCATCTCGCTACCAATTCGAGAACCGATTCCTTCCCTAGAAAGACAACATATAGGACTAGATATCCCTTTAAGTAGTTTTTACTAGAAAGCCCTAGGTTGTCCGGTACATCGACGCAAAGTCGGAGGAAAACTGTTCCGAAACAGGACATTAGCACAGTCCAGACACTCAACTTGGAAGGCGATTTATCGCCAATCCATAGACCTAATTCGAAAACCATCTAAACAGACTTCTAGACTACCTAACCAACTTTTAAACCCTATTTTTAGATTATTTTATTAATCAGTAGATGTTAAACTAAATAGACTTGAAAATGGAGAAAAAACCCTTTTAAAACAGTTTGGAAAATCACGAAAACGCTCCACACGACGTGCGTTCCGCCATTCCGGACGACATGGTCACACACCGAAGGCATCGAAAGCTGCGTAACAGCTTCGTGGTCGTGTGGACTTTGACGGAATTCAAATTGGTCGCGTGTGCGCGACGAATTTGATGCGTATCCGTCGAAATTTACCGTATCGTGCACTTTGCAAATTTCGTAATTACTTTGTGCACGCTCATCGGATCGAGACGAAACTTATGCCAACAGAACCGTATCGTTTTTCTGGTCCTGTATGCCAAGTTTGGTCCAATTCTGAGACCGTTGATAAAATCACCGTTTTGCGGGCCCCACGGTTCCACTCAACGGGCGATTTTGTGCACGGCCCGCCGGAATCCAACTTTGGACATATGGTTGGGTTCGTATCGAAAAACTGGATCTGTAGACATATAGTTTAACGACTTTAGAGACCGTTGACTCTGGCACGCTTTTCGGTGCAAAGCGGGTCCAACGGCGGACACCGTTTTGGCCCGAAATTACCGTTTTGCCCCTGTGTCTAGAATTGGACTTAAGGACAGGCAATCCTAGCTAATTTGACTATTCTGAAAATATTGGTAATATTTATTTCAACTTTTGGGGACTGTTGTACGGGTTTTGACTATTGTGGCACATTGAGTAGTTCAGACTGTCGGTTTCACCAGCAAAGGACCACAGGCGAGTACAGTTTATTGTCTGCATTTCGATATTGATTTTCACTATATTTCATTGATTGGCCATTGGTTATGTGATTATTTTCTATTAAAAATTGTTGAGTCGGGAATGAGAAGTACCAACGATGTGTGATCTGACCTTAGACAGTGTAGACAATGATTCATTATTTTTTGTAGACAGTGTAGACAGTGATTTATTTATTTCTTGTAGAAGTGTAGACAGTGATTTATTTATTGCAAGTAGACAGTGTAAACCATGATTATTACTGTATTTAAATTGTGTAGATCGTGATTATTATTTTGTAGACAGTGTTTCTTTATTGTAATATTTACTGTAGACAGTGTAGCTTTATACAATGTAGACAGTGTAACTTAGACAGTATAACTTTAGACAGTGTAGACAGTGTAACTTTAGACAGTGTAGACAGTGTCGCATAATTGTTCCGAGACCGATCACATATCAAAGGTACTTCTAACAGTTGGGGAAAGTATTTTGTGTCTATTTACTTACTATTGGTTTTCTGTATTTCCTGTTTATTTTCAAAACTCATAATTGATGTCTAACCTTGTTTTATAGTCATTTTTTTATTTGAAATTGTATTCAGTGAATTGTGCTCGTTCCATTCCTGACTGGAAACCAACATTTTCAGGTTAGCCGTGGATTCACTTAGCTTAGGAAGTGACGGGAATACTTGCAGACAAAAGCCTAGAGACTAGCTAGATAGTTGAGTTGTAGTCATTCATTTATTTGTAAAAGTTTATATTTTTCTACAAATGTAAAACTTGTGATCAATGTAATTTAAATTAATTATGTGAATGAGCATTATTTGTGATTTCGATCTTCATGGCCGTGACAACGTTCTACCGCCGACACTGTGGCGTAGGCTGGCTTGGACACGTCTCGTATCCGTTTAAAAAAAAAGGGGTGCGGGTCGTGACAGAATGATTTGTAGGAATCAGAACGTTGGATGTCAATTATGAGAAAAAAAAAATTGAGAGGGAGATGTGGTAAAGGTTAGAATGGAATCGAGTGATAAATGTTATCAATTTAGAAACAATCGCAGAAAATTAGGTTACGAGAAATTCATGGATGTATTAAAAAAAAACTAATAAGGATATCAGAGGTCAACCTAGTTTTGAGGACTAGAAAATCTTGGTTATTGATTCTTGGGAACTATTACAAGGCTATATAGAAATTTAGAGATAGAGAGGAGAATTTAATTGAATTCAATGATTTTGCGAAGTTGAACTAGATATTGTAAGAGGGTGACTAGAGACAGAGAGAACACAAGGATTTTAAGTTATAGGAATTATTTTTAGATGATTGGAAAAAAAATTTGTAGAATTCAAAAGGATAGTGTTTGAAGGTGAACGTTGAAGAAAATATGAAGGTTGATTTATAAACAAGAATAAATTTTGTGTGACATAGTGGTATTGGAGTTTAGTAAATACGAGACTTGACTTAAACAAGTACAAGGATTTCATAAACTTGATTTAGAGGTTTCAGATCTAATTTAGAACGATGTGAAGGGATTTGAAAATTTGATTAAATGAATAAGTGTTGATACCTAATTAAGAGGGGTATGCTTCATGGGAAATGTTTTAGAAGTTTGAAATTTTGTCTATGGTGATAATGGTAAAGGTTTAGATGACTGAAGGTTATAAAATTTCGATGATAGTCATATGAGGGTTGATTTTCATATTGGGATTTGAGATAAAAATATGATTTGGCAAAAGATAAACTGATAGTATTAGAGAGAGATGATTAACTGACCTTCGTATGAAATCTTTTCCTGTTTTTCTCTAAAAAGGATTTTCAATATCATTGAATCCTAGTTTCCTTAATCACGACCAAATCAACTTCGATTATCCTTTCTTATCTTGGGTTGTACTCAATTGACTTAAATTTGATTATGACCTGAATCTCCATCCTTGTATGCTCGTTCTCAGACCTTGTTGAACTGTCCTCCATATTGCCCAAATCTTGATTTCCCCAATTTGATCAACTTAGATCGTATCGAGACTAAATATTATTAATATGTATTGTGATTGGAATTTTCCATGAAATTGGCTTTTATTCTTTAACTTTTGATTTTGATTTTTCTGAACCCTTTATAGATAATTGGTAGTTACCTTTCTTTATTTTTATGATAAGTACCAGTTTTCACATAGGATGGTAGGCTGTCTTACAGTTTTGATGATTTGTTATTTATGTATCTTTTCTGAGTTAGCACCCTAGATTGCTTGTGTGTTTTGATACCCTATGACCGTTTTGGTTTAGCATGACTAGTATACCTAGATGAGACTTTCACTGCCACCATATGCCATGACCTTGTATGTCGTCCTTTTGATGGTATGATTTGTTTGGGTTTTGAGACTTGATTGTGGGGGTTTGACCTAGAAGGAGTACGAACATTTTAATTTCGAGGACGAAATTTTTATAAGGTTGGTAGGATGTGAGCACCCTGAAATTCGGGTTGATTTTTTTAAAAAATTTCTGATTGATTTAGTTTTAATAAATTATTTATTTTGCTATTTATCTTTAAGTGTACTTTTTCGTGCCATTGATATTTGGAGTGTCAGGGATGTTCAACTCTGGAAATCTTCTTCACGAGTTTTGGAGTGGACAGGATTACCTTCATGATGGTATATAGTGTCCCACTCAAACTTGTTCCCTTTTGCTCTTTTTGCTTCGCTGAACTTCGGGTCGAATTAGGCCATTTGATCATTAATTAATTTTCCCACTCTTTTCCTTGATCATTATTAGCACGTTACCGTGACTTTTAATTTAGGAGCACAAGACCAGTCAGTTTCTTGAAACCAACTCCTCATGCATGATCTACTCGAGACGCTCTTCACCTTTGACCTTCGTGTCCCACTCAGACACGCCATTTTGTGCTCCATTTACTTCGTACAACTTTTCCGACACATGATCCTATTTTATTTCACCCCACGGTGTCACACTTATTTTCCAACTTGCTTTATGAGTACCCTGTCGACCAAAACCTGTCAGCCCCAATTATGGACATGGCCCACATTGAGCCTACTGTCCGCATGCCACTTGTGTCCTATTTATTAGAATCTCCATGTGCTACTTATTTACCCATGATCATCAACACCTAATTTTAATTCGATTTTCGTACAATGTTCGGTTTTGACCCAATCCGGCTCCACCGAGTCCAGCCCAGCTCCATGTTACTCTCCATCATATCACCCTCATATTTTCTTGCCCAAAAATATCAAGTACTCTTCTACCTATTTTTCTATATTTATTGGAATTTTCCGTTGAATTAAATCTCTATAGGAATGACCAATTTTCCTCCATTTAATCCTAGCCTTTGGAATCCTCCAAATAAATCCTAACCAATAAATTCCTACATAACAAACTCCACACTCTCACAACTTACACAGCTGGCCCTAAGTTTTAGGTGGCACTTTTCTCACTCTCTCTCTCATTAACATCTCTTTCTCTCTCTCACTTGTATTATTTTCTACAACACCTAAACCAACAACTTCACCAACAGCACCTTCACTAACCCGACACCACCACCATGGCCATGCACCCGACCTCACTCCCCCAGGCCGACCTTCCCTCCGCCGTGGCCGGCCACCCACGTCGGCCCCCACGCACCACCGAGCTCTCTCCTCCTCCACCTCATCAAAACCGCAACCCAAGCCGAGCCACCACCATCATCAACCCGAGCGACCACCACCACCTCCATAGCCACCTTAGCCCGTCGCCACTGGCCGCGCGCAACCGCCCCCGCCGTCGTCGTGCCCGGCCAGGCCGGCCCAGCGCAGCAGCGAGCGTAGCAATGGCCGCCGCCGGCCGGCATTGGCACAGCCGCGCGCACGTTCCAGCACTGGCCGCCGCCGCCGCTTACCATCGTGCCTTCGGCGACCCCCCCGGGTGCGCCCCACTCCAGCGAGCCTTCCCCTGACGGCCACCGTCCTCCGGGATGCGCCGTCGAGGCGATTCGTGCGTTTTGCACGACGTCCCGTCGTGACGAGCTCGGGAACGAGACTGAAATCGTGTCCCGTCGCAGCAACTTCGCGCGCATTTTTTCGGAAATTCGACCGTTGGATCGGCGATTTCTTCACTCCGTCACAATCTCGGTATATCCACCTTCACTCATGTCAATTTTCGTCCGTTAATTTTATCATTTGATACATCAAAATCGGCCACCAAGTTGACCGTTTAAATTGTATTAAATTTGGACAGTTTTGCGGGGCCAACTTCGTCAGCTTGTATCTCCTCCACCGCAGCTCCGTTTGGCGTGCTACCAGTTCCGGTGCGAAGCTGGTATAACCCTCTTACTACCCCTCCAGTTTTGTTTCATTGTGAGCTTGTTTGATTGGTTGAATTCGACGCCAAAGTTGGCCGTCCGAATTCGTAATTTCCAACTTGTAAAATTCTATTTTTGAACACAGGACTCCAAATTTCATTTCTGACACCACCATTAGACTCGTGGCGTCGTTCTGGCATGTTTTCATATAAAATTTGTTAGATTTGGAGAACGTGGGCCCTGGCACGTTTTTCGGTGCAAAATGGATCCGGGACTTTTTGACACCGGCTCACCGGAATCCAATTTCGGATATACCGTTGAGTTCGTATCTTCATTATGGACTCGTTGACATATAATTTGCTAGATTTTGGTGAACATTGGATCGGACACGCATTTCGGTGCAAGTCGGATACCAATATCCGGGTCAACGGGTCATTTTGAGATCGGCTCATCGGAATCCGATTCCGGATATACCGTTGAGTTCGTATCGTCATTTTGGACTTGTTGACATGTAGTTTGCTGAGTTTTGAGAACTTTGGCTCCGGTACGCATTTTCGTGCAAATCGGAATTCCAAGTTCTGGTCACGGACCAAATTGAGATCGGGTCAACGGAATCCAATTCTGGAGATACCGTTGGGTTCGTATCGTCATTCTGGTTTCGTGGACATATAATTTGTTATATTTTGTAGACTTGTTTTCTTGCATATTTTTCGGTACAAAACGGCTCCGACACGGACACCGTTTTGACCAGAAATTACCTTTTTGCCCTTGTGTCCAAATTGGACCGATGGGTAGGCTATCCTAGCTAATTTCACCATTCTGGACACGTTGGCGATGTCTATTTTATCGTCCGACAATGTTTGTTGATAAATTTTCTGTGTTTAACCTTTTTATAATTTATTAATAATTAATTCTTATAATGTTCGTATTTCGGGATTAGTACAACGAAACTGAGATCAGTCAATTCCAGTGATCTCACATCGCTGAAATTGACAAGATGAACACGTGGATCACTATAATAAGATTATCAACCTTACCATTGATCTTCTTATCTCGATTTGCGTATCGTAAGTTTCGACGTACGAATAACGAAGTACACTTTATATCTTTAATAATTAGACTAGAATTTACCCTGTTGACCAGAGTTGACCAGTTGACCCAAAGTCAACTATAAGTCAACACTTGACCTAGTTTGACTAAGATTATTGACCGGAGTTGACCTAGAGTTGTTTAGACTTAGAAGAACCTAGAATAAAATTGTCACGACCCGCACCCACTGTGAGGGTACGAGAACGTAACAACGCCCAGCCTACGCCGCAGTGTCGGCGGTAGAACGCTGTCCTAG
Source organism: Iris pallida (assembly GCA_029216955.1). Classification (NCBI taxonomy): domain Eukaryota; kingdom Viridiplantae; phylum Streptophyta; class Magnoliopsida; order Asparagales; family Iridaceae; genus Iris; species Iris pallida. The sequence goes on from JANAVB010018197.1 coordinate 896,413, forward strand.
GTCAACATACATCTAGCAATATAATAATAAGCAGTAAATGAACTCAATCACAACTAAGGAGGAAGAAAACACGATATGATATAGAACTCAAGAAAATACTGAATATAGAAAAGTCTAGGATAATATCCCAGCAAATATCCAGAGTACATATCTCAGCTGCTGAATAAGAAAGAATATATACAACTCAACATCTCTGAACAGAAGTAAAATCTAGCTAAACAGTCTCCAGACAACATGAAAATAAGATAAGGCCTAACTAAACTAGTCTAGGCAGTGGGGTGATGTCCTCAGCTAGAGCTGTCCAAAGAAGGTATCCTCCCAGGCTTCCTCCTCGTCCTCTGTAATATTTTCAACAGGTCCAGTCAGGACAGGAGCGAGTACAGTACATCTCAACAGTTCATAGCAGGTTAGAAAATATAATCATGCAGTAAAGTAAGATATAGATACTGAAGAAATGCAGTATGTAAACATAGAGAGAAAACTGTAATGGAAATACCTACTATAAGTAGAGAGCTAATAGTGACTAGTGAGTCAGAGTAAAATATAAACATGTGAATGGCATAGGAGGTTCATGACTACAGCTAAGAGAGTGATTCATGACTACAGCCACTTGGATAATATTCACATGTCTATTTCTACTCTCCCAACCCCAATCAATACACAAGGATCCGTTCAAGTTATGTTAAGGTTCGTGAAACTTCACATGGCTCATAAAATGAGTGGTACATGAAGGTGATTCATGGGGGCTCTGTGAACATGAGAGTACATGTGTCACAGGCGGTTCGTGAATCAGAGGAAGCATAGAGATACGTGATGATTTGTGAAACGCACAAAACATGCTGTATCCGATGCTCCCGAGGGGGATAACATCTCATGAAAAGATCCATATAGTATCAATCCGTGTGACCAACGTGACAGTATCAATTAAAGTAATTTAAAGCAGGAAAATAATTCTAAACAGGATATGAAATGATCAGAGAATGTACTCGCCTCGTATCTGAATGTCTGAAGTAAATGTACTGTCCGAGGAGAGGTGTCTGGCTCCTAATCAGAACAGCACAAGTCACAATAAGTCTAAAATGATATAATGAAGCCCTACTATGCATTCTACATGATTCTAAGTCAATCTAGGCCAAAGTCAACTCTTGGTCAACTCTGGAAGTCAAACTAGGTCAACCAAGTCAAACCTAAGTCAAACTAGTCTATACTAGTCTAACTGGCCTATTCTCAGTCTAACAAGACTATACCAGTCTATTCTAGGCTCTAAACTGACACACAGACACTACCATAGGCCATAGGCTAAGAGACTAGGCCATGGGCTAAGGCAATACCATGCCTAAGACCAACCATAAATCATATGACCACAAGACAATATTATCTATAACAAAACAATACACATAAAGATATATTATAATCTAGCTTAAAATATACATAGCCTATAGGCTACAAATACATATCACACATACCTATATAGTCATACCACACAATCTAATATAGAATACATATATATATATTTTTTTATAATATAGAATACATATATATATATATATATATATATATATATATATATATATATATATATATATATATATATATATATATATATATATATATATATGTATTCTATATTAGATTGTGTATATATATATATATATATATATATATATATATATATATATATATATATATATATATATATATACATGTAGAGAAAAGGAAAAAGGGAAAAAATGTTCAAGGGTGTCACATAAATATGCTAAAGTGTGTATGTGTGTGTTAGAAATCTGAGAAAACAGTGAGTACATGTAGGAAATAGTGGCTAATGTCCCCACCTGGGAATTAGGAAAACTGGAAAAGTGCTTTACATTGAATTCAACATTCACTAAAGTTAATAGTAGAGTAAAATCTCAGGTTATTAAGCAATTTAGCAAACATAAACCCAATCCTAGTCTTAACAGTTCAATGAATCACATTGACAGTTTTCATGAACTAAACATTCATTTCAGTCTCAGTTGTAATGTGAATATGTCTCAACCACATATAGATATACATAGGATAAGAGAGAGGGAACTCATGAACATAGTGTGTGTGTGTGAAGAGAGTGAGGGTGTGGTGTGTGAATCATAGGAATGTGAGTGATATGTGAGTGAACATGGTGTCAAGGCAAAACAGTGTGACAGAAAGTGTGACAAGAAACTGGAAAAACAGGGACTGATTCCCAGGTTTACATACTTGAATACCCAGGTTTTCTTAGTTTACAGTGGCAACATATATTAAAAACCATTCTCAGTTTACACACATGAACTTCTGGTTACTGTCAGTTGCAGTAACAATATTTCAAGGAGCCATTCACTTAGTTAATTAAGGAAACCATCTCAGGTTTGTTCATTGCAAGGAAAGGAAAACTCAATGAGCTACTAAGCATTAACAATCTGGAAATAATTTCAGGTTCAAGGATGAACAACATTAAGATAATGAAAAAGGAAAACAATCCACCATGTTTCACTGTAAATATCAGTTTAATAGATTTAAAAGGAAACTCAGTTTAATAGCAGTATACAAATAAGCATGAAATTCAGTTTGCAGTGAACCAAGGATCCCTCCCCCTTCCATTCTCAGGATTGAAACTTAACTCACAGGTTTTCGAAGGAAACTGGGAATAACACTCAGTTAGCAAAACAAACCAAACTCAGGTTTTAATCAAGAACTGAAAACTCAAATCAACCCATTAACAGTCTATATAACATTATCTCAGGTTAATGTCTTAATCAGTGAATCACCATAGTTCAAGGGAAGAAAAGAAACTGGGAACAACTCATTAACCAGTTTCAGGTTCATAAAAACCAATTGTACACAGTGAAATAATGAAAGGAAATCAATTCACAACTTAACAATTTAATTACAAACTATTCTCAGGTTATTAAGGAATCGAAACCACAACTAAAACCCAGGTTTCAACAAAATTCAGATATTCAATTTCAGGTTTATACCAATTCGAAAATGAACTCGAACCATATTCAAAAACCTTAAAACATAACCAAAAGCCTAAAATTGAAAGAAATAACTTAATTAATATAAATTGCAACTTGTAGGGACAATAATCAGTAAACTAGCTTGAACAAAAGGGAATTAAAATGGTTTGGGAAGGACTAGAATTCACAGTATCAGGACAGTATCAGACTTTACACTGTTCTACAACATTTCGAACCAAACACCACTCAAAACCCAAACCATTAAGTAACATGGTATAACAGGGATTTAAACATGATAATTAGGATCTATTCAATCATTTAAACCTAATTTAGAATCATTTAAAAATTATTTAAATAACAAAACATATACAGCACACGTACGCACACACAATTGCCCAGTGCACACGAAATAACGTGTCCGACACGACACGAGGACTCGTGAAACTTTGCGAGCCTCGTGTCAGTCATCGCCCCTATCCCTATACCAAATTTCACGTGTCCATGTGGAGAAACGAGCGCGCAGTAGCCCCCGAGCAGCAGGGCACGCACTGTGCCCGTGCGCTCGCACCCGCACTCGCGTGTCCCGTGTTCCCCACGACTCGACACGACACGAATAACAGCACACGACACAAGGAATCCCTAGACGACACCTAGGGCTAGCTTCCTATTCAAAAGGATTTCAAAATCTCGACTGAAAAGTCCTTTGGGACATTTCGTCGAACACCTACACCATAGCTCTGATATGTGTCCGATACGGACACGAAACGAGCCCAAAACCTAGGGTCAGCCTACCCTACAGTTGGGTGAGGGCTAGGGGATCCCTAAAATGATTTTTGACAGAATTTAAAGGCATTAAATAGGATTATACCTATAGGTGTTCAAACCCCCCAAAAAGCTCCAAAGAGAAGGATCTCTCAAACTACCAAAAGCTCTCCAAATTGTTTGCTCCCTGTCAAAACTTATTTCCAACATCAAGAACACAAGATTTAGAGCCTATTGGAATTTGTTTGAAGGAAAAAGGACTTGAAATGAATTTATGAAGATGGAACTTACCCCTTTCTAAAAACTTGCATAAACCCTAGGAAAGAGGCTAGCCCTAATTCCTAGGAGAATATATATAGAGGGGAGGGCTGTCTCTTGGCTGGCCATAGGGCCTAGGACTAGGGTTTTGGCTAGTTGGTTGAGTCCTAATTGATTTAAGTCATGATTATGACTTGTGACTTCACAAGCCATTCTTAGACCAAACTAATTCCTAATTTCACCAAATTAATCCCAATGAGTTCATCCTCATGAACTTAAGTCAACCTAGGTTCTCAAATCCTAATCTCTTAGTCAAGACCTAGGTTAGCCACTAGGTTAGTCTACAAGGTCAACTTAAGTCAAAGTCTCTAAAACACCAAAAACAATTATCCTAAAATTACTCAAAAATCACATTAATTATAAATAATAATAATAATTCAAATTAAATTCTAAAATTTTGAAAATGACCAAAATACCCTCATTTGGAAAAACTGGGTGTTACAAAAATAGATTGTTTGTAGAGATTTATTTATTACAACTTGAACACCTTGTAACCTGTGTTGCTTTAAATAGGACTCTGTGGCTTCAGTGGGACCCCCCTATACTTATCAGCTGTTCAGGTTATCGAGACGAGTACATTCTCTGATCATTTTATATCCTGTTAGAATTATTTTCCTGCTTTAGATTACTTTACTGGATGCTGTCACATTAGTAACACGGATTAGTACTATATGGATCCATTCTTGAGATGTTATCCCCTCAGGGAGCATCGTATACTACATGTTCTGTGCGTTTCACTTACATGGTGTATCACTATGCTTCACGATTCTTCGATCACTTGTGACATGTACTCTCACGATCACAGTCTTCCCAGAATCACCCATTTATGGGCATTTCCAGAATCATCCCATTGTGGGCATTCCCAGAATCACCCATTTATGGGCTATCCATGTATCACCCCTTGTGGGCCTTTACATGGAATCATAACATAACCTGGTTGGATCCTTGTGTATTGATTGGGGGTACGGGGGAGTAGAAGTAGATATGTGAATAATATCCAAGTAGTGTAGTTTCCAGAATCACTCCATAGTATAGTTCCCAGAATCTTCTATGCCATTCACATGTTTATATTGTACTCTGACTCACTAGCCACTGTTAGCTCTCTACTTATAGTAGATATTTCTATTACAGTTCTCTTTCTCTGTTTACATACTGTATTTCCTTCAGATCATGTATCTTACTTTACTACATGATTATATTTTCTAACCTGCTATGATCTGTTGAGATGTACTGTGCTCGCTCCAGTCCTGACTGGACCCGTTGATAAATTTTACAGATAGCCTGGAGGTTGCCTGCTAGCCTAGAGGAGACAGTAGAGGTTGTATAGATAGCTAGGGTTTATTCATAGTTTATTTTCAGTCATCTTGAGTTGTATTTATGGATTACTGTATTTGAGTTTTGAGATGTATTCTGAGTTGTATATTAGACACTTAGACTTCTATCTGCTGTATCTCTTTGGATTTTATGTTTTATCTATCTTCCATTATGCTCTACCTTAGATGTGATTGAGTTTACATTCTGCTATGTCACCCCCATTCGGGGAGTATAAACTGTTTAGTCTTATACTGTTAGATGCATTGAGACCTAGGACAACGTTTTACCGTCGACACTGCGGCGTAGGCTGGGCGTTGTTACGTTCTCGTGCCCTAACTCTAGGGTGCGGGTCGTGACAATAAGATCCAAAGCCAATACTAGTAGAAGTTCTGCATGATGGATAGCATGTCTCCCAACCTAGTATTCCGTGGTCCTTGTGATCTCTTGGCGAGGTAATTAACTGACACTAATAGGTTTACCGGGAATATAGAATTTAGAGATCCATAACCCATTAATCGACTAAGGCTTTATGGATAAGAAGATAGCATGAAGGCTGTATAAGCAAGAACACCGGGTAAGGTTTTGATTCTCACAAAACTCGAACTACTTGTGCCTCCTTTCAAAAATTCCGCATACTTGTATTTTGACTATCTTAACCAATGCTGCTATTACAGCCTAGTTTTGTAAGCTCACTCTGTTCTCGAGCTTGATTCAAGACATATATTTATTGGGGACGCCTGCTAACATATTGTCTAATCAGAATCAGTGTATTATGGTCTGATCAACCATGATGCATTTGGTTCGTACTTCATTTAATTACCCTACGTGGATTGAGATTTAGAGGTATCCAGGATCTCATCCGTGGCTGTATTGAAAATTCCTCTCAAATTATACATTCGTCCTTGAATCACGTAATTGTATTCGATGACATCTTTCTTGAACTCCTTATTGCTTTTGTCTTTCACTAATTGGAAAGACGAATGCTTGTATTTGATAGATAGATACAGAGTATCCCCCCCATGGCTATGGTAGTTGTATACACAAGTGTAGTTACCATCGGCCAGCCTAGGCCTGTCAATGGTAGACCGAAAATTCGTATCCGATCCGTATTCGAACCGAAAATATCCGAAATTTTGGATACGGATACGAATTCGGATATCATATCGGATATTTATCGGATATCGGATGCGGATACGATAAGTGTCATATCCGGACCAATAATATCCGAACCAATAATATTTAAATTATTTAATAAATTTAAAATATATTTAATGTATGCATGAGACTATTAGTTATATGTGCTTGATTGGAGATTTTTTTGGTACAAATATATTCAATGTATGCATGAAAATCTGCTGCTTATGATATTTCAATGTGAAAATCTGCACATATATATGACAAAATTTGCTGTTCCAATGTAGAAATATGTTGCTTCTGATATTTAAATGTGAAAATCTGCTGTTTCTAAATAAAATATATCGTTTCAATGTGGAAATATGTTGTTTCTTGACAAAATCTGCTGGTTCTTTTTTTTTCCTTCCCTTTTTAAATTACTTTTTAGTAATCTTATTGGTTCGGATATTATCCGATATCCGTTAAAATTATCGGTAACGGATACGGTAGCCAAAACTGATATCCGATCGGATATCGGATAGTTATCGGATTTATCCGATAGTTAATGGTTCGGATATGGTAATGCCAATATCCGACCAATAAGCTACCATTGACAGGCCTAGGCCAGCCATATGACTAGAACCCTGCCTTGAGTTACTCATTCTCCTCTCGAACCCTTGTGACAATAGTCTGGCCGGTTTAACCCCAATAGAAATTCACGACTCAGTTGTTAAATTTTTTTTTTCATAAGGTGTGCCTTAGAGTTGGTTACCCCGTCGATAACTCTTGTATACTGTGGACGAGTAGACCATTCTATGTTATCGACCATGTGTCATGGTACACACTCGTTTTTTATTTATTGAGGAACGATCCTTGATTTAACTTATATCTACCGTATTCCGTTACGCCGTGCCTTATTCTTTATTAACAAGAGTCAAGGTACAATATCCGGACTTTGAAAATTCTTCTAACCTCATTATTCCTAAAATCATGTCCTAGCTTATAAGGAATCATGTCCTAGCTTATAAGGAGGGCAGACTGTAAGATTTCTAAAGGTTTAGGATATACGAGGATTACCGATTGATTTGAATGATTCCATTATGATGATAATTAGTACCCCATGGACTCCCACTTTCCATCTAGATCATTTTGTGTCCCCGACCGTGTCATTAATATTCGGAGCACGAGACCAGCTATTACCTTCCAACAAATTTTATATGCAAGATCTAGACGTGTCCACCTTCATCTAGGTATATCATGTCCCACTCAAACACGTCCCCTTATACTCTATTTTTTTATGGTACGACTTTCGGGTCAAAAAGGACTAGCTATAACCCTTACCATAGTACCAGTGTACTTTTCGACTACAATTAGAGACTCAACCTCGACTCAAATCTTTCGATCCAATATATGGTGGTGATCTACTCGAAGCCCACTACGCACATGACACTAGTGTGCCACTCAATTGTGTCTTCTCGTGCTACTTAAACACAAAAGTCACTGAAGGCACATTTTTGGGCTTTGGGGGCCTAGCTAACAATCTGACTGCCCATCTAGCTCAACCACTTGGGGTGAAAACTATTTTAGGTTACCCTAACCTAGTAGAAATAGTTATATCATTGGAATCTTGTCCAGTCAATATAGATTAAAACCCAAGGTTCATCCAACCAACGATTAATGTCCAATCAGGGAATCCATTAAGACAGTGAAACCCATCCCTACATACCACCATATTTGGACTAGAAAATCGAACTATTTGAAATAGGTCCCTATATCTATTATGTAGTCTCCCCCTCTTAGAATATGAAGTCATCCGTAACCTTTATTTCATCTACCTGGGTGTCGAGATATGATCTAGTATTGTATTTATATCCCCTGCTGGTGTGTTTAAATAACCACGGAAAAGATTGCAATCTTGATTTCTCCAGTTTCCGTTCTATTATGGAACCTGTTCAGAACTTCGAGAACATAACTTCTGTATTGCATGGATTGCAAGCCCCTCTAAGAAATGAAGGGTTCTTCGATTTAGCAAGTGACTGGGCTAGAGTAGCCCACTCTAGTAAATAAGTCATGGTTCATAGACTTACATTCTATCTGTATCATTGGATACTCTCTACCGTTCTTGATTAGTCTTCCTGACCTTCCTATCGTAGAGCGACGATGGTCATGCTTATTAGAATTTATCAGTATTTTTTTAGCTACTTGTGTAAATTTGTTGCATGTTAGATTTTGGGTTGTTTGATAGATAGGAGAGGATTATAGTGGCCATAAGCAGTAGATAACTATTGGTAGCAATTTTAGCAATTAGTTGGAAGATTATAAAATTTTAGCGACATGAGTTTTGAGGGAGTAGTATGACCAAAGGTGGGTAGAAACTCTCTAGGATTCGTAGTACGAAATGACCATGAGAATAGATGATAGCAAATAGAAACCGTCTTCTATCCTAGCGGATGGACTCCTCCCTTAAATTTCGAGGACGAAATTACTTTTAAGGAGGGTAGATTTGTAACCCCTCTTTCCGAAATATTTATAATATATTTTTATTTATTTATTTCAATTAAATGGTAAATTTTAGTATTTTATAAATAATTATTTAGTTAATTATTACGGTAGATAATTTTAGCCATGATGGAGTTTTGGAGTACACGGTGACTAGAAATCGTGGCACAGATAGTGCCATGGCGTGCTTTGGCTAGTGTATTAGCCCCGGTAGGGAAGACCGAGCCATAGTGATGTCCTAACTATGAAAACCAGGCCAAGTTACGACTTAACCCTTACCGAAGATTATTTATTTATTTATTAATAATATTATTGAGTTTTAGGGAACCCGGTTGTACCGAGTTAGTCCAGATAGGACCCAAGACAAACCCAAGCCCATGTTGTCATACGGGACATCCGATGACATGCGTGCTGATGTATTTTGGTGAGCGGATGGTTTTCCGTTTTAGTGATTTAAGGAATATTTCTAAGTATTCATAATTTAATATTATAAATATTATTATTAGTGATATTCAGTGACGTTTGTATAAAATAGGTCCTCGTATATTTTTGGATTTTTAGACTGTACATATTGGTATATATGCCTTTATTTGGTTTATTAAATTTTATTATTATTATTATTATCATTATTACTGAGGTCATTGTTATATAATACCATTATTATTAGTATTGGTTATATTTATTTGGTTATCAAATAAATGTTATTAATATATATATATATATATATATATATATATATATATATATATATATATATATATATATATATATATATATATATATAAGAATAGGCCTTACTCTAAGAAAATATAATACAGGGTTGTTATTTATATTTTATGGATATATATTATACAAGTATGTATATGAGTATATAGTTATATGTATATATTTAAATAGATATATTATATATAGAAATGAATGTATTAATAAAACAGTGAGGACTAATTAATCAGTCCAGCCCAAAGGACCGGCCAGCAGGACCCATTTCCCGCGAGCAGCCATGCTGAGATCCACCCGACCCCAATAATACGCGTATATATATAAAAACCCGAGAACGAGAGCGGAGAAGGATTGATACGCAAACCCTAACCCTGAACCAGCGCCGACCACCTGGCGACCCTTTCCCCGTCCTGGCGCCGCCGCGCGCAGCCAAAGGCCGGCCACGGCCGCGCCGGAACGCGCGCAAACGGCGGACACACGCTGCGCGCGACAGGACACAGCCGCGACAGTGGCCAAGTATTGATCATTCTTTGAGGTATGATTTCTCTCTATGTATTCCTCCGATCTTCGATCTGTAAATTGTTACATAAAGCCTATTAGACCTTCTCCAAACCCCTGCAGATGGATTTTATTCTATGACAGTAGGAAGCCCATAATATCGACACAAAGTCGAACCAAAATCCTGTTCAAAACAGGACATAAAGTAATCAAAGTACTCCTGTTTACGAACGAATCCTCGATAACCCAATAACCTTTTTGAAAATCCAATTAAACGGACCTATAGACAACCTATACGAGATCGAACTCCTTTTCGTAGAATTGTTTTTAAGGTATTATACTGGAAATTATTCATGGTTAAAAATCAAGAAAAATCTGTTTTGAAAAACTAGAAAATCCTCGATACGACGTGCGTCCCGCCAATCCGGGCGACGTGGTCGTAAATCGAAAGCATTGAAAGGTGCGTAATGGTTTCGTGGATGTGTGGGCTTTGACGAAATTCAAATTGGTCGCGTCTGTGCGCGACGAATTTGATGCGTATCCGTCGAAATTTACCGTATCGACCTCTGTGCAAGTTTCTCAATTACTTTGTGCACGTTCGCCAGATCGAGACAAAACTTGCGCCAACAGGACCGTATCATTTTTTGGTCATGTATGCCAAGTTTGGTTCGATTCTGAGACAGTTGATCGGATCACCGTTTTGCGGGCTCCACGGTCCGATTCAACGGGCGATTTTGTGCACGGACCACCGGAATCCAAAGTTGGACATACCGTTGGGTTCGTATCGTCAAAACAAATTCGTAGACATATAGTTTGACGACTTTAGAGACCATTGACTCTAGCACACTTTTCGGTGCAAAGCGGGTCCAACGGGGGACACCGTTTTGACCCAAAATTACCGTTTTGCCCCTGTGTCCAGAATTGGACTTAAGGACAGGCAATCCTAGCTAATTTGACTATTCTGAGAACATTGGTAATGTTTATTTCAGCATCCGGAGATCGTTGTACGAGTTTGGACTATCGTGGTACACTAAGTGGTTTGGATTGTCGGTTTCACCAGCAAAGGACCACAGGCGAGTACAGTTTATTGTTTGTTTTCAGTATTGATCTTTACTATACATCAGTGTTTAGTCGATAGATATGTGATTTCAGTTTTATGTTAATTTTTGTTCCTTGTTGTGTCGGGAGGGTGAAGTACCAACGATGTGTGATCTGACTTTAGACCGTGTAGACCGTGATTATTATTGCATTTATATCTTGTAGACCGTGATTATTATTGCATTTATACTGTGTAGATCATATAGACCGTGATTATTATTATTTTGTAGACAGTGTTTCTTTATTGCAGTATTTCATGTAGACCGTGTAACTGTAGACCGTATAACTTTAGACCGTGTAGACCGTGTCACATAATTGTCCCGAGACCGATCACATGTCAAAGGTACTTCAGTCGGTCAGTTGGTGACTATTTTATTGTATCTCATTTTCTGTTCTTGGTATTTAGTTTTATTCTGTCTTTCTTCATTTATTTTATAAATCATATGTCTAAAGGCTAACCTCTGTAGTATAGTCATTTTCATATATTGAAACTGCATTCAGTGAATTGTGCTCGTTCCATTCCTGACTAGAAACCAATATTTTTCAGGTTAGCCGTGGATTCACTTAGCATGGAAGATACGGGGGTACTTGCAGACAAAAGCCTAGAGACTAGCTAGATAGTGGACTTGTAGTCATTCAAATATTTGTACAAGTTTATATTTTTCTGTAAATATAAAACTTGTGAATATTGTAAGTTAAATTAATTATGTGAATGAGCATTATTTGTAATTTTGATCTTCATGGCCGTGACAGCGTTCTACCGCCGACACTGCGGCGTAGGCTAGCTTGGACACGTCTCGTATCCGTTTAAAAAAAAGGTGCGGGTCGTGACAATTTTCAACATGAATGTTATCCAATGTTATGTCTATGAAGGAAGGAAGGAAGACATAAAATAGTGTTAACAATATAGTATATGTTTAAGTGACATTGTAACTACTTTTGACGGTACATGTAATGCCCCGCTCCGCACGGTGCATTATGCTGAGTCGTTGACTCGAAGAGTTGCGTTGACCCGATTACGTATCGATGCGAATCGATACAAAGTGTTAAGTTGTCCCGAGCAATGCATCGAACTAAGTCGATGCGAAGAGTTGCCTTGTCCCAAAGAATGCATCGAGTGAATCGATGCGAAGCGCCGCGTTGCCTCGAAGGATAAGTGCGTTGAGACGGCTCGAAGATTCTAAGAAATCGAATCGACCAAGGCGCAAGTTCGAATCGATACAAGTATTGATTTTAGTTAGTTTCATGTGCAGGCTATACGTTTACGCTGAAATGTTAGAGGTCGATCTTTTGCCTTATTCAGTAAGGGGTCCGCGAAAGCAAATCGTCGTCTTGCGACGGACTGAAGCGTTGGCACGGTAAGCCAAAACGGACGTATAATTCAATGAAGCACGAAGTGCTGGAATGGCTAAGTCAAGAGAGTTGCCCGTGCAACGAAGTTATGAAATCGAGCCGCAACGGCTCGGCGAAACGACAAGACATATCGATTCAAGGTGGGGGGACATTGACTCTCTTTCCTACTCCGTCATGCTTAAGTAAAATACATATCATTGTATGCTGAGTTAACCTATCAACGCCACGAGCGTGGTCGATAGAGAGATAAACATAGTGCGTGTCGAACACTAGATAGAACAATTGAAATAAATCGTACGGCAGACGTACGAGTCGTTATGGAACATTGAATATCGTAAAGGCGAGCGCCTCGGTGCGCAAGCCATAAGAACATGGGATAACTGTATCGACGAGTGCCCCAGTGCATAAGTCATTCCGTGCCCCATGTACTAGTTAGCATGCTAGAACATTGAAAGACTATATCGGTACGAGTGCCTCAGTGCACGAGCGATAGAACATTGAATACCTTATCGAGGCGTGCCTCAGTTGCACGAGTCGGAAGGATGGAACATAAATATAACGCGTTGAATACTAAGGCATAGAATATAGGAAACACGGCTTCGAGGCGTGCATTGAATGCACGATGCAAGGAAAGACGGCGAATGTGCGCAGTTGCACGATATTTACAAAAGATGGCGTCGTTGCGACGAGGAAAACAGTTGTGGCATGGATGTGACATAACTGTCGATGCGGCATGGTGCCTTCGAAATGTTCGTGGCCTTCGGGCGTTCGTTGAGGACATTGGGGCGGTGTGCCAATTGAAATAGAGATAAGCGAACTTGCTTGGTTGTATGAAAGATAAGATTCGTTGCATAGTCAAATGGACTTAAAGATATAAAAGCCCGTGCATGGGTATTCTCTCGAACGTGGCGCACCAGGGCGCTGGGACCGTTCGGCCTAGGAGGGATTTTGTTTACGGTATTGTTGGTGCACTTCATTTAGATGGGTAGCGACCTTCTGGTGAATGTGATAAGCCACTTGCTGTAATTATTTCGGCGACCTCTGATGTTTGGTTAGCAACCGCACAGAGTTAACATCGTCTTATGTTTCGATTCGATAAATATAAGTCCATTCTAGTCCGGAAAGCTAGTGACCTTCATATAGTTAAGGGCGATGGGTTGAAAGTGCAAGGTATATATCGTGCACATATAGATCCGTATAGAGGGCACTTATAACATGACAGGGAAAGCTGATAGGCGTATTCACCTTGCGTCGGTGTAAGGGCGAGTGCGTCGATGTTGGTAAGTCGTGCCACGAAACAAACACGAGATTGCTTGCCTGTTTACTTATGCGAATTGAATAACATGCTTGCCATGATAACATGCTTACAGTTTTCGAATATGCCATGAACTCATCCTAAGGAGAACATAGAAAGAGAACTAAATTGTATGTTTGCATGAATCAATACAATACTAAATGTCGGTTTGTTAAGTGGGTTTTTGATCAGTACAGCGAGGACGAAAGTACTAATCCCCCACTAGTTTGCTAGCAGGTTCAGGGATTTGTCTGCTCGCGGCGGAGCTTCGCTTGACGAGTTGAGGCTTGGAATGTCGAAGCGTATTGAAGCGTGCGATCGCATTGACGCTCGGACATGCAACATGATTGATGTGGCCGAGATATAGAAGGCATGATGTATGGAACGGTGAAATCCTTTGTGGGAAGAGAGAACCTGAGTGTTGTAGCCAATCTGGCATATATTGTTGGGCTGTTGAAAGCCTTTGTAATCTCATTTCGAATATCAATAAAGAGAATCGTTTCGTATACTCTGTTTTCCTTTCGTTGTTAATGTTCAACTCAAAGATAACCATTTGAGAACTTGTTATCTTGCCTTGCACGAGCGCAACTCCAGGCTCGTGCGGCATCACGTCCCCTGCGAGGACGATGATTCGGGTGATTCCGAGTCGGGACGTGACAGTACACAGATGTTCTCGTAGAGAAAAGTTGGTACAACATTTTTCTTATTTACAACAGACCAACACGAGTAGATGTTGAACCATTTCAACTATTTACAACATACCAACCAATTTCACTATTTACAACAAAGTTCGTCTCTCAATTGTTGTTGACATTGGATGTTCGACAAACTATTATGCAAAGTTTCTTATTTTCTCCTTGGAGGTTCGAGAATATAATGGCTCAATTGATTGGGTGGTACCCCAACTTATGACCTAATAACAATAAAGTACTCTATCTATTATTTCTTACATTAAAATAACATACGTTTAATTAATGAACATTACAGTACCTGTGATAACATTCCGTCCAAACGCTTAACGGAATACGGCTCAAATGCTTGGGTGGTACCCCAACTTAAGGCATAATAACACCGAAGTACTACGGCGTAAGAAGTCGGCCAGCTGGTCGTAGTCCTTCCGGACGAGGGCTGGGGGGAGGCGTATAGAGTGGAGGAGGAGGTCCTCCACGAGGCTCGAGAGGCTGAGGGTCAGTATGGGGCCGAGTTGGAAGAGGTCCTCCACGAGGCTCGGCGGCCCCCTTGGCGGATATATCGGCCTCCAGCCTGTCGAACATGTCGGCGGAGGTCCGACGGAACTCGGGAATGACGTGACGGTGGCGGGAGGAGAGGAAGTGGAAGAGGAGCTTCTTGAGTGGGACGTCGTTGTGCTCGGAGGGGTCGAGGAAGGAGAGGGTGCGGTAGCCGCCGGTGAGGCTGAGAAAAGGCGTGAAGGTGCCGGTGAAGAGGTCCTTCTTGTCGATCTGGTCGGTGTCGAAGAGGACGGGGAAGCTGGCGGCGTCGAGGAGAGCGATGACGCGGGGGTCGACGACGGTGGGCGGGCCGAGGGGCACGTTGAGGCAGAGCATGGTGGAGCGGTGGCGGCGGGAGCGGGAGCGGAGGTAGGCGTCGCGGCCCTCATGTACAGGGATCCGTTGGGAGTTGACGAAGAGGTAGATCGAGTACTTCAGTGTTATTAAGCCTTAAGTTGGGATACCATCCAAGAATTTGAACCACATTCCGTTAAGCGTTTGGATGAAATGTTATCATAGGTACTGTAATGTTAATTAATTAAAAGTATGTTATTTTAATGTAAGAAATAATAGATAGAGTACTTTATTGTTATTAGGTCCTAAGTTGCGATACCACGCAAGCAATTGAGCCATACTATAATCTCCCCAAACCAAGATCAGCACCAACCACAATCAAATCAGGACCGTCCATCTCCGGACAACGAACGGTTCTACAAAGTTCCACCTCCTAATATATAATCCCAATAAGGAGACTGTAAGCCCTAGCCTTTCTATCACTTCCTCTATCTCCTCCCACTTCTCGACCGAGACTCCTATGCTCTCTTTCTAGAACCCAAGCTCGAGCTCTAGCCATGGCGAAGACGAAGAATCCCATCGTCTTCTTCGATGTATCTATCGGTGGGCATTCTCCAGCGAGAATGGCGTTCGAGGTTCTTCTTCCTCTCCTCCGCAATATT
This sequence comes from Iris pallida, assembly GCA_029216955.1. Lineage (NCBI taxonomy): Eukaryota > Viridiplantae > Streptophyta > Magnoliopsida > Asparagales > Iridaceae > Iris > Iris pallida. The sequence goes on from JANAVB010018197.1 coordinate 912,539, forward strand.
AGGGTTTTGAGCTCGTTGATGGTGGATTTTTTTAGGGTTCAATTGTTAGATGATCGTTTTTTTTTGAGTTGCAGCTTTTCGCCGACGTGGTTCCGAAGACGGCCGAGAACTTCCGAGCGCTATGCACTGGTACGAGATGTTATTTGTTTGGATCTATAGATAACTTTTCCCGATCGATTTGATCTCATATTTCAATAAATTATACTAAGAAACTGTTCATAGTTTGATTGTGGCACATATTTGCGGAATTGGATTTGGTTTGTAGCGGTGCGTATAGTTAGCAATTCCTGTATTTATTGTACTAAATAGTTAAAAAAAACATCTTTGTCATTCTGCAAGGTTAACGAAATGGGTTTTAGCAAACCCTAAAAACCCTAAAAATTGGAGTTTGGGTTTTATCCAAAACCTAACAAAGAGAAGCATTTCGAAGAAGCGGATTTTTTGTGGTAAAGGGCTCAATTTTGACCCAGACTTGCCGGATTCGTACTTCTGCAAGGTTATTGTTGGCTGCAACAGAAACATGTCTGGTTTTCACGATGGAACAAATAGCTGTAATAGTTTGTTATCTAATTGCCTAAAAATAATCTGTTAGATGTATTATGGAGAAAGTTGTTCTCGTGAACACCACTTTAATTTGGTAATATGTTTTTGCTGTTTTACTTGAGGTGGTTAAAAGAGAAACAGGAAGGAAATGCTTTCGACGAACACAACTTTGTTCTCGTCCAAAATGCCAGTGAAGGACCCAAATGCATAGATGCTGCCTATCACTGGCTTGATATCATCATGTAGTACAAGGACACTGATTGCTTGATTCCTGTTGTCAGGGAAACTGATGGAAATTTTGCTCCTTGTGTTTAGAGGGACTGGTAGTGAATTTAATCGAACTGAATCATATGGACTTCCTGCCCAATCATCATGAAGCAAATATTTGATCTAGTATACTCTGGAATATGTTTCTAAGATTTTGTTCATTCACATGGTAAATGCAGATGATTAAAGTCAAGAAACATGGTTGGCCTGTAGTTATTGTTTTTTTGACGTCATTGTTTTCTTTACAATTTTTGGGCAGCGGAAATTTATATTTCTAGTATGATCGATGTTTTAATGCATCACCTTAGGAGCTGAATTTAGTCTGAAACTTCATTTGGTGCAAAACGTAACGGGGGAGCCAAACGGCCTGCCTTCCAGATGGACATTTCTTCATTGTGCCATTTATTCAGGAACTCAAGTGGGTGTTTCCAAAACGCTAGGCCAATGAGCATTCCGGAAATGGTCGTCTCAGCAGACGCCTATCCATCAAACTACAATCCAAACTAACCTTTCAAATCAATATTGACGTCTTCCTCACAATCATTGGGTTGAAGTTCTAAAGCTTACCATTTTGACAAAAACTGCAGTCTCAACGGGAATGCCTACGATTTATAAACTGTATATGCAAGTCATCGAATTTTTTTTTAAGTCGTATACCCGTGTTAACACCGTCTCCAAGTATTCACATAACGTTCTTCCTGTCCATTATTCTCTCCTAATATGTATAACTATTAAGATATATCCTTATACTATGGTGACGGATCTAGTAAACCTCGACCATGGATATCACATTTCTCTTCCGTCTTGTCATAATTTAACATTTGCTAGTCTGTACAACAGATTTTTTTTTTTTTTTTTCCGTTCAACATTTGGTAGTCTGAGTGCCCTTGCCTTTCTCAGTTCCCTTTTGATTCGTAATCGTTTACGTCCTTTTCGTTGCTTTGATAATTGATTTGGCCCTAATACTTGCTTAATTGCTTCTGTGAACTTCACGATCTTATAATTCTTGATTATTTCTCAAAATTTTGAGACGTGTCAGCTTAGTTTTCTTGCTTTACAATTTACAATTTTTTATTTAAAGTTCAGTGATCTGCCATATGTTTGCTGATTCTTACAACATCGAGCTAGATTGATGAGAAGGTGTATTTGATTAATAATATCAAGACAATCATTATGGTGTATGATCTGGCATAGTTGTAAACTTCCATGGTACGGCACAATACTTTTTGGCCTCATTGTACAAGTGTCATTTCTTACTGAAGGTTCAGATGTAATTCAATCTCTCTTCATGTGTGCTATACATTTGCCCAGATGTAGTTAGATTGTGGTCTAAAGGATAAGTTGTGTAGACCACTCATACTACAAACTTTGATTTAGTTGGGGAACTGGGGTTAGGATTGACATTCATGGTGTGGTTAGGTGAGCACGTACTCTAGTTTGATGAATTTTCTTTTCCAGTTGGGTACCAGTTGCCATTTCAATGCTCGTCTAATCTGTTTCATCTTTGTCAAACTCTTTTTTGGTTTCGTGCCGGTTGTGCCCAACTGAAATTGGTGCAGTGCACGTGTTGCATCTTACATGTATTGATCATGACACAGACATGTCAGAATACGATAGGACACTAAAGTCTGCGCTGTGCCTGTGTTGCTGTGACCATATTATGTCTTTCATCTCTCCTTTTGTTATTTGGTTTTCCTTTTGGCTGTAATTTTCTCCCATTTATTGTAACTTTTTTCTAGTTCAAAACTCCTATCCTGTAAATCGTTTTTCATACATTTCTTAGGTCTGTTTATGTAAGATCTTTCTTCTTATTCTATAGCCCAAGACTGATTTCTTATTATGGTATATGCATGATCAATAAATGAATTGTAATTGAAGTGGAAAACATTGTGATCTTAGTCTAGGGCTTAGTTGATGGGTGCTAGAAACTTGCTAAGTAATACTCCTGCTAGTGAGGAAATTTAACATGATGCAGTCATGCACATATGGGTCATGGTTGAATCAAGGTTCTAAATGGCGGTAGGCGGGTGCACGACAGAGATAGTCTGCCTACCGCCTAGACACCGCCTATTTTAGATATTTTTTATTATTTAACCACTTTTTTTCTCTTCATAATATGCATATTTTAAGGGTGTTCCATGCATAACTAAGTTGTAGAACGAGCATTTATGAATTTTTTTAGTTTTGTAAAAGTGAACCATAGGCCCATAATGCTCGCAAAACCTTTGGGCTAAAACATCTTGTTAGGTATTGCTCCGCATAGACGTCCGCCTCCTCTGCCTCACCTCCTCCGCCTCACCTCTGTTGGCCGCCTATCCTGAGGTGGTAATAGATGGTTTCTCTTTCTTTATGTTAAAAGAGAACCTTTTTAATTGGTGTCGGGATCTCTCAATTGTCTTAAATAGATTCAGGATTTTGTCCTTGTAGCTTCGCTTTGTTGGCTTGATACATTATTAAATGAGAATGCGGAGAGGGACCGCCTACCGCCTAGGCGGCCGCCTCAACCTCCATTTAGAACATTGGGTTGAATGTAAATTCTCTTTCTCGATTATGTCAGTTTGTATTATTGAGGTGGTAAAGATGGTTTCTCTTTATTTATGTTAAAAGAGAACCTTTTTAATTGGTGCCGGGATCTAGCAATTGTCTTAAGTCCTTGCAGCTTCGTTTTGTTGGCTTGATACATTATTAAATGAGAATTATTGACCCTTGTTTTTGTAGTTGCTATGTGTATTTGCTTTTTAATTGGTACCGGGTCTATCAATTAGGTCAAAAATAGAGCCAGGATTTTGTCCTTGTAGCTTTTGCTGGTTTGATACATTATTAAATGAGAATTATTGACCCTTATTTTTCATGGTTGCTATGTGTACTTTGTTAATTAAGGTCGTCCTTTTGTAGGTGAAATGGGAACTGGACGTACAACTGGGAAGCATCTACACTACAAAGGATCTGTTTTTCATCGTATTATCAGAGGCTTTATGGCACAGGTATGTTATTGCTTCCCCGTCCCGTAAAACCCAGTTTCTGAACCATGGGCATCTCTCTGGACAATTTCGAGTAGCGTAAGTTAGAAGTGCTAGCTTTCGTCTTTTAGTCGGTTTCCTTTCTTCTGCTGTAGGATACAGGGCTGATGGTCACAGCTGGTTTTCTTGTGATGTAGTATTTAAGGTTGTATTTTGATATAATTGTACATAATTGTATTGTTTCTGATTCACCATACCGAAACCACTGTGTTTGCATGTGTGGTTTTAAGAATGATATTAATGGGTGATCTTCTTTGGCAGGGTGGCGACTTTTCAAGACGAGATGGTACAGTCTCTATCTGCACCTGTCTCTCCCTCCTCTCTCTCTCTCTCTCTCTCTATATATATATATATATATATATATATATATATATATATATATATATATATATATATATGACACTTCTGAACACTGTGAAGGCAGGAATTGGTATTATCATTACTTTTCATAATGTACATGCAATATTGCTAAATATTTTACTGCTAAATATTTTACTGGCACTTGGATGAAAGGCTTGTTATATTGGAGCGCTCCAAAAAGAGGCAATTCCTTTTATCCGTCTGAAATGAAAACTTGGCATTAGTGCCGTCAGTTAATTATTGACATTACTGCTGATATGTCATGCTATACAATACTTCACGTAGATGTCTCATTTTGTATATAATGTCGAAGTTGGTGGTCCATCTCCGGAGACGTATCCTTAATGTATTGATAGTAATTTAAGTTTCATACCCTATGAAGAAGCATCTGAATTCTTTAGAACTGCAGCTCTAGGTTAGGTATGAAGTGATATATCATAAACAAATTTGTGAAAGAACCTGACTTTTAAGAAGGCTTCGTTTTCAGTATAGTCATGCAATATAGCTATGAAAAGAGAAGCAAACTATGATACTCTTATTTCCTTTACTTTGTGTAGGTAAAGGAATATGTTGTTCCATAATTTCTTCTCATGTCGGGATGCTCTTTTCCCCCTAGTTTCAGCAGTCATATGAAGATTTCTATGACAACTTATCAACTTTTTGCCTTTTTTCTATTGACATGTTACTATTTAGTAGTTACACATTGTCACTCACCTCTCGTATATCATATTTCTCTGTTTATAAGAGTTTACTTAAGATGACACATTGGCATGCCAATTTGATTCTTTGTGGATGGATAAGTTAAAAAATGTTGAGTTTCATTCCTATTGCTGAAACATCGGGTACTTTCAATTCTTATAAACCCTGAAGCATAACAATTGTCATATTTTTATATTCATTACAGATATACTAAGATCTAAATCCAATATTCATAAATATATCAGTTAATGGCACATTATTATTTTTAGCATCATGGCTAAACCTTCATTCTTCATGATTTTCAGGAACTGGTGGCGAGAGTATATATGGTGGGAAGTTTTCAGGTGACTGCTCATTAATGTTCTTTAACAGAAATATTCTTATATATATATATATATATATATATATATATATATATATATCACCTCCGGTTGGCATTCTCCATAACATCGAGTTTTCGAGTTTGATGTAAATGCTATGGAGAATTGATGAGTGGGAGTCCCACTCAGATTGTATGTTGTAAGATTATGGCTTTTCCTTTGGAATAAAATTTACCTTTTCCATATATATATATATATATATATATATATATATATATATATATATATATATATATATATATATAGTTGTCTGTGAGATACTTTACAAAATACATTGTCAGTGAGATACTTTACAACGGGATGCAACTTGAGAACAGTCCGAATATCGTGCTTTTATAGAATTTATGATTGTTGATCTTGGTAGTATAAAGTTCATTGTTGTTAGGCATTTGGTAATGTTTGGTGTTACATTCCAGCTTAAATATTGTTGTTCTAAGTATCAAATATCCTCATTATTTTAGGAATACGTCTAGGCAATCAAAGAAAAAGACCCTGGTTGAAAATGTTGTTACCAATTGGATCTTAAGGATAGATAAACTAATCAAATGTATCAAGTTGATCAACTATCTTTCTACCGTACTTAGTAGGTTTTTATCGGATGATGATGATTTTTATCGGATGATGATGATGAAGGATACATATTTTTTTGTTTGGTAGTTTGTTGGTAAATGGAGAAATATGGATAAAGGTGATTCTTAATGTTGTTGTCAATTTCCTATTATAATGAACTTACGAACTTGTGATTGTTTCTTTTGAGTTTGACGATATTGTTATCTTTATGATTCTTTCTAATCCACTTCTTACGATTTTAAAGGTTTTGTGGATTGATTATATATGATATGACAGTGTAAACTATATTTTTTAAAAATAGAAAAAGTGTGCCTTTGTTGACGCCCACATATCGGTTTACGCCTCGCACCTTTTAAAACATTTGCTCGTAGTAAATTATCGCTTGAAGCATACATGTCTTGGGATGTCAAACACAGGTTATAGGTTTTGTTGTTATTGTATTAAGCCTGAGGTGAGTGATTCTCATATCTATCATAATCTCTTGTAAGAATTCCTTCCTTTCATTTCAATGCAAGCTTTTAAACTTTGAGAATGGCATAAAGTTCTGAGATATTAGAGGTTCCCCAGCGGGGTTTCATAAACTCAATAAAACTGGTCTTTTTATATCCTAGAGTGGTGAACCTTCCTCATTTTTAGAGGTTCACCGATTTTTTTGAGACATTATTTATGATGCTTGCAAGTTATGAATCCTCTAAACTGCACAGGAGCTACAAAAATTAAACACAGTTGAGATTTTGACTTGGATTTTCTCTTTCCTGGTCGCTTGTTTTACTTTTACACGATCATTCTAAAATTCTCTTCCCGACTAAACCTTTTGTTGTATTTTTCTAGTAAGCACATTTAAATGTAATTTTTTTTTTAATGGTAGTACCTGCCTTTTAAAACTTTGTGACCTTTAATTTTTACAAGGACTTGTGATATCTCACTAAAATGCGCACCTCTTTTTTCCTTTTATTTCATATTTGAAGGTACTCCAAGCCTATCATCTTGCACATCTTATTGCAAGGTAATATGCACTTCGTTCTTCTAGGAGAACTTGTTGGTAGAAATTTTCGATCTATTAATTTTATTCCACTTCTTTCTTAAGAAGCAAATGAGATGTCACTTGAATATTTGAAACCTTTGTTGCATATAGAACAATCAACATGATACAATGCCAATCAAAGGGGCGTATTGATTGGGTCATCGGATAATACAGTTTCTGTATAGTCTGATCATAAGACATATTGTCCAATATGATACACCTATATATTAGTTGTCCAAACCCGAAAGAAAATGGGTTACACCCGAAACTTGTCGTTGTTGCTTTAATGTTCTTCAAAACTTGTCGTTTTTTAATGCTGAAATCAAACCCATGTTCCCAATTTATGGATATTATGAACTTATCAGGCTTCCCAAGTTGTGTTGTTTAGTTCCACTTCTAGTTATTGACTTTATGGAAGGACGCCACTTGATGCTCAACAATGGTGGATTCTTGTTAGTTGTTGCTTAATGCGTCCTGTGCATGGGATATTGATTTTTCTGATATATTTGCCTATGTGGTAATGCAATACTAAGCAAGCAAATCGTACACAGGGTACTTATCATGATTTGCTTTGTAGCTGAAAGATCCCGATCATTCCAAGAATATGTTTCCCGCAACTTCTTAGAGGGAGTGATGTACTATTTTATATGATACACACCTTCCTGGGATCTTCTCTATTAATTAATCTTACTCTCCCTTTATTTCTTTTGTTGTAGTTATCTTCTTTATTCTTGTGTTTTTAAAGCAACTTATCTTCCACCTAAAGAGGATTACTGCTAACGTCAGCAAGGTTTAGCTGATTCATTGTAGGATATTAAAAAGTGTTATTGCTTCTGATATATCAAGCTTAGCGTTTCTTGTTTAGACGCATATGCAGTTTTATAGTAGACTACTAGACATGCCAAATATGTTGGTATAGTTTTAACAACCGAGAGCGACAAAATAAAACCTTTTAACTGAGATCCTGTTCATTCCACGAAGTTGTTTCTAGCAATTTTGTTGAGGAGTTGATTATTTTACAGGATGCACACCATCCTGGGATATTTTGCTAAACTGGTCTTACTTCCCTATATACCTTTGTTGTTTTATTTTCTTCTTTATGCTCGCTTTATGTTTTAAAGTTAGTTTATGTAATTCCTATCCTTCATTTATCAAGGACTACTTCAAACAGTCAACAACCTTCAGCTGTTTCTTTTGTCAATCTTGAAAATGTTATTGTTTCTGATTTGTATGAAAATTGCATGCAAGAAGACATAAAATTTAATAAAAATAGTTGTAACTACAGTAGAAACTCTATAAAATATACACTTGGGACCACCAAAATTTATTAATTAAAAGAGTTATTAATTAATCGATAAATTAATAATTATTAATTTATATTAATTAATATTTTATTAATTTATAGTAAATACTTACGTAGTTTACAAACACCTTTCAAGCTTCCACTTAATTATTGTATACAATGCATGTGTATATCAAATGAAGGGCCCAATTTGAAAGAAACCTTCAATCTCCCACCTTATTATGCTTCTTGTGTTCAGTGTATCACTTTATGGACATTAAAAATATTTTCAAGAAACCTTCAATTCTTGAGTCATTTTTCAAGAAACCTTCATAAATCATTCATGTAATATGCTATATATAAAGAATTATTAATTTATATTTTATATGGGGTCTGAAGAAATTATCAAAAATGTATTATCTTATAATTTTAGCGAATTATTAATTTAGCACCCTATCCCCGAGTCGGGACCGGCCAAAAATATTATCTTAGAGAGTTTATTAAATAATCGAGTATTAATTTTAGAGTTTCTACTGTATACCTATATGATTAATGCTGCTAATAATGAATTTTGTGTCTGTGATTATAGTTTGTAAATTGCAACACGTGGGATGACGTTACTGAATGCTTTTTTTTTTTTTATTTATTTCAGATGAAAATTTTGTGCTAAAACATGATGCTCCTGGTCTTCTATCAATGGCAAATGCTGGTCGTGACTGTAATGGTTCTCAATTCTTTATTACCTTTAAAGCTACTCCCCACCTTGATGGGTAAGTTCATCATTGCAACTATATATCTTTGCTGATGTTGTAAGTATGTCTTTTCAAGAATGGATTTGTATCTTTGATGTTTTGTTGCTTTGCTGATTTATCTTTGTCTGGTTTTAGAAACTCTAGATAGATGAAGGTTAGAATTGTATTCCTACATTGTCTTATTGTGGTAGAAATGTCCTTTGCAGCTTCCTGTCATCTTTCCTGAACTTCAATGACAACCTCTTTTTTTGCTCATTTAGTGAGCTAGAAACTGTTTCTCTTCCCTGTATGATACTTTTGAAATATGCTGGCAATATTTTAGTATACTCCCCTAGATACATGGAGCTGTGCACAAACAACAATGAAACAGTCACTCCTATATATATCTATGCCATGTGAGCATTGTATTCACATTGTTGATGCATGTGTATAATGATGAATCCTCTTATTACGTCTCCAGATATTGAATTGCTTGCACCATTTCTGCTATTAACTTATGGAGCATAATGTTTTAGCCTATTACAACAAACGTTGTTGATTGATTCACAGGAAGCACGTTGTTTTTGGGAAGCTCATTCTAGGCAATGACACTCTGAAGAAGATTGAGCGTGTTGAAGTTGATGAAACTAGGCCTGTTGTTCCAGTAAAAATTGTTGATTGTGGCGAACTTCATGATACTAAAAATCATGGAATGGTTCCTGAAAATGGTAATCAATTAACTATAGAGGTGGAAAGCCCTTATGTTTATCTATGAAGTTAGTCTTTTCTAGCGAAGCTAACGTGATCAAATTTGTGCCATGGAGCAGTTTAGCTGTATTATCCATCTTTTTAATATTTCGGGTCTTGTTTTTCCAAACTAACGTCTGTTGTCTACTTGTGCAGACAAAAGGAAAGCTAATAAATTGAAATTGGGGAAGGATACTTCTTTGGATGTTGATGATCATGATACAAGGCGTAAGAGTCGGCATAAAACCTTCAAAAGGCAGAAAAAAGAAAAGGAGGAGAAATATTATTCATCCGATTCGGATAGCTCGTCAGATACAGATAGCAAATCGTCAGATACAGACAGTGACTCTGATTCAGATTCTTCGTCAACATCTGATATCAGTAGCTCAAGTGATGACAGACGTAGGAAGAGAAAGAAATATTCAAAGAGGGATAAATACAAGCGTGGGAAAAGGAGAAGGGATAGGAAAAGGGAGAAAAAGAGAAGGCGGCGTGACAGAAGATCAAGACACAAGTCGAAGAGGTTGGTAAATGAATGAAATAAAGTTACTTTTGTTTACTATGTTGGGTTTTGCTACTGGTATACAACAGGTGAAGGCTTATAAATGTGTTTTGACCTCTTATAGAAGTAAGCTTAGTGTATGTTGATGCATATGCTGCCCAACCATGTTAGCATGGCATTCTGGTTTGGGTTGGGTTGCGACATGTTTATTCACAATTTGTGCATATGCTCCATACTGTGGATTTCAACTTGATATGGTCTGATTAGATAATGTGTAGTTTGGCACGAGTTCTTTAAGTGTTCATCTTTTTGCATTTTCTGCTTGTTTTTTTCCCGACACATGTTCGTGAAATCTCCTTTCTCCTAATAGGCTACATCACTGAAATCTTTTTAATTTTTCTTGTACAAGGACATCAGACAGTGATGCTGAATCTGAGAGTCCGAGTGGCAGCAGCTCTGAAGATGATGTTACGAATCGACGACGAGTGCGGAAGTCCAAGAGTGCTTCTCAGGTTCAAGGTGTGTCAGAAGGTTCTGTTATCGTTAGTTATCACTTATGCATCCTTATATGGGCCATTGAGAAGTGTCTGAATCTATAAGTTTATTGACTAGGGTTGTAAATCTATCATTGGTATATTTGTTGTATTTCTTTTGTTGGTATTTTTAATCTTAACCAGTATGTATATTCCGCATCCTTATACCATCTTCTTTCTTTTGCACTATAGATGAAGGTCAACCTCCACTAATCTTGGAAAAGGGTACTTCTTCAAATGGCACAAACAATGAAAATGATAAGATTGACAAACTGGAGGGAGAACAGGCAAAAACTTCAAAAGAAAATGGAGACTTGCGTACCAATGGCACCACGGAGGCAAAGTCTGATAGAAATACGACCAGGCCTCTGGATATTGATGACAAACAAAGCAAATCTAGGTCTTTCTATTTTCTCACACCTCAGTCGTTCTTTGTGCTTACCGTTTCTTCCAGAATCGGTATTTTATCTGACATTGATGAGCAGGAGCCAAAGCATGAGCCCTAAACGGTCCATGAGCAAGAGTATGAGTATAAGCCCCAGAAGGAGTCCAAGCAAAAGCCCAAGTGTAAGCCCAAAAAGGTCTATCAGCAGGAGTCCTTTGCAGAGTCCTCGTGGAAGTGCTGATCTAGCCCCAAGAGGAATCAGTCTGAGTAGAAGTCCCGTTAGAAGAAGCTTTAGCAGAAGTCCTGTTAGAAGAAGCTTAAGCAGAAGTCCTGTTAGAAGAAGCTCAAGCAGAAGTCTCGCAAGAAGTGTTAGCAGAAGCCCAGTCAGAAGTGTTAGCAAAAGTCCAGTGACAAAGCGACGAAGTCTGAGTAGAAGCCCCATAAAAGTTCGTCCACGCAGCATCAGCAGGAGCTCAGCAAGATCCCAGCCACGAAGGAGTCCTAGTATGAGTTCTGGAAGGGCGGGTCCTCAAAGAAGCATAAGCCGAAGCCCCTTAAGGGACAAAAGAAGGAGCATCAGCAGGACCTCAGCGAGGTCCCTTCCTAAAAGAAGTGCTAGCAGAAGCCCTGTAAGGTCTTACAGGAGAAGTATTAGCAGAAGCCCCACAAGGAATGCTCGGAAGAGCCGCAGTAAAAGTCCTGTGAGGTCAATCCGACGAAGCATAAGTCGAAGCCCTGTAAGGCGTTCACGAAGAAGCATTAGCAGAAGCCCAGTCAGTCCTGTTCGCAAGCCAGGTTCTCCACCCTCTAACCGTGGTAGGAGTTTGTCAAGGAGTGCTTCCCCTGATAGATCACCTAAGCGAATTAGGAGGGGGCGTGGTTTCAGTCAGCGGTATTCCTATGCAAGACGTTACCAGACACCTTCTCCTGATCGTTCTCCTGTTAGATCGCATCGGTATGGTGGAAGAAGTGATCGCGACAGGTGATCTACAAGATGAATGAATTTTTTTGTTTTTCTATTGTGTTCTGAATTATTTATTTATTTTTTCCTTTTCCATTTTATTCACTTTTACAACTAGGTATTCAAGTTACAGAAGCTACCGTGATTACTCTCCTCCCAGACGTTATAGAAGCCCTCCAAGAGGCAGAACTCCACTGAGCAGGTATTGGTTTTATATCTTGGATTTATGGTTTATGGTCTGTTCGAGGTAGAGTAAGCATGTGCCACATTAAAAAAACAACCCTCACATTGGGAGTAAGATTATGTTCCATAGTCTATGAAAGACATGCATGTACTATGTTCACTTTCGGAGCTTACCTTACCTCCTAGTCGTATAAAGTGGAGTGTCGTGGTTTTGCATTAGGTTGGGAGTTATTTAAATACTGAAGAAGTTATTGTGTGGAATTTAAGTCTTATGTATTTATATTCCATGTAAATCATGGTTTATTGTTAGATGGACTTAGTTTGATCTTTGACTTGGAGGTATATGTCAGTCCTTTAAATTTAAATTTAGTACTGGATTTACACCAAATAATTTTGCACATTTAAAGCTTTGGGCTTGTGTATCTTGTGGTTTGCAAGTGTAGTTAGTTTTCCAGAAGAAAATTTAGTTGTTTAGGTAAAAGTCTCCCCGTTGAGTTGTATTCTTATGGAAAATAGACTGAACTTGTACCTTATGGATGATTGAAGATCAACAATTTCTCGTAAATCCAATTAGTTTTCTATTTGTATGGTTATCTCAACATTGATTTAGTTGCACATAAAACTTCACTTGTTTCCCAGAAGAGTGTTTTAAGTCTTTGTTTTTTATATCTTGTTGCTATCATCTAAAGTCTAATTTTACTGTTGAGGATAATAAATATGCTATGGAATATGCCACCTACTTACTTTGAACTTTCCTTATTTTGCTGTGAGGATAATAAATATGCTATGGAATTTGCTACCTACATTACTTTAACTTAGGTATCGGAGCAGGAAGAGCCACAGCCGTAGCATTTCACGCAGCCCTATTGGCTACCGTGGTCGTCGAAGTCCAGTTCACAGCCGCTCTCCAGCACAGAAACTGAGGCCGCATGGCAGCCTCCGAGATGGAGCTTGCTCTGAGAAGCGCAGGTCTATTACCAGGAGCAGGAGCAGGAGCAGGAGCAGGAGCCCACCTGGATCACGATCAAGGTCTCTGTCCGGGTCCAGGTCAAGGTCTAAATCTAGATCATCTCCTGATACTCCCTCTCCAAAGAGCATGAGCAAAGAGAAATCAAAATCTAGGTCCCCTTCCAGCAGCTCTGAGGGCAAGAAAGGGTTAGTTTCTTATGGGGATGGAACGCCGGATTCTTCTGGGCAGAAGTAGGATAGAGTTATTTTTATCAGCTTAGACTGGTTCTTAGCTGTTTGTCTCGACTCTTTAGACATGAAGGATTATTGAGGGATTCTAAGTTATCATCTGTATCTGTCGCTTATTCTCGAGGGATTCTAAGTTATCATCTGATCTGTCGCATTATGTGGCTTCTGTGATCATTACTATGATAATGTTCCGTCATGTTGATATACCTAAGTATGAGAGTTATTTCTGAGTTTCTTGATCTTTTTTTTCTTTTCTATTTGTTGTGTTGTGGACGCTATTGGTTGAATACAGTTGTGATCTGAATTGTAGCATAACCTTGTCAACTGATGGCTCGAGTTCCTGTGATACCGTACTATTTTGCTTAGTGTCATATAACATTTCTTGGTTTATTAAAAATGAAATTTTATGTGACCTTCACGTTGGTTGCATCACTCTTCACTACTTGTTCTGTCATGTGTATTGAAGCATAAGAGAGAAATTTCTCTCTCATACGTGAATAACACAATATACATATCATAGCTCAGCTATATCTTAAAAGGTTAAGGGAGCTTCCAAAATTTTAAAATGCTAGAGGGAGCAATACAAATATTTCCCCTGCATGAGAAAGCGAACAAGAAAAGAAGATTTGATGTTAAGGTTATTTCGACAGATAAAAGAAAAATTTCATCTTAAGGTTATCTAAAAAAATCTTTTAATATTTAAAACTTCAAAGATCCAAATAGGGGTGGGCACTCCGCGGTTCCGATCCGGCCGAACCGTAAAAATGTCTAAACAAGTCGGTTCCTAAAATTTGGAATTTAAACGGAGCGGCCGGGTCCTATTTTCAAAATAAACGGCCTCGGACCGACCCGTTTTAGGGTATGTATTTTTTTATCAATTTTGAAATTTTGCTATTATAGTTTATAGATAATAGAACAAGTTTTTTTAGTAAACAAATTCTAGAAATTTGGGAAGACATAAGACTTATTTTTATAGATAATAGAATATAAATATTTACTATTCTAGATTTTTTAAATTTTTTGGACCCGTTTGGATCCGCGGGTCGGCCCGGTTCGGACCCGTTTCGAACGGGTCGAGCCCGTTCCGGTTCCAATATTTTTTGGTCCCGTCCCGCCAAATACGGGTCCGTCCAGGTCCATAAAATTTGGGCCATCCCACCCATGCCCACCCCTAGATTCAAAGATTCAAAATATTAGAAAGATTTAAAAAATGAAAAGTAAAAAAAAATTAAAATATACCAAAAATTCTTTACAGGATAAAGAACTTTCTCGAAATTGTAAAGAAGAGAAAATTTTTGGAGTAAATTGCAGAGGGGGGGGGGGGGGGGGGGGGGGGGGGGGGGGGGGGGGGGGGGGGGGGGGGGGGGGGGGGGGGGGGGCACACGCCAAGTGAGTTGGCGTGGGCAAGGGGAGATGCCAGCTTAGTTGGCGTGGCCTAGGGGGACAGAGGCAAAGAGTGAGCCATCTGAGTTGGCGTGAGCAAGGGGGCGCCAACTCAGTTGGCGCGCCTAGGTGTAATCTACATAGAGAGAAAGGGAGAGCCAACCGAATTAGCGTAGGCAAAGGGGCGCCAACTCAGTTGACGCGCCTGGAGAGAATTGCAGAGTCGAGAGAGAGAGAGAGAGAGAGAGAGAGAGAGAAGAGAGTAAGGGGCACGCCAACTGAGTTGGCTCTGGTTGGCCTACGTGTTGCCCCCTTGATCACCGTGAAGACAGTGGCTGCCACGTGTTGGCCTCCTGACCATCACGAAGACCCAATACTCTTGAAGACCCACCCTGACCACCTCGAAGACCCAATTAGTCTTGAATAACGCGCTCCCCCCCCTCCACAACCTCAAAGAACACCCCCCTCCCCCTCTTCTTCACATAACCCCTCCTTCTTCTCGTATAAAGATCCACCTGAACCCCTCTTTCTGCTCTTCGCAGAACCTAAAACTCTCCTCCCCCTCCATTCGTCATCTCCTCCCTCTCCATTGTTCCCTCACAGAAAGTTGGAAAGAAGGAAATATTAGCCAGGTAGGAAGAAAAAAAAATTCAAATGTAAGTAATAATGTTATTTTTTTTAAATTTATGTTAGATTTTCTATAAATATTTATATTGCTAATCATATTTATTAAAAAATTACACATGGCTCAACAGAATGACGGACATATTCTTGGTGGACCGGTTGCAGATGTCATCAAACAGGAACGAAATAGTCATATATAGTTTGATTTTTGACGGCCAGGTAACATTTTAAATTGTAAGTATGGTACATAAATTATTTTTACATAAACATAATAAATTTGTAGATCATTCGTTGCACTAGAGCATATTTGCTCTGTTTATGTTGGTCAATTCTATTTCTTGACGGACAGAAAAATAGAATAACTTGCGATTATTACCATTCTTAGATAATTTAAAAGAACCCACTCGTCATGTATGGAGAGCTGCTACTTTAGCATATTTTATGCATGATTGACAGATTTTTCTAGATCGAAGCCTGACAAAAATTTATGAAAATTATTCATAGCACTAGCTGAACACTAAAATTATGCTGAATTGCTAAACTACTTACAAAACTTCTAAATTTTGAACGACTGTCGAATGTTTGTCCTAAAATAATTCAGGAGTGTTAGAATTATCAACATCATCATCATCATCATCTACCTCATAATATGTATTTTCAATTAAATCGTCACTATTTTCATTGTCATCATCATCATCATCATCATCATCATCATCATCATATCATCTAACAAGGGAGCAATTGGTTGAGAAGAAGAACTATCACCCATGTTAACATGTTGGTAATTATAAATAAATTTATCATTAATTTTATTAGCAATGATGATACTTGAGTAACATATAAACTAATATATGGTGATTGCAAATTAATCTCAAGAACAAAATTCCATGCTTCTTCGCCATCTATCAATAAACATGTAGAACCAAAAACAAACTTTAAAATAAATTCATAACTAATAGAAAAATGTTCAGAAATAAAATTACGTAAATTTTCTAAAGTAATATTACAATAAGTTATAGAAAATTGGGTTTCACCTCCTTCGTAACATAACTCATTTACTATACCTCCATGTGAGCATACTATTTTAATGCTATGATCTATGAAGAAGAAGAGCCTTTGCAAATTTTTAGCTAGAGGAGAGTCGTGCTTCAGGGAAATGAAGCTTTTGTGTGGTAGTGTAAAGATGAGAGAGTCTAGCTTCTGCGGTAGAAGATGGGCTTTTGAGATGTAACACCCCTAATTTTTTGAAATTATTTTTTTTATCATTTATTTGACTTAAATAGTGATTTTAGGAATTTATAAATATTTTTTTTATAGTTATTAATATAGATGGCCTTAGTCATGGTTAAGTTTTGAAGTGCAAGACGACTAGGAATTGTGGCACGGATAGTGTAGTCGGGTGCTTTGACTAGTGTATAGCCAGGCTAGGGAAGGCCTAGCCATAGCAGTGTCCCTACTAGAAAAACCAGTCAAAGTTGTGACTTGACCCTATAAATGATTTAATTAGTTAATTATTAAGATTATGACTGTAGGAGACCCGTTGTCCCAATTTAGTCCAGACTTGACCCGAACCAAATTTAAACCCATATAGATATGTTATTAGTGCAAAGACGCCCATGTAGATATATTCTATGTATATGCATATTTTTTATTTTATTTTTAGGGATTAACAAATATTTTTTAAATATTTGTTATACGTATAATATAAGTGTTATTAATATTTATATGACATTTTTAGAATATTTGTACTATTTTCTGTGGACCAATTAAAGTATGAGTTAATGTGTCATCCAATACTATACCTATTATTGATTTATTATATTTTTGTTATCATTACTATTATTCTTACTGATATTATAATTATTATAAAAATATCTTTATTATTGGTTATTTAGTGTTCTTAAGAAATATATATTAATGGTATATACATATGAATATGTGTAACACCCTACACTAGGAAGATATTATTAAATGTGTTTTAGGTTTTATTGAGTATTTATACCTATATAGATATATATGTATAAATAGGCATATATGGATATACAAATTGGAAAAAAATATGTATAAATAGGCATATATGGATATACAAAGACATATATAGAGGGAAAAACAAACAGTAAAAACTCGCAATATTTTCAACGGAAAATCTCGCGAGATGAATAAACCAATTGGACCCGACCTTCCCCACAGATCGCAACAACAATATATATATAGAAACGAGAAAGAGAGAGAGCGCAAAACCCTAAACTAAAACTCCTGTCACCCCTCACGACCGCCCCCCGCACTACCCAGACCACCGTAGCGCCACCGGAGACCGCCGTCCGGCTGCCGGCATCGCGATAGCAGCGCTGTAATAGCGGAAGCAATAAAGGTTTGCAACCCGACTTCGCAGCAAGATTTCTTGATGCACGCTCGATCGTTTTACGATCCGTTTCTTTGGGTACGACCACAACCTGTACGTCTCTCAACCCTTTCAATTAGATTTTAATCTATCACTATAGAGTGTCTAGGAAATCAAACCAACCTCGACGAAAAATTATTCTTGACAGTTCGAAAAACTGTTTCAAGTACCCTGTTTGGAAGGCCAAATATTGGCAATCCATTAGAAATTCTCGAAATCTATTTGAACAGATTTGTAGACTATATAATCAGGATTAAAACCCTTCTTTTACTTTTAATTATACTGGATCGTTTCACATATTAAGTCAGTTGAAAATTGGGGGAAAACATGGCCAAAACAGTTTAGAAACTTCGAAAAACCACCGACACCAAGTCCATCCCGACAAATCGGATGACTTCATCGTAACCCTAGAGCATCGAAAGATGCGTACAGATGTTGCAAACGTGTGGGCTTCGACGGAACTCGAATTGGTTGTATTTGCACGACGAATTCTAGACGTATCGATCGAAGTACACTGTATCGACCCTTTTGCAAAAAACTACAATTACTTCGTACATGCTCGTCACATCGTGACTAAATATTTGCCACTAGACTCGTATCATTTTACTGGTCCTGTGAGGCAAGTTTGGTCCGAATCTGAGAAGGTCGACAGAAACGTTATTTTTGGCGGGCCCACGATCCGACTCAACGGACGATTTTGTGCATGACCCATCGAGATCCAAATCTGGACATACCATTTGGTTCGTATCGAAAAATTGGACTCGTATGTATATAATTTGTTGACTTTATAGACCGTATTTTCTGGCATATTTTTCGGTACAAAACGGGTTCAACGACGGACGTTGTTTTAACCCAAAATTATCATTTTGCTACTGCGTCCAGAATTGCACTTATGGGTAGTCAAACTTAGATATTTTTCTTATGTCGAACACGTTGGTGATGTCTGTTTCATCATTCGGAGACATTGCGGGAGTTTGACTTTTGTGGCTCACGTGAGTTTGGATATTGTTGGTTCTACGCGCTACCACCAGGCAAGTATACCTTGCCGAACTTATACAGTATTTACATATTTTTTCTATGTTATTTTTCTTCTCATATGGTTACATGCTTCTTATATTGTACCTGGTTTATCATCTACTGCTTTATTTGTTTTCTCGTTTACGTGCACGTAGAATTGTTCCTATTTTTTATTATTGCTTGCCATATTAGATTTTCGTGTTCTTGTATATTTCTTGAGATTGTCATTTGTCCAGTACTATGTCACTATGCCCTTGATTGACTTGACCTGAGTTTGACTTGACTGGATCTTGTATTCCTTTAGCAGAGGAGATTGATACTAGGATTGGCTACTTGACCGTTCTCGATTGGGAGTTACTTACATTGAACTACAATTGAGATAGACTATAGATTGGGAGCATCTTGCAATTGTATTAGATAGGATTTATTTGATTTATTGTTAGTCACGACTAGTATTACACTTCTCTATGAAATGTCACTTCTTAGATGTCTTTCTTTTACTGTTCTTATTTTTCATACATGTTATTTACTATCATAGTAGGCATGTTTATATGTATTTTGCTAGTCCCCTGAAGACCCGATGATCTCTCTAGGCTTAGGCAGATGAGAGCTACCCGGAGGTTTACGGTTCTGGAGTCGAGACTGTAGAAGCATGAAAAGATCTACACCATGCGCCCAAGTCAAGAAATTCTATGCCCCCAAGTCAGAGAATGACAGACACCCGCAATGCAAGCTCTATGAGCCCATATATAAAATCCCTATGCGCCCATGTGCAGCAATGTCTATGTGCCCGCATGGCTCCTCCAGAAGGGGTGCATAGTCCTCTTTCCACATTATGCGTCCAAGTCAGGACAGCTCTACGTCAGTCTCCATGAGCAGTCGTGCACCGAAGCATGCGGCCACGTCAACCCCATGATCTACCTACGATCATCCAGTCTTTATGTGCCTACACCTTATGCGCCCACATGTAAATCAGTGTATTTTCTACATGTGTGCGCATAACAATCGTTTCAGTGCAAAACGACTATAAATAGAGGACATATGCCTCTTCAAATGAACATAATAGAGAGCATTTCAGAGCCAAATTGCTGCCCTTCTTGCCAGTGAGCCTAGAGTTAGCAATTTTCTTAGATTTTCTTCCACTTTTGTAAATCGGAGTGTCAACGGAGTAAAGGAGCAATTGCCGCTCGATCTCCATCGTCTCATTTTCCAGAATTCTTTTTGTACTCAGGGATTCTCAGTGCAGGATCTCTCAGGTGTACTCGATTTGTAGTGCCTTGCGCTAATAAGAAAAAACAGTGATTCTTTTTTTGTCAGTGTCTACAAAAATGACGACTTTACTGGGGACTACCTTTTCCTCTGACGAGAAGGTGGTGACGCAATCCGATACCGATAAAGTGGGGAGCACTCAGAAGATGTTGATCGTAAAGTTCGATCAACAGGCATTCAAGAGATGCTCTCGGGGATGGCTCTACTCCCTCAAAATCAGTGAAGCGAAACAAGTCTCGCAAGACTTGGCTTCCAAAGGCTCGTATTGCATATCCTGCCAGTGCCATAGAAGATGTGCAACCGAAGGGGAACTCTGTCACGTGGGCGCATAACCCTTTCACAGGAGCTTCCAATGCGAAGAAGGCGCATACTGTTCAGGGCTCTACTAGCCCAACGACTTTCCTCTTGTGCAATCAACAACAGAGTATTCAACACTCGAGACTTGGAAAAGGAAAACACTACGATGCCAAGAATCGAAGTGTCCGACACTCTGGACAAACTCAACGAAACTCGCAAACGAAGAAGGCAAAACCGGGAGAAAGCAGCGCTGTTTTCCAAAGCATGCGCCCAGAGCTATGCGCCCAAGGCAGTATGTGGGCACATAACTCTGGCCAGAAGACTTTTATCTTCAATAGGTTATGCGCCTGGGTCCATGTGCCCAGGGCTATGTGCCCAGGCTCTGATAATCCATTCTATGCGCCCACATCTAGGAAGGCCAGGCATGGTGCCAGAGCTTCTGGAAAGCATGTACCCAAAGGCATGCTCCAGGGTCTATGCGCCCACAGCAAAAAGATAGGCCCCAACGCGTATAACACGGGACTGTCTTCAAGGTCATCACGGAACTTAGGTGTGAGGGTTACCCCTGCACATGAACTAAGTTCGGATTTGCCAACTTCCCTTACAAACCCATATGCAAAGCTTGACAATGCATGTGACATGGGTTTTAAGACAAAACTCCCTTCCGCCGATTTATGCGACATGATAAATCACAAGCGTAAAGCAAGGGAGGACACTGCAACTCATGAGGTGCATCCGTGCACTACTATTGTCATCAACTGTTGCTGCTCCAAAGCAACGAAGGTGCCTCCAAGGCTGTCATGCCCCAGATCCAGAATACTGGAGAGTGGAGGAATGACTCAGCCAGCTACGTATTACGGGTAGATGAATATCGTATAATACGATCAATGTTGTCTACAAGACAAGGGGGTGCATACTACATACAAGTCTCACTAGGTTTTCTTACCTCTATTGTCCCAATCATTCAAAAAAGCAGTAAGTACAGAACATGTAAGAATAAGCAGTACGGCGTCCCAAATGTCCAGTCAAAATATTTTGAGATCTGGCTTTACAAAACATAGTCAAATGATAACATTGGTATACACAATGTTATCAGCTGCAGTCTGACTTAGTTACAATTATGTAAAAGTAATACAAGACAGTCTGACTAACATATTGGTGCCAAGCGGCAAAAGTAAAGTAAGTAGCAAAACGAGCAGGAGAGCAAGGAACCCACTCGTGTCCTCCGGCGATCATCCCTCTAGTATTGACCATCTTGGGGGTGGAAGTAAGCTGAGTCCTCGGGAGCTGGCTCTAAATCTGGCCATGCAAAACCAGAGAGGTTAGACCTCAAATAGCAAGTACCACAAGGGAGCACGACATGAAGAATTAGAACCAGTGATAAGAGTTAAGAATATGATAAATAAGTCTTTGCTTGCTACTGGGATTCACACAACATTACGACACTTCAAGCCAACTTCCTAACCAAACAAAGACAGAAGTTGGATCCGTCATGTCCTGACGTTCTGATCGTCTCAGTAGTCAACAGAGTAGGTACAATACACAATCAAATCAATTTAAACGACAATACAACTGCTACGGCTTGCTAACTGTAAGTTCCAAGTTGCCCTAAAAATATGCAATAAGGGATTCCTCAGTTCTTACTATGTACGAGCAAGGCTAGTCTATCCAGAAATCAATTGCGCCAATCATGAATTAGACGTGTTCCAGCGGGACGCCCGTCATCAATATGCAAAAATATAAACATATACCACTCCCTGCCCGTGTGGCAGATTTGCAGCATCCGTGGGAACCAGCCGGCATGTCGGGGCACTAATTAATTATCCCAAGATGGCTGTCATATAAGAACTCGGGAATCCTTCTCTCCATGCAATAGTTATTTTATTTAACTTGATAGTCCCTACGTTAATTGAAATCTTATGCCGTGGATCATGATCATTCTGAATGAGTACTTCCGTATAGAGTACAATATGCATAACTCTACAACGATGCCCGTACGGTTAGGTTGTAGGTCTTACATAGCGTAATGCAACAATCAAACCTAACCACGGGATAATCATGCCTTGACTGTAAGGTACACCTGCTTTTGTAGAAAGAAGTTGAAGTCAGCACATGTCCATATGCCAATGTTCGGAATCTGCTAGTCGATCGCAATGGTTCATGGTTCATACATGAACGTGTCCATTCAATTCAAATAAGGCGACTAACCAGTCTTTTAGTTCCAACTAGGAACGCATGATCAATCATTTAGTCAAGGTAACAATCAAGGTCAATTTGTAACAAGGCATGAAAGTCAAACTAGTTTTAGTATGGTCGAGTCTATTACTCTCAGGATTAAGTACCAGTGATACAGGATGCCCAAGCCAATCAAGACACGGGGCACACTCCATACAACAATATGTATTAAATACTAACATGCATCAAGTGGCACAATCCAGCAAAATGCGTGAGATAAGACGAAATGCTTGAATTCGGCGAATCATGCGGGATAAGATAGATGGAGCGAATTCATTATGCGGTTGCGAAACTCATGCGGTCAGCAAGACGCATGCGGTCCACAGGAGCAAGCGGTCCGCAGGACCAAAGGGGCCAGGAACTCATGCGGCCAGACTCATGCGGTCAAAGACTGCATGCGGCCAGACTCATGCGGCCAGACTGCATGCGGCCAAAGACTGCATGAGGCCAAACTCATGCGGCCAGACTCATGCGATCAAAGACTGCATGCGGCCAAACTCTTGCGGCCAAACTTATGCGGCCAAAGACTTCATACGACCAGACTCATGCGGCCAAACTCATGCGGCCAGACTCATGCGGTCAAAGACTGTATGCAGCCAAACTCATGCGGCCAAATTCATGCGGCCAGACTCATGCGGTCAAAGACTGCATGCGGCCAAAGACTGCATGCGGCCAAACTCATGCGGCCAAACTCATGCGGCCATACTCATGCGGCCAAAGACTGCATGCGGCCAGACTGCTCATCTTCTCCAAAATTCGAGAGAGATGGCCAAGGAACCCATGAACTTCAAACTTGCATAACTCGGTCAAAACAAAACGAAATCTAACCTTTCAGAGGTCAAATTTAGGTAAAATGAAATGCTCTACCACATGGAATAACTAGATTTTGAAAACAAGCAAGTTTGATAGATCAAAATCAAGAAAAACCCATAAAATTCGAAACTTAAAATCTAGATCTACACACAACCATCCATGGAAATCAAAAACTTCAAGACCTAAACTTGTAGAGAAAGAGGAGAAGAACAACATAGACTAAAAATAAATGGAGATACATAAATCCCTCATAGTGTGCAAGATGTACTTACCTCTCCAAATTGGGTTAGGGTTTTGGTGGAGGGAATGAAATAAAAGTTTGTGAGGAGAGAGAGAAGAAGAGGTGTATAAATATCAAGTCAAGTTTGATCTCCACCACCAATTCTTTTCCATACAATCTAGTCCATCCACCCCTTATCATGATGAACCAACCAAACCAAATTGGTTCAACATGAACCGAAATAAACCAAGAGCTAAGCAAAAGCAGAAAATAAAATACAGAAAATATTTAGCATGTAATTAAAGGAATTAAATACAGAATAAATGTATGATGAATACTAAATAATTACAGTCAAGTAGTACACGTATTAAAATATGTATCCCGGGAACGAGAAGTGACAAAGGCAGTCCGTGTTTCGACGACTACATCGCTCTGATGATGAAAAGCCGCTATGTGTTTCATCCAACATGGCTTCATGGGGTCCTCCTTACGGAAGCTCCAATCAAAGAAGGTGGACCACTAACCCAACCTTTTCTCTCAGTTCTGCGAACAGGAGAAGAAGAAGTCTGCCAGCAAATAGCCAGCGAGCTGTTACATATGAAGGAGTCTATATGGATACTCGGTCAAGGACGAGATCCCTTATAGATGGCGAAGACTCTCAAGCTGGGGGTGATGTTCCCTCAGAACTTCAAGCTGGGGGTAGCATTCCCTCAGAGTCTGAAGGACGACCTTCACACCGGGGGTAGCCTTCCAGATGACGATGATCTCTTTGATTTCGATGGTGACTATCTACCTCCCCTGCCTGAAGATGAGGGCCTTTTCAACTCAGAGACAGACAATATCAGCACCAATTGTACTGTCTCCTCTATTCATCCTCACATACTATCTGCGTACATGACGGAGGAAGAGAGACCTGAAGAAACTAGTGATCAGACCAACAAGCGGCTAGAGAGTCTTGAAATGACATTTACCAATATCACTGATATGCTTACCAGCATTATGACGGTCCAAACTGCTGGGGCTGTTCCTCCACCTCAACCGAACGTATTAGCACACGCTAGTCTGGCTCATAGCAACAACCCTCCTTCACTACAAAAGGAGTATCATTCTGTTGTGTCTCCTCCAAATCTCGTAAATGCTGGAGGTGGTCCTTTGCCGACAGTACTTGACAACCGTATAGCAGCAGTTTCTCAACATCTGCTCAATCAACATGATGCAATTGATTCTCTTGTTGCCCGTCTCGATACCATCTCACACAAAGACGAGCTTTAGAAGATGGGGATATCTCAACCTTATCCTCCTGAATAGGAGAATGCCACTTGTCCTCCTAACTACAAGCCATTGACGTTAAATTCGTTTAACGGGATGACTTCTCCTCGCCAACACATGACATACTTTAACACACAGACGCTGCACTTACCAAGAGACGATGCGTTCTTGTCAAAGCTATTTATCAGCACCTTACAGGGGGTAGCTTTTGAATGGTTCTGCAGTCTGCCTGACGGTTGCATTAACTCCTTCAAAGACTTGGAGAGGTTATTCCTCAATAGGTTTTATGAGAGTGGCATGTATGTTAGTATGTCCACCTTCATCGAGACCAAGCAGAGGAAAAGTGAGATTGTTATCGCTTTTATCGAACGCTTCAGGCGACTAGCCTTGAAGATGCTCTTCGGTATACCAGACTCAAAGCTTAAGGATACTTGTCGGCATAACTTTCTTCCTACAGTGAAGTTCTGTCTGGGTATACATAAGTATGATACATGGCTCGCTTTCATTGGGGTTGCTAATGCTGCTGAGAATGATGTTCCTAATCTAGAATTACTGGGGTTAAAGACACCCAAATCTGAAGACAAAAGCAAGCCTCCCCAAACTATCCCTATCCATGGGAGTAAAGGGAAAGAAGTCTTAAAGGTCGACACTTCCAATGGAGCTTCCAATTCTCAGGGCACTCCTGACAGATCCAATGAGACTTTCTCCTTTGACGAAGATGATGTTATTACCATTTTTTACATATTGATGAAGGGTAATAAACTGGCATTGCCTCCACCACGACGTCCTGCGGAGGCAAACCAACTCAATAACCCCAAGTACTGTCTTTATCACCAGTACGTGCACCATTCTACCAAGGATTGCATCATCCTGAAGAAGAAGATACAACAGCTCATCGACAGCCAAGTATCAACCTCGAAGCTGAAGACAAGGTCGTGTCTTCTAACATAATCTCTCTTTAATTTGGTGACTTTTCTCCCATAGAAGTTCCAGACGGCGTAGTCCCAATCCCCAAGGCAGTAATGGAAGTCGTCAACCTGCCGCCAGCTCGCGACTCAACATCAACGTTGGTACCACTCACGACAGAACGTAGTGAGATTATGTGGGTCCATCCAGACCTTGTGCAAGAAATGACGCATGGGGTGGTGTCTTCCAAAGCAAAGAGGGAAAGAAATACAAGTCATGCCATATGGCGTCTTCTCCCATTTACGAAGTTCTATCTGGCGAGACGTGATCCAGGAAGACTTACTTGCGGACTTATGATCCAGCACAAGAAGATGTAGTGCTTTCTCAAGCTCCTGCTACCCCCACAAGTTCAAAAGCTGGTCCATCTAAGTCCTCAACTACCAACAAAGCTAAGTAGAAGGAGACGCGATTTGACAAGTCTCTGAAGGCACCAACTCCCGAAGGCGGATCGGCCTTACAACTTTGACATACTGGCACAACTGGCCAATACACTTGCCAGATTGTCATTGTTCGATCTACTGCGGCTCTCCAAAGAGGCTCGTAAAGCTTTAAGTGAGGCATTACTACATGCCGACTCTTATATCGCTGAAGTCAAAGATCCACTGAAGATCCAGTCTCCTGTCCTCACTGCCATAGCACTATAGAAGTGGTGCCCAATATCACCTTTTCACAAGAGGACATGCTACTAAAAAACAATCGTCATGATAGACCTCTGTACTATACAGGATATATCGGGGCGATTAAGGTGGATCAGATGCATATCGATCCAGGTTCCCCCTCAGCATCATCTCTAGAAGTTTACTCCAAATTCTAGGGATTCCTCTGCACAAGCTGTCTGAAACCAATACAACTATCATGGCTTTCAATGATGGAAGAAGTCATCCTCTGGGAAAGATCCATCTCAAGTGCCAGATTGGCGATCTTCGAACACAGGTTGCTTGCTATGTAATCGATGCCAATGTGTCCTACAACGTCTTGTTAAGACGTCCATGGATATACAAGAACATGATCGTTCCTTCTACCCTTTACCAGTACTTTAAGTACGTCAACAGTGATGGCATCGTGAAGACGGAGTTTGCCGATGTCGATCCTTTCAAGGGTATTGAAGCCTACTATGGAGATTCGGTACTTTATCAATCTCAGCCTCCCAAGGATGATGACAACAAAGCTGACGATGAAGCTGAAGTCAATTCATCCACCAGTGATAGTCCCCTGATCATCCGAGTCAAAGGACGTACTACTCCAAAAAGTACTCTAAAGCCTCTCACAATCCGGGCCAAAAAGAAGCGTCCTGATGTTGTCGCACCATTGACCATCACTCTCCGCAAAGAGACGGGTGGAACCTACTGAAGTCCATCCTTCTAATCCTGATGAGTTACCCTACGTAGTAAACTTGACCAAGTCTGTGACTCCTGTCCCAGATGATGACGCCCTTAATGAGTATATCAATACTCAAAATAATGTACCTTCAGTGGATTATGTTATTCTTGAAGAAAAACTTGAATATTTTCTGAGTAAAGGTTTATCTTTGAATTACTCTGATGTCTACCAGTCTGTAAACCAGTACGTAGATACATTATATGCCTTAGAGCATGGCATAAGACCACATCTCTGTACGCCCAAAAGATGAGTTTCCTCTACCGATCACCGACATAATGATCGACAATACTTGTGGTTTTGAGCGAATGTCCTTCATGGATGGGTTCTCAGGCTACAACCAGATCAAGATGTTCTCCGATGATGACAAACACACGTCTTTTCGAACACCGTTGGGGGTATACTGCTATACGATAATGCCCTTCGAATTGAAAAATACAGGTACGACATACCTGCGAGCTATGAACACAATTTTTCGTGATTATTTACGCAAAACAGTGGAATGCTATATAGATGATATTGCCGTTAAAAGTCGTCTCAAGGGCAACCACCTCCAAGATTTGAGAACGGTGTTCGAACTGATGCGTACACACCAACTCAAGATGAATCCAACCAAGTCTTTTCTGGGAGTCTCCAGCGGCAAGTTCCTTGGTTTTGTTATCACTTCAAAGGGTATACGTCTTGACCCGGAGAAGGTTAAAGCTATTCTCGATATGCGTCCCCCAAGAAATCTCAAAGAGCTATGCGGACTCCAATGAAGGTTAGCCTATATCAGACGATTCATTTCAAATCTTTCTGGAAGGTGTCAACCGTTTACTCAGCTTATAAAGAAAGGAGTATCTTTTGTCTGGACTGAACAATGTCAGCGCACGTTTGACGACATCAAAAAGTATCTCACAAGCCCTCCAGTGTTGGTGGCTCTGATAGTCGAAAAGCCTTTCTTGTTATATGTTCGCGCTATGGATCATTCGCTTGGTGCCCTATTAGCTCAGATTAATGAAGGCAGTCATGAACAGGCAATCTATTACCTCAGCCGCATGATGGTTGATGTCGAACACAGATACACACCTGTGTAAAAGGAATGTCTCGTACTGGTATTTGCCATCCAGAAGACACGTCACTATGTGTCTGGACAGACTACCATATCATATCTAGAGTCAATCCTCTCAGAATACTCATGACTAAACTAAGTTCTCTTAATTCCCGTTTAGCTATATGGACAATGCTGTTGACTCCATACGATATGTTGTTCGTTCCTCAGAAGGCAGTAAAAGACCAAGCATTAGCTGACTTCTTAGCAGCTCATCCAGTGCCAGAATCTTCCAAACTCTATGATGTAATCCCGGATAAAGAGGTTGAGTCTAACACTGCAACTGAAAAAATCCTCATTTGGCGAATGTTCTTTGACGGTGCGTCAAGAACAGGACCTAAAGGAAATATTGTAGCCGGAGTAGGGATCGTGCTTGTTTCACCCGATCATCTGGTTATATACCGTGTGTATTCTCTCATGGAGCCTTGCACCAACAATGTGGCCGAATATAACGTCCTACTGATTGGCCTTCAACTGAAAACAACTGGGAGTTGACTATCTTGAAGCTTACGGTGATTCTAAGCTAATAGTTAGTCAGGTTCGAGGGGATTATGAAGTTCGTCATGAAGATCTTATCCTATATCACAAAGCGACGATCAAGTTGGCTTCTATCTTTGCTGGATTCTTCATCGAGCACGTATCTCAATTACAGAATATAGAAGCAGATGCTTTAGCCGGTCTGGCTGCTTCCATGACCGTTCCTATCAATACTCAGCATTCGATCACAGTGTCTGGTCGAGAGTTATTCTGTGTGAAAGATGCCTTGCATATTCATCACATCTACGCAGCAGAGACGAACGTCGACATCAAAGACTGGAGATTTCCTTTCATAGACTACGCTGTCTACAAAATCCTCCCTGATGACCCGAAGGAAGTAGTATCTATCCAACGACGATCCCTTAGATTTTACTATGATAGCTACCAAAATGATGTACCGACGTTCTTACGATGGGTTACTGTTACGATGTTTATCAGACACGAAAGCCAAACATGCACTACATGAGGCTCATGACGGAATTTGTAGTGCACACAAACCAGGCCCTAAAATTATAAGATCGCCTCAGACGAATGGGTTATTATTGGCCCACGATGATAGCAGATGCTGTAACACCCAGTTTTTCAGATGAGGGTAATTTTGAAAATTTATAATTATAATTATTTTATTGATAATTATTTATATTATGATTTTTGGTGATTTAAAATTATTTTTAAACTATTTAAAATATGACTTGTGATTTTGACATTTTACTATTGTTTGGTTTTAATTTCGGAATTTGTCACCCCCAGTTTTCAGGAACATGAGTATTTTTGTCATTTTGTATTTTGAAATATTTTTAAAATTTATTTTATTATTTATGATATTGTTTTGGGATTATTTGAGTCGGGTTCGAATTTCAACTCAATCCGACTTGAAACGGGGACCCGGGGGTAGTTTGACTCTAGTGGGACCCACACACTAGTTAGGCATGCCCACATGATATTAATTTTAGTCCACATGATAGAAATATTTTAGTTAGAGGTTAGACTAATTATTATGGATAAGGTTAGTGTGATTAGAGACTTTAGAATGACTAATTTAGCCCCAACCAATTAGCCCTTTCCTAATACTCATAGAATAGGTTAGTGGGGGCATTTTGGACCTTACCATAATAGGACAAATAGCCCATATGGCTAGCCACTTTGGGAGAGGATAGGCTCAAGTTCATTTTATTATTCTCATCCACACTCTCTCTCTTGTTCTTCCCCAAATTCCTAGAGAGCAATCCCTAGCAATTTCTCCACCAAATCCTTCCATTTTGCCACCAAATCTTCTTCTTTCCTTCTCCATTCTAGCCAAGGAGGAAGCTACCCAAGTTTGGGAGGATTCGGAGCTCTCGTGTCCTTTTGGAATCTCTACGTGTCGGTGTCGCTCCGGGAAGGCTTTTCTTCGATTCTACCGGGAGGTATAAATCCCTTCTTCTTTTCATTTCCTCATGCATATATGTCTATTTTGAACCCATAGGAATGACTCCCATGGTTGTATCTCCATTTGTCCATTTCGTGTCCATTTGGAGGTCATAGGAGTGTCCTCTGTGTTGTGGTTGTGTCCATGTGGGAAAATCCCAAATTTGGACACACTATGTGTTGTTGTTATGTATGAATGAATTATTACATGTTTAATCTCATATTTTTGTATTGGAGATGTGTTCTATAGTGTCTCATATATATTATTAGTGTAGAGAGTGAGTTCTTTATATATTATGTTATATATGTGTTCTTTTGTCTCAAACTACCCAAATCCGTCATGATTTTTATCCACGTTTTTAATTTCAGCCCTAACTTAGACATGTCATAACTTCTAGCTCAAAGCTCGGTTTAATCTCTTATTTTTTTAAAAGAAGCATATTGAAGTTAGCTTTCCAAAAACAT
The DNA here is from genome assembly GCA_029216955.1 of Iris pallida. Taxonomy (NCBI): domain Eukaryota; kingdom Viridiplantae; phylum Streptophyta; class Magnoliopsida; order Asparagales; family Iridaceae; genus Iris; species Iris pallida. Next base: position 943,293 of record JANAVB010018197.1, read on the forward strand.
GTATTAATAGGCCTAATTCTTTATGTAAATTTTTGGAGAATTATTTGAGTGTCAGCTGTACGAAAGACAAACGCGTTCTCGGTGTTTTGCGATTCGGGAGTTTCCGGAAACGAAAACGCGATCTGTTTGAAGTTTCGGAAAGCTAACACATAGATATATAACATAATTTAATCCTAGATTTTAGTTCAAGCTGAGATAGTACAGTATTGATTATTAGTAGGGTTACTATTCGGCATATGCATTTTGTGCACCCTTGTGTGTAATATAATGTTCTATTTAATTTTAACCCATGTTAATGTATATACATTATGTAATTAAATAGAGAATGCAAGCATGAGTAAATGGTTAATAAATGATGTATGAGATGTAAGTATCCTATCTAATGTAAGCATGTATAAGTATGGCTTATAATGAATATGTAGGTTCCATAGTATATAATATATGTAAGCAATGCATAAATACATGAATGAAAGAATGATATACAATGCATGCATGAAAGTATATAATGAATGCTAGATATAAATGCAAGGTATATATGTAATGATAGATATGAATGCATAATGTATAAATATTGTAAATGCAATATCAGATTTTATATGTAGACATAGAACCAATGCATGAGCTGTATGCATATGGGATGTTGGCTTAATGGCAGATTTCAGATAACATGGTTCATTTTATGTGGTTAGTTACACCAGTTTATGGGATAGCTCACTTTAGTTTATATGTAAATGTGGAACTAAACCGAGAATGAACTTCACCCTCTGCACAAAGACACCCCCCTCTATATCAACCACCATGCCATATAACCATTCTCTAAATGATTGCTATAATATATATAGATTTATGTAAAGTATAGATGCATGTTAGTTACAACTTAAATAGTCTCTACTCTAATATATCTAGATGTATACTTGTAGCCATACATGTTAAGTATAATACATATGTAATGTAGATGGGTTAGCTTTGTGCCATGTGTAGTGTAAACTCATAACTAGTGTTGATTTCTTTTTTATGTACACCTCCATGTTCACACACACACATAGCTTTACATGTTAGTTCTTTTCTTTATATATATATATATATATATATATATATAATGTTGAATATGCATGAATGTGATGTATCTTGATATGTGACTTATGTTGGCTTGTATAGCCTTAGATTTGTATGGTGTGTACTAGCTAGGGTAGACTGGTTAGGCCTAGTGAGACTTGACTGGACTAGGATGGACCTAGTTGACTAGAGTGTTGACCTAGTTTGACCTAGACAGTTGACCAGGTTTGACTTAGAGTTGACTTTGACCTAGATTGGCCTAGAAATTATGTAGATTGCATCATAAACTTTATTTACCTTATTTTAAACATATTATAACCTGTACTGCTCTATTTAGGACATTGTGACTCTGGTGCAGGCATCTGATATTACACTACTCTTTTCAGAGTAGCAGGCGAGTACATTCTCTGATAGTTCTCTCATTTTTGTCAATTACTGTACTTCAGTTCTAGTTAGCTGTATGTGATTCTCTGTTACAAACACGTATTTTATTTCTGAATCCATGTATACGATACATATACTTACTCGTCTTACCTCTATTATTCGAATCGCCATACGAATTACTATTCGAACCACCTATTCGTATCTTCATATGTTGGTTGGACTTTTATTCGAATGATGTGTCAGATTTTGGATTCATTTGTATTAGATGGGCGAGGAAATATTTGATTAGACATGTGAATATTCCTACTATTCGAACCACCCCCTATGAATATATTCGAACGATAGCCATTCCACACCGGCCAGGTGTGTGTGATGTGCCGTATTTATCCTTAGTCGTTTACATGTCTAACTAAGTATTTTAAAACACACTTAGAGAATTTATTCGAATCATTATTAGAACATCATGTGAATTACTATTCGTATCACCTTATTCGTATCACCTTATTCGATTCACCTTATTAGAATAATGATTAGAATTACATTCAACTCATCTTATATTAGATTCACATTGGGATTACACTCGACTTATATTGTACCATCTGAACTCATTATTATTCTAGTTCAGCTAGATCTTATTTTACAGTCTTCTTTGTTATGCTTCTCTTCTTGTTTAGTTACTTACTTTCTTTGAACTTTATCTGTCTCTCTATACCATCACCTGAAAATTAAACTGCCATATTCATCAATACAACTGCCTATAACTGCTTTATAGTTCTCAGTCATTTACTTGGGTTTTCTAGATGAGATTGTGCTCGTTCCTGTCCTGACTGGACCTGTTGAAATATTACAGATGCTTGCCCTGAGGATATTTTCCCTACTTGCCTTGGAGCAGGAGATGACTTAGCTACCTATGGCCCCGACACTCAGGAGTGATCGGAGACTAGCTAGTAGACTTGGTTTAGTTTTTCATGTTTTAGAACTTGAATTGTAATAACTTGTGATACGAGTTTGTATTTGAGTTTGTTTGAGATATTATTATTTAGTAGTTTATAAATGTTGTTATTTAGTTTTTAGTTATAAACTTCTGTGTTATCTTATCGTGCTTAGACTGTGATTGAGATTTATTATATCTATACTTGTCCTCCGTTCGGAGTTGAGTTATTGACAAGTACATTATATAATTGCATGAGTTGATGATTAGTTAGAGACTTAGAACAGCGTTCTACCGCCGACACTGTGGCGTAGGCTGGGCGCTGTTACGTACTCGTACCCTCACAGTGGGTGCGGGTCGTGACACATTTTTAGTGGTGGCCCATGCAGGTCGAGTTTATGTAGTGGTATTCGAACTAGAGTATCACTACAGCCTGCAGTAGGATTAGGATATTTTGAAGGTACTCAATCACATTAGAAAAAACTCCTTATCAGATCCCTTTTATCTAAATTTGCTGCTTGTTGTTTTCCCTTGAATATAACTGTCCTCCTTGAATTTCGCTTCATTCTCAAAAATTGTTTCTTGTTTGATCAGTTTTCATGATGGTTATGAAGACACGATCTCATCGCTTCGGGGGATACTATCGAGAGGCTGGCCACCTCTCGTCCTGTTCATCAGGGCCTCGAGACCGCAGCTTCTGTTGTGCCGACTCAGGTTAGATTTTCTGCTACATTGGAGGTGCACCTCTATCTGTACAGAGATTTTCTCCCATCATTTCTGATTTCTCTCAGCAGCGGTGATTCATGCAGCAGCAGCTGACCAGGGAAAACTAGCAGGGCGAGCTATCGTCAGGACAGTCAAGGATGCGCAGACCATTAGAGATCTTGCTGCAAGTTCCGTTCTTCTCAATTCTATTCCCGCAATTGTCTTTTATAATTACCTTGAAATCCGATTCCATCTGTTCCTTGTGGATTGATTAATTTTGTCATGTTACTCTTTTGTTGTGTTTGTTTTTTTTCTTCTGAGAAAATCATATGGGCTAGGTCGCCTAAATCATGGAATCTAGAATCCTCGATAGTCGTGTTAGTTGGCATAGTGAGGACATGTAGTCAGATTTTGGATGTATTCTCGGGTATGGGAATTTAAGGTTTTTGCCGTCGCATGCGGCAGTACGAAAATTTTAAATACCATAAACCTAGAGGTACGTACCTTAGTCAAGGACTTTGTGATTATCGTAGCCTTGCTCACTAGCATGATGAAGACTCTGGACAACATAATTTTGGACAGACGCATATGATTAACAGATTGTATCTTGAGAAGGTTTAAACATCATACCCTTTTGATTGTTATAAATGACTTAGGAGTAGGGATATTTAGTTTTGTAGAGCTTATTCATAGGTAGTTCCTTCATAGTATAATGGTATGATGACTTGTAGAGTGTCTGTACCCTAGAGGTGATAGTTAGCATTGGTGTTAGAATAGTAACCCATTGTAGATAATTCTCCTGTTATCTATAATACCAACCAGTTACATATAGGATGTTAGTATGCCTTACATCCTTGATGATTATTACTACTTTCCCTTACCTTTTCCAGTAAGGCACCCATGACCAGAGCCTGCCTTTGAGTATAGTTGTAGTTTCACCTAAGACCGAGAGGTCTATTTGCATAGATAGATTGCAGATGATATCGGCATATGGGATATAGGTTAGTTAATATCTATAGGCCATTGTTGTATAGGGTTATAAACATGTTGTTTAGCCTATACTTGGTTCAGTTTTTCATTTTAGTTAAGTTCCCTTCGTGTTGAGTTCCTTTGTGTTGATCACCTTTATAGGCAGTGTGCAGACCCTTCACTAGATACCATGTCCCCTTGATTCAGACCATTCATCCTTAGCCTAGTTCTAAGCATTGTTTCAGACCCTTATAAGTTTAGTCTGCCTTAACCCTTGGTTGATCAGTCATGTATATATATAGATGATATACTTAGGATATATGTGATGGGTTGTTGTTCTTGAGCATATATATATGTGGTATTTCGTATTCATGTGCTTAGCTTGTAGGTATTTTAGTTAAAGGTGACTTGATAGGATTGGAAAGTTAAGAGCTAGTCTATTATAGAGTTTCTCTTTTGCTAAATTTTAGTTGCCAACACCTAGATAGCTAGCGGTAAAACCCTAAGAAGTTGACCAGTTGATGACCAAGTACTTGGATGTTGAGAAATTGACTAGTGATTGACCCTTGACTATGTTTGACCTAGAAGGGGGTGCGATCATCTTAATTTCGAGGACGAAATTTTTATAAGGTGGGTAGGATTGTAACACCCAGTTTTCCAGATGAGGGTAATTTTGAAATTTTGTAATTATAAATTATTTATTGATAATTATTTCATATTATAATTTTTGGTGATTTTAATCATTTTTAAACTATTTAAAATTATGACTTGTAATTTTGACATTTTACTATTGTTTGGTTTTAATTTCGAGGAATTTGTCACCCCCAGTTTTCAGGAACAGGAGTATTTTTGTCATTTTGTATTTTTGAAATATTTTGAAATTTATTTTATTATTTATGATATTATTTTGGGATTATTTGAGTCAGGTTCGAATTTCAACTCAATCCGACTTGAAACGGGGACCCGGGGGTAGTTTGACTCTAGTGGGACCCACCACTAGTTAGGCATGGCCCACATGATATTAATTTTAGTCGACATGATAGAAATATTTTAGTTAGAGGTTAGACTAATTATTATAGATAAGGTTAGTGTGATTAGAGACTTTAGAATGACTAATTTAGCCCCAACCAATTAGCCCTTTCCTAATACTCATAGAATAGGTTAGTGGGGGCATTTTGGACCTTACCATAATAGGACAAATAGCCCATATGGCCAGCCACTTTGGGAGAGGATAGGCTCAAGTTCATTTTATTATTCTCATCCACACTCTCTCTTGTTCTTCCCCAAATTCCTAGAGAGCAATCCCTAGCAATTTTTCCACCAAATCCTTCCATTTCGCCACCAAATCTTCTTCTTTCCTTCTCCATTCTAGACAAGGAGGAAGCTACCCAAGTTTGGGAGGATTCGGAGCTCGTTCGTGTCCTTTTGGAATCTCTACGTGTCGGTGTCGCTCCGGAAAGGCTTTTCTTCGATTCGATCTACCGGGAGGTATAAATCCCTTCTCCTTTTCATTTCCTCATGCATATATGTCTATTTTGAACCCATAGGAATGACCCCCATGGTTGTATCTCCATTTGTGTCCATTTCGTGTCCATTTGGAGGTCATAGGAGTGTCCTTTGTGTTGTGGTTGTGTCCATGTGGGAAAATCCCAAATTTGGACACACTATGTGTTGTTGTTATGTATGAATGAATTATTACATGTTTAATCTCATATTTTTGTATTGGAGATGTGTTCTATAGTGTCTCATATATATATTAGTGTAGAGAGTGAGTTCTTTATATATATGTTATATACTTGTGTTCTTTTGTCTCAAACTACCCAAATCCGTCATGATTTTTATCCACGTTTTTAATTTCAGCCCTAACTTAGAAATGTCATAACTTCTAGCTCAAAGCTCGGTTTAATCTCTTGTTTTTTTAAAAGAAGCGTATTAAAGTTAGATTTCCAAAAACATGTATTAATAGGTCTAATTCTTTATGTAACTTTCTGGAGAATTATTTGAGTGTCAGCTGTACGAAAGACAAATGCGTTCTCGGTGTTTTCGCGATTCTGGGAGTTTTCGGAAACGAAAACGCGATCCGTTTGAAGTTTCGGAAAGCTAACACATAGATCTATAACATACTTTAATCCTAGATTTTAATTCAAGCTGAGATGGTACAGTATTGATTATTAGTAGGAGTTACTATTCGGCATATGTATTTTGTGCACCCTTATGTGTAATATAATGTTCTATTTGATTTTAATCCATGTTAATGTATATACATTATGTAATTAAATAGAGAATACAAGCATGAGTAAATAGTTAAATAAATGATGTATGAGGTGTAAGTATCCTATCTAATGTAAGCATGTATAAGTATGGCTTGTAATGAATATGCAGGTTCCATAGTATGTAATATATGTAAGCAATGCATAAATGCATGAATGAAGAATGATATACAATGCATGCATGAAAGTATATAATGAATGCTAGATAAATGCAAGGTATATGTGTAATGATAGATATGAATGCATAATGTATAAATATTGTAAATGCAATATCAGATTTTATATGTAGACATAGAACCAATGCATGAGCTGTATGCATATGGGATGTTGGCTTAATGGCAGATTTCAGATAACATGGTTCATTTTATGTGGTTAGTTACACCAGTTTATGGGATAGCTCACTTTAGTTTATATGTAAATATGGAACTAAACCGAGAATGAACTTCACCCTCTACACAAAGACACCCCCCTCTATATCAACCACCATGCCATGTAACCATTCTCTAAATGATTGCTATAATATATAGATTTATGTAAAGTATAGATGCATGTTAGTTACAACTTAAATAGTCTCTACTCTAATATATCTAGATGTATACTTGTAGCCATGCATGTTAAGTATAATATATATGTAATGTAGATGGGTTAGCTTTGTGCCATGTGTAGTGTAAACTCATAACTAGTGTTGATTTCTCTTTTTATGTACACCTCCATGTTCATACACACACAAATAGCTTTACATGTTAGTTCTTTTCTCTTATATATATATATATATATATATATATATATATATTATATAATGTTGAATATGCATGAATGTGATGTATCTTGATATGTGACTTGTGTTGGCTTGTATAGCCTTGGATTTGTATGGTGTGTACTAGCTAGGGTAGACTGGTTAGGCCTAGTGAGACTTGACTGGACTAGGATGGACCTAGTTGACTAGAGTGTTGACCTAGTTTGACCTAGGCAGTTGACCAGGTTTGACTTAGAGTTGACTTTGACCTAGATTGGCCTAGAAATTATGTAGATTATATCATAAACTTTATTTACCTTATTTTAAACATATTATAACCTGTACTGCTCTATTTAGGACATTGTGACTCTGGTGCAGGCATCTGATATTACACTACTCTTTTTAGAGTAGCAGGCGAGTACATTCTCTGATTGTTCTCTCATTTATTTGTCAATTACTGTACTTCAGTTCTAGTTAGCTGTATGTGATTCTCTGTTACAAACACGTATTTTATTTCTGAATTCATGTATACGACACACATACTTACTCGTCTTACCTCTATTATTCGAATCACCATACGAATCACTATTCGAACCACCTATTCGTATCTTCATATGTTGGTTGGACTTTTATTCGAATGATGTGTCGGATTTTGGATTCATTTGTATTAGATGGGGGGGAAATACTTGATTAGACATGTGAACATTCCTACTATTCGAACCACCCCCTGTGAATATATTCGAACGATAGCCATTCCACACCCGGCCAGGTGTGTGATGTGCCGTATTTACCCTTAGTCGTTTACATGTCTAACTAAGTATTTTAAAACACACTTGGAGAATTTATTCGAATCATTATTAGAATATCATGTGAATCACTATTCGTATCACCTTATTCGTATCACCTTATTCGATTCACCTTATTAGAATAATGATTAGAATTACATTCGACTCATCTTATATTAGATTCACATTGGGATTACATTCGACTTATATTGTACCATCTGAACTCATTATGTTATTCTAGTTCAGCTAGATCTTATTTTACAGTCTTCTTTGTTATGCTTCTCTTCTTGTTTAGTTACTTACTTTCTTTGTACTTTATCTGTCTCTCTATACCATCACCTGAAAATTAAACTGCCATATTCATCAATACAACTGCCTATAACTGCTTTATAGTTCTCGGTCATTTACTTGGGTTTTCTAGATGAGATTGTGCTCGTTCCTATCCTGACTGGACCTGTTGAAAATATTACAGATGCTTGCCCTGAGGATATTTGCCCTACTTGCCTTGGAGCAGGAGATGACTTAGCTACCTATGGCCCCGACACTCAGGAGTGATCGGAAGACTAGCTAGTAGACTTGGTTTAGTTTTTCATGTTTTAGAACTTGAATTGTAATAACTTGTGATACGAGTTTGTATTTGAGTTTGTTTGAGATATTATTATTTAGTAGTTTATAAATGTTGTTATTTAGTTTTTAGTTATAAACTTCTGTGTTATCTTATCGTGCTTAGACTGTGATTGAGATTTCATTATATCTATACTTGTCCTCCGTTCGGAGTTGAGTTATTGACAAGTACATTATATAATTACATGAGTTGATGATTAGTTAGAGACTTAGAACAGCGTTCTACCGCCGATACTGCGGCGTAGGCTGGGCGCTGTTACGTACTCGTACCCTCACAGTGGGTGCGGGTCGTGACAGATGCTGTTGAATATGCAAAAAAGTGTAGGGCTTGTCAATTCCATGCTGATTTTATTCATCAACCTTCAGAGTTTTTACACCCGACGGCGACATCTTGGCCTTTTGAAGCCTGGGATATGGACGTCATCGGTCCAATTAGCCCGCCATCCTCCAGAGGACATCGATTTATCCTGCTATAACCTATTACTTCTCCAAATGGGTGGAAGCTATACCGCTCATCGAAGTAAAGATATCAAACGTGATCAGTTTTGTCAAACATCACATCATCTACCGCTTCGACCTACCTCGCAGGATCATCCATGATAATGGTCCACAATTTGTGAGCCATGCATTCTATCGGTTATGCGATAAAAATCGAATTCAGAAGTAGCCTCTACCGGTTACAATCCAGCAGCTAATGGATTAGCAGAAGTTTTTAATAAGACTATCATCAAACTTTTCAAGAAGTTCGTGTCTTCAAACAAGTACGATTGGAATAAGAAGCTCGGCGAATGTCGCTGGGCCTACCGTACAACGGTTCGGACTCCAACATGCAGTACGCCATTCTCTCTGGTTTATATAAGTGAAGCAGTTCTTCCCCTAGAAATCTAGATTTCCTCTCTTCGAGTAGCCTTAGCCAATGAGTTGACTGCCGAAGAAAGTTATTGTTCGCAACTACAAGAGCTGGAAGCGCTAGACAAAAAATGCTTATTAGCTCAACAGCGTATTGAGCTGTACCAAGCATGCATTTCCAGAGCCTTTAATAAAAAGGTGAAGGAAAGAATATTTCAAGTTGGTGATCTGGTCTTAGCAGTGAGAAGACAATGGTCATGACGTACAAGACAAAAGGAAAAATTCCAGCCTAAATGGGAAGGTCCTTTCGTTATAGAATCATGTATTCTAACGGTGCGTATCGACTAACCAAGCCTGATGATGACTTGCTTATGATGCCAATCAACGACAAGTTCCTGAAGAAATATTATGTGTAACCTTCATGTACAACGTTCACATATACCCTGTTTTAATCATGTAATATACAGTGCAATGTTTACGTGATTCGAAAAATCATCTAACTATTATCCGTATTTTAAGAGTCTTGAATACGCCATGGATAATAGGTCCTCTCAAAAGATTCCTCAGTAGAATTATCTTCGTTTTTGAACTCTTTCCAAACTCGATCTTATGAAAACGGTTACGTCCATATTACCTCTGAACTATTTTTCGATAATTATTTCTCAGTAGAATAATTAAGAAATGTCTTGCCACGTCCATAAACCTCTGAGCAAAATATTCGTCAAAGATAATCACGTCCATATTACCTCTGAATTATCTACTGACTCCTACTTAATGTTATATATCCGTCCACGTCCATATTACCTCTGGTCAGATATAGAACATCCCCTGCTATTATGTCCACACTACCTCTATTAGCAGTTTCTTTCAACTTATTATCTATGTTCGAGAATCTTGAATATAAAACGGATAGTAAGTCCACATCAAATTCCCCAGCGGAATACCCACCAGAAATATTTCTACTACGTCCACACTACCTCTAGTTCTGATATTTCACAAACTACACTCATGAGTTTCGAAAGCCAAAAGATTTTTATTAAATACGTCTCTAAAAAAGCAGAGGAAGAAAAGATACAAGGGTCTTTACGGCTCAATTGAGCCAATTACAAAAGAAGATTTAAGGGATACACAACCGATTGATGCTATCCCTTAAAGCCGTTATCACAGTCTAAGATTTGATAGTGGCTCTGTGAGATTTGACAGGGGCACGACGGCATGCTTCTTCTTGCCGAACGGCTTCATCCTTGAAGGGGATCAACTTTGCGTGCTCTTCCTCCAACCTCACCAGCTGTTCTTTCAACTGGTCTAAGGTTGTGGCAGTCACAGCAGCCTGAACCGTATAGTCTTCCTGTTCAGACGCGATTATCCTTAAGTTGGCCTCTAGTTGGGCAATCTCCTTGTGGATCTGCGTAATGTGGTTATACTTTTCAGTGATCTGGACGGCCAGCTTGTTCTTCGAAGCAACACGAGTCTCGTTCGCGACGTTGAACTGTTCATATTGATCAGCCAACTCACTAATCTCCTTAGCAAGGGCATCCTTCTTTGCTTGGAAAGTAGCTTCCTCCTCCGTAAGAGCCGCAACTAAAGCCTCGTCTTCTTCAAGAAACAGCGAGGTTGGGCTTCGTTGCTTGACTTCCCAAAATTTGGCCACTTGGTCCTCCAGATCATTCAGAACTTTCTTTAGACCATTAGCCCGCTCCTCGTAGCCGGCGATGCTCTTAAGGACTGTCACTTGGCATTCAGCAATAGCCTTTACAGGTCCATATGCAGCATTCCGATTTAAAACTCCAGGAAGCTTCACTTTCAGAATTGAGTAGAAAACTTTGACGACTTCCTGGGCCATCTCGTTATCTTCGGAGGAGGTCGTTGGGGAGGAAGCTTGATGAGGATCTTTCGCTCCAGGAAGAGACACTTGACAAGAAGTCGAACTTGACAAGAAAATAATATATCTATCAGTAGCGGAGAGAGAAAAACCTAAAAGAGTACGAAAGAGTTGTAATTTCGTACCTTCCGTCTGCTTTGTAATTTCGTACCTTTCGTCTGCTCAACACCAACTTGGACTAGGTCATCAGCCCTGGTTACAGAGGAACCAAGAGCAGGCCCAGGTTGCTCAAAGAGAACAATGTTAAGGCCCCGAGCAACATCAGGTTGTACATCTTCCATAGCCCCAGCTGGACCTGGAGCATATTCAGCAACAGCCACCTCAGTACGCTGTTCAACCTCTCCTTCTGTAGCCGATGCCGACTTACTGACAGATTCCTATGCACAAGCAATCCCGGAGGAACCAGGGATAACTTCTTATCTTGCCCCAGTGTCATGGGCTATCTCTATACATTGTGCCCTCTCCTTGTCTGTAAGGGAATATATGATGGCAGTCAGCCTCACGAAAACTACGCAAAATCGAAGGCGAAAAATCTCATCCGTAGTAAAATGCAAAGATAACATACCCACAGGAGGGTGAGCTGACTGGACTTGATTCTCGTCCAACTCCTTTATTAAATCCCCAATCTTAGACATATCCCCTAAAGAGATATCGTAAGAGGGACTGGCTTTCTGGTCGCCATCATAGTCTGGGCATTCGCCCTGGTCATCCCTTGACTCAGCCCCTTTGATTGGGGAAGGCTGAATGTCGTCTGCTGGTTGAGGACGAAGAGGGGACATTGTTGTTACTTCCACCTCTTCAGACGAAGATGCACCTGCCTCGATCGCAACTTCAAGGTCCTATGCAAAGGACAGACGCAAGGGTGAAAAAGCTTCATTCGAAGACTGCACAAGTAGTGGTTTGACCAAAACGACTATGGAGTCTAGAAAGGAATCTACCTCCCGAATGGTAACATCCTGTGACACTGTTCCACCTCTTCCAGTCTGCCGAGAAGATCTTCTTAAAGGAGGTGAGCCAGCACCCACATCCTTGGATCTCCTTGTGGCAACAGTATTCTTTTTCCTCTTGAAAGTTGGCTGTTGGGCCAGTTCAGCTGAAACTTTCCTCTTCTGAGGAGGATCGGAAAGAACAGAATCATCTTCGGTATCCTCTTGGAGGTACTGTCGGCTCCCTAAGAGCAGTTCTTTGCCGTGGTGCTGCGGCCGGCTTGACGGCTGGAGCGGCGCTATCCTTTTTGCTGCCCTTTGGCATCTTTTGGGGTCGTTTCGCACTTGCAAGAGTGGGGGCAAACCTAGTCCCCAATATCAAGCCCTGCTTACGATCATACCGAGGATGAAAGGTAGTGATCTGAGTATAAAATTTGGCAGCAGCATAGAGCATGTGGATCTCAGGCTTATCTTCGGGTAAAGTAAAAATTGCCTCCGTGCATCCAGCGTTGTAATAAACCCATGCACGCGCCCCATCGATCAAGCTGCCTATCGACTCTAGATGCGGGCTAGCATTGCCCAAAAGAAGTTGACTATATCCAATTGTCGCACAAAATGGCTTGGTAGATAAGGCTCCAGGTAGGTGTGATTCCTATTCCTGAGCACCAGATGAGAAGGCCTGATAGACTGGAGCCAATGGAATGCCCCAGTGGTCAAGCTAGTAGTACGGGCCCCCTCATCTAGTAAAGTGTCCCCTGTATTGCTACTGCTAGATGGAGGGAATACTCTGAAGAACTCGTAGTCCTGGAGAAAGCTCAAGGCCCTTCTGCAAGCAGGTACCCTAGTGACCGCCCAGTCTGCGTCACGGAACCTTCGAAGAAAGGAGTCCCCGGCCAAAGTGTCCGCCACCAACCCGGCATTCATCAGTTTGGGATAGTACAGCAACAGCCATCCCATTAAGTAATGAAAGGGGGAGTTCAGTGTGGGCAAAGTCTGTCCTACCGTCGGGGGTTACCGCGTTTCTAACAAAATCTCGTAGGCCCCGTTGGATGGCGCAGACCATTGCAGGAAGCATGGCAAGCCGGTATCTAAATGCCAGCTTTACAATTGGAAGTATCATACTCCAGCTCATCCTTTCAATAGACCCTGAACCACCAGGTACTACGTAGTCGCGGATCCAGATCATCAGAAAATTCGCCAGCACGGCTTTCTCCGACAACTTAAACTCAGCTTATCGAAAGAAGTGGTAAATCAGAAAATTCTCCTCAGGATCATCACTGTCATCAGTATCTGCGGCCCCGTGATCTGTCATCAGTTCCTCTATTTCAGATTTCGTCAGGGGCTTGCAAATCGAAAAGGAGGCCGGACCTTCTCCTTCTTCTTGAACGAAGATATAGCTCGTCCAAGATCTCGTATGGGGATTGGCCCCTCAGTATTTCCCGTCTTTGTGATCCTGTAACAGATGAGGAAGTGACAGAATAACTCTTTATACACATCCGTTATCTCATAGTTCTCCCTCTCCAAGTCCAGGAGTTCCTCATCACAATGGACATATTCTTCGTACGACTCTGTTCCCCAAGGAAGCTTCGATATTTTCTGCATCTCATGGAGAGCAAAGCCCATCTCCCCGCCCAGAGTGAAGAAGGTACATGTGTGATAATTATACAACTCTGCCAGAGAGACTAACATTGGCCAATTCGTCTTTATGCCATATTGAGTGGCTCTAATGGCATGAAAAATGCCGGTAGCCTTCAGGTGGCTTCATAGGTTGAAAGCACCCATTCAGTGAGGATACTCCAGAACGAAATGAGGGTACCTCCAACCTTCCAACCATAACTTCCCTACGAGATACGACCTATTCTTCGACATTATCAGATTCGAAAGGGTATCGGCAGCATAGGGATGAAGGTCGGTCGGGATATCGTTTATTATGGCACCAGGGTGCAGCCGTCTCGTGGAATAGGACGTGGAGCCCTTGACACACTTAAAAGTATCCCTCTTTCGATCACCAGAGCTGAACTGTATCTTTCTGAAGACAACCCCATGAAGTTCAGGGATTAAGTCGCATTTCATCTGCCTTCATACGGCTAGATCGGTGAACGCCGACATAGGATATTGGCGATCCATCATCGGCAACCATATCCTTTGGTTGTTCAACCTGACCACCAAAGGGTCTCTCAGGCATATCGTCCCACCGTCCTCAAATCCCAGGCTGTCGCCAAACAGAAGTATGGCTTCTTAAGACTCCGCGCCCCTCCCAGCAGGAACTTCTTATCATTTATCATCTGCTTGAGGAACGTCTTATCCTGTTCAAGCATGGCGATCATTCACACTAAAGGGTGGTTCTGACCGATCTTAACTTGAACATTTTTGATCATGGTGGTGACGAGGCTTGAACCGAGAACTTGGCGAGCAGAGCCAAGAGGAATTCCATCGAGTTCCGGGATGACCATGTCAACTGCAAAGACAGAAGAGAAAGTCAGACTTAGAATCTACAGAAAAAAGAGCTAAGTGCTAGAAAAATTCTATACGTCCAGTAGTTATGCGCCCAAACGGCCTGTGGGCGCATAAGAATCTTTAAACACAAGTATTATGTGTGGGCGCATGACATGCAACAAGCATATGGGCATATATTTTTTGCAGGCGCATAAGAGTGCTCAAACACAGAAGCGTTCTGCGTGCACGCATGACACACAACAAAGTATGTATGCGCATACTTCTGTGGGTGCATAAGAATGCACACAGAAGTGTGTTGCTTTGGGCGCATATTAATGGCTATGCTCCCAAGCAGAGAGTAGTCCGAGCGTCGCAAATTAACGCTCGAGACTTTATTTTGAAGCATAGCCTCACCCAGAATGGGGTCTTGGACTAGCGGAAACACTGTCGAAGGAGGAGAACTGCCCGGTGCAGCCTCCTTGCCCTTCGCAGATTTCTTGGCAGCCTTGGGAGACATGATTCGTACATAGAAGAAATGAAGAGTCTCTTATAGTTTTTTTTTAGAAAAAGAGGAGAGACTGGATCTTCTGCACATTATGCAACTGTTATTTGCTGATGTAGATTATGTATAGACGTCGCATGAAGGATGGACCCCTTCAAATTCCGCTCCGATGAATTCGTCAGTTCAGGAAGATCTCAACAGCCATCGTTTGACAGCCTGGCAGCATCTATGTCCCCAAAGCGAGAGTCTGCTATGCGCCTACAGCGCCACAAGAAGACAGTCTCCCATGCTTCTTTCAAAGTATTTCAAACTCGTTTGAGTATCAAAAACTTTGAAGGGGATCTTGTAGAAGCATGAAAAGATCTACACCATGCGCCCAAGTCAGGAAATTCTATGCGCCCAAGTCAAAGAATGGCAGACACCCACAATGCCAGCTCTATGCGCCCATATAAAATCCATATGCGTCCATGTGCAGCAATGTCTATGCGCCCGCATGGCTCCTCCAAAAGGGCATAGTCCTCTTCCCAAATTATGTGCCCAAGTCAGGACAGCTCCACGTCAGTCTCCATGAGCAGTCGTGTACCGAAGTATGCGGCCACGTCAACTCCATGATCTACACACGATCATCCAGTCTTTATGTGCCTACACCTTATGTGCACGAAAGAAGACTATGCGCTCACATGGAAATCAGTATATTTTCCACCTGTGTACGCATAACAGCCGTTTCAGTACAAAATGACTATAAATATAGGATACATGCCTCTTCAAATAAACAGAACAGAGAGAGCATTTCAGAGCCAAATTGCTTCCTTTCTTGCCAGTGAGCGAGAGAGCAATTTTCTTAGGTTTTCTTCCACTTTTATAAATGTAATGACCCGCTCCGCCCTAGCGGAACACCGATTCAAACGACAAGTGCAACGACTCAAACGAGCCGTCGACTCGAAGAGTTGGCATCGACCTGATGAAGAATCGATGCAAGGCTTACATTGGCCCGTCAAAGATGAATCCAGACTTAGACTTTCAAAGGCGCGCTCGGAGTATCGCTCGGCCGATGCGAACATCGCTAAGGTGGGTGGCTCCGATGAACCCATCTTTGCTTAGCCTAGACACATAATAATACGGACACTATAGCTAGAATCGCTAGGCGATAACACCGTGCATGCTAATAAATGACACAACTTCCTAGCTAAGGGAATAATCCCATCTTGTATGCTTGTATAGAATATGGAAGAATATGGAAAGAATGTGAGAACACTCGCACCACACTCTACGCTCGTGCTAAGGCACAAGCTTACGTTTCGAGTTCCTTATGCGTTCAACAATGAAACAATGAATGGTTTACAACAATGAAACGGAAGACTATCGACATAGTCGTTCCGAGTAGAGTATAGCAACATTGAAAGATTTCGGGACCGATGGGTCGCCAAGGCGACTTCCTCACTGGGAGTTGCGTAATATGTAAATGAATGAATAAATGAATGAATGAACGAATGAATAAGTGAAGAAAAAAAAGAATGGTTAGCGACAGGTGTGACGGGCACGCGCAACGGGGCTCGCTACCCGCGCTGCGCGGACGCCAACCTGGTCGATAACGTATTAAGGCTAAGGGTTAGCCTACGGCTCAGAGACAGCCGTTAAGTTAAAAAGACAAGTTAATACGAAATGGTCGTGGACAAACGGCACGGGCGAGAGGGGAATACCGTGGCCGTAAAGAAGAAGGATTCCGCGGCATGATCTAACGGAGGATCTGTCGGCCTAGGCGGAATCAAAAGGGCTTACGGGCAACCTGGGTGCGGGCTTGGCCACCACAGGAAACGTAAGTACAGGGTATTTCAAAGAGACTATCAAGGTGTTCCAGCCGCACGCTATGATAGGTGAGAAATTACCAAAGGGAAAGATGTCCAAAATGGCTTGTGATGCCAGCGACCGGTGCATATAGATTAAGTGGGCTATGCTGGTGGCAATTCACGTGCAAGTCTTTGCATTGAAACAAGTAGTCTAAGTTAACTAAATGAAGTTCCTTATGAATATGCTTGAAATGTAACACACCAAATGATAATGAAAAATTCTTGCAAGTGAGTTAGATAACGTGCCTACAACGTGCAGAACCCGAGGCAGGGACACGCACTTGACATTGAAAGTTCATATTGAATTGTTGACTAACTTGGTTTACTTTGGACAGGGAAGACCGGACGGTAAGTATGGATAAGTCGTACATGTATTTCCATACGGCACTTGAAATTGGCAACACGAGATAGGCTATGAAATATGCCATGAAATTGATCCTAAGGCAAGATTAGAAAGACAATGAATGATAGAGATGCACAAAAGTAAATAGAACGTGTTTGGTAATGATAGCATTGTGGGCGAGCTAGCCTCCCCACCAGTGCATAATAATGTACTGATAACCCTACAGTCTGCTTGCAGGAAGCAGAAAACGTCGGCGGGTGCGGAGCTTTCCTCGAATGTGCTAAGGCACGGAGCTATCTCTGGAGCCTTGGAGCGTTGCAAGGAGCTGGAGCACCATATACAGGACATAATGTATCGGAACATCGCCAAAATCATTCCATCTTGTAAGCCACTTGGCACGCCTTTTATGTTTCAGAGAGAGAGAGCTTGAGAGACTTGTAAACTCGGCCTAGCGCCGCTTGTAAACTTCTTGAATATCAATAAAGAGTTGAATTCACTTCAATTTGTGTTCATTTACTTTCCGCTGCAAATAGGGACACTCTGTGCGACTCTGTGGCCTAGCTCAAATCGGCCGTTTCTGGACTTAGCCTTGCACGGGCGCAACC
Organism: Iris pallida; assembly: GCA_029216955.1. Classification (NCBI taxonomy): domain Eukaryota; kingdom Viridiplantae; phylum Streptophyta; class Magnoliopsida; order Asparagales; family Iridaceae; genus Iris; species Iris pallida. The sequence goes on from JANAVB010018197.1 coordinate 961,143, forward strand.
TAGGCCCGTGCGGCATCATGCCTTAGCGAGGACGATCGCTCCTGTGGGAGCAGGACATGGCAGATTGGTATCAGAGCACGGCTTTACGTCCTTGGACTTCATTTCGATTTTCTCAGTTTTGAAAGCTCGTTGAAACAAAAGAAGTATACGCTCTCTCTCGTTGTGCCTCGGGATGTTCCATACAATAAGTCTAATATTTTTAAAAGCTCGTACAAGTACTCGATTGAACGGGATCGATAGGCAAAGGCCTTTGTGCCAAACCACGACGGACTTAAGTCGAAAGAAAACTAAAATGCTAGAAGTTAGCAAACGCAAGGCGTGCTTGAATAACCTTACGCTGACAATGGCGAACGAGTACACGAGACCAAAGTATAGTTCGAACGGAATGGTTATGCACGCAGCCTTTTTGGCTAAGTTGTGTGGAGTATTGTGCACATAGACCTTATGGTGCAAACGCGTTACGAGCGAGATTGACTATCGCTCGGACGAGAATAAGGGAGACTTAGAACGTATGTTGATAGAGATGCTACTTGACCGGCGCTAAAGCGAACACGGGAAAATGGTTCTTAGATTTTGAAGAATGAGCGAACGCGCAATTGGACATGTCGATCGGGAGTCGAATAACCTTTCGAGGATTTGTATAATGACTTGACTTCGAGTGGTGTATGTGATAGCTTCGAGAAAGAATAAGAATGAGTGTCGGCGACTAGTCGAGTGGCTCGAATCCTGAGTGGTGTATGAACGTTATAGAAATTGTTCGAGCGAAACTAAAGGATTTACGGATAGAACGAGTATGTCGGCAAGCGACGATATCGCACAATGCCTTAGAACGAGTAACGCTTAGTTGGTTTTGACTTTGATAGTCTCAAACGAGATATCGTTCGGACGAATTAAGAATGTGTAGTGTGAATTACGAAACGATTGAATAGATGAGTCGGAACGATGAAACGAATGGAGGTCTTGGTCGAGGAAATATAGAAGATTGTGCATGCGAATTTGGAATGTTGCCGAAAGGATTGAAACTTGAGTTAAGGTAAAATACCCATGGACGAGATCGAAGATAGCACGATCGAAGATAGCGTGCATGGAAAAAATTGGTTAGGAGATACGAGAACGACTAAGGAATTGGAATGAATGTTGCTCGATGACGAGTTAGCACGAGACAGTGTGAATTGAGGAATTAAGTTGCACGACTCAAAATTTGTTGCAAAAGGAAGATCGTCAGGTTATGTACATCATCGATGGTAACTCGGGGGTACTCTGATTCGATGAATGATGATCGTGTTAGAAGTTATTGTTTTAAAGGATGGTATAATAGACGACGAAGTAAAGTCGAGGATTGAGTAGACCCAATCCGTGTATCGAAAATGAGCAAGTCTAGACGCAACGCAAGAGTTACGTCCCGATGAGGACGATTATTTTGCGGGAATGTCGACATGGTGATTCATGTCCGCCATGGATAATCAGACTTGCGTGAGATCGGGGCACGACATATTGCAAGGCTAGACGACCTTGTGATCGACTACGTAAATTGGATAGGAAAACTGTATCAAAACATACTTGAAGAGATAGATTACGAAAATTGCTAGTACGGACACACGATATTAACATGTCGAGGATTTAGTTGAGGACAACCTATCGTAGGATGACTTTCCTAACGAGCTCGAACTTAGAGCGGAGAATGTGTTGATGCGAATAGGGTGAACGCTGCTTGATGTTTAGAAGTTTGAGCGAAACGAACATGGGTAGAAACTCCCGTACAAATGAACAAATGGTTTGACCATAGGATTTGGGGCGAGCTTCGGGCAACGACCTTGCACGATGAGCAACGGACTCGACGTGTAACTATGACCTTGTGAGCTGACCTAGCGGATAGGCGGACGACCCTATGCCGAGTGATTGAACCTGTGCGATGGCATTTACAGTATCGTCTGGACGGACAATAGACTTGGGGCAACAAGACTTAGAGTAGGATGGGGAACTGGGAGTGTGCATAAACGACGATGAGACTGGCCCTAAACGGAAGAAAAGATAGGAATGAATGATGCGCAAGTAAGTTGGGATAATGAATTGAATCATTGATTGTGTCACGCCGCGCTCCCGTAGGAGCGATCGTCCTCGCTAAGGCGTGATGCCGCACGAGCCTAGATTGTGCTCGTGCAAGGCGGGTTCCATAACGGCCGATTACAGCGGCTGCGACGGGGTCGTCGCACAGAAATCCCAAACAAAGACATTGAATACTAGCAGCGAAAGTTAAGAACAAAACACAAGTCATTCAAAAGAAGCTCTTTTATTGATATCGAAACAACGGTTACATTGGGGGCGCAAGGCCGAGATTACAATCACTCAAATTCACTCGTCTTACATTACAAATCACTCTGCTCTCTCTCATCTCTCAATACTTGTCTTTAGCCAGCGAATGCTTCGGATAGGCGATGTCCATACATTATGTCCCGTATAAGTCTTCGATTCCAAGCGGTCGCACGCTTCGAATCGTCAAGGAACTCCGTGCCTCGACGCATCCAAGCGAGCTCCGTGCCACGAGCTTCAACCTGTGCCTGCACATGGAAACTGTATGGGTGTCATTACTAAACTGTACTGGTGGAGTGAGCTCCTCGCCCACCCATACAAAACCGACACGTTTATTTTACTTTGTACGATACAAGCCCCTTTACGATTGTCTTTCTAGTCTTGCCTTAGGATCGATTTTAGGACCGACGCCCAGGTCTATTTTATGTCTCTAGATCGTCACCGTGCCTTTGCACTAATAACGTACTCATACATTACGTCAACTTATTGCCTCGTGCTTGTCTTTCGTGCCATACTCTGGGACGTAACGACTCGGTCGTGCGGTGAACTCGATGCTTTAGTATCACCGAGGCAGTGCCTCCTCGCTTAGTCTTGCCTATACTCGTGTTGTGACAACGCGGCCATGCCTCACATCTCGAGGTCGTGCCCAAAAACTCATCATGACTTAACCAAACTTGCCCTACGGCCCTTCTCGACTTAACTCGCAACGACTAACCCAACTTGTGGAACCGATATTGGGAACTCAAGCACGACGTCGTATTCCGTGCCGAAGCACGTGTCTTTATGTATAGCCGAATCGTAGCTTTATAATACCTTGGGTGCAACCGAGCACACATTTCACCATTCAATACATACCGTGCTTACATTTTTTGTTACGACCGACACCGTGCATGCGGATTCACCGCTTAGTACGCCAATTATCTATATGAAAGGCCACTGGCATGACAAGCCATCGCGGACATAGCTCGGGTAGGCGGCGGGTCCTTCAGCGCAGGTAGCGAGCCCCGTTGAAAGCCTCCGACTACCCACGCAATAAAAGCATGCGCTGCTATAACGTCTACCTCCTAGAATGACTGGGCCCGGTGCCCACGCACCTACGAGACATCTAGACTCACATAAATGCATGGCCTAATTTGTTGGTACGACTATAACTATACTTAGCAACTCGTGCTCTGAATCACACTTGGCATAACATGCCTCGGGACCGCGAGACTCCCAACCGAGGGACCGCCTCGAACTTCTTAACGTGGATAGGAACGCGAGACTCCCAACCGAGGGACCGCCTCGAATACTTAACATGGATAGGAGCACGAGACTCCCAACCGAGGGACCGCCTCGAATACTTAACGTGGATAGGAACGCGAGACTCCCAACCGAGGGATCGCCTCGAACTTCTTTGAACTCGAGGGAAAGACTACTACATAGCCTTCCAACTTAATTTGAACAAAACGTGTTCCTTAGGTGCCATGGACCGTGGCTAACTTTACATCGTGCCAACCGTGGCTCGTGCCTTTAACTGACTTACGTCCTACGTGACGTTATCACCCAAGTCATATGTTATATGACGGCACTTGGGATCGTGAGACTATTTAACTTGACAACCGCAGAAAGAGCGGGACGACACTTGGATGACTTAGGTCGATCGGCATAACTTTGCCTAACTTACTCAAGCCTACAACTTAACCCGAGGGACGAGCCAAGACTATGCCAAGCCTTGCGCAGTGGAAACGTGCATGCTTTATCGAGCATTTATACGGACGACGCCTATGACTTAGGCTAACTCATTGTTTGTGTCGAATACCAATTTTTTCTTCTCCCAAGCCGCGGGACGAAGGACCGAGTGTCATTTTCAAAGCACACTGAGCCGACTTCTAAGCAGACCGTGGAACCTTTTTCCATGTTCTAACACAATTCGACGGGTCGGATTATTCCCTTATCTATGTGCGTTCGTAGCTTTTATATCAGCCTACTTGTGCAAGTTAAAAACACACGAATTATTAAGTGAAGGCTAAGATGAGGCAAGTTCACCGAAACTACCCCACCTGAGCGATGTCTTCGAGTCGCCGTTGCATGGCCAAGTCCGAACGCCGTCGGCATTTCGATTCCTCCGATTGACTTCGCGGGACGGGGAACTACACCATACACCACTCAGAACAAGTCTCGTCCTCGAGACTTTTCTGAAGGCAAACCATCCTACCATTTCTATGGCCAAGACTTAACCATACACATTCCGCCTATACGTTTCTTCGATTTTGAGCCACGCTCGTACTTATCGCTAACTTAGTCGTAAGGCACACCAACCGATCAACCAACATTCGAACTCGTCTCAATTCAATGATTGCGTTACCGTCAACATTTCTTCGAAACTTACAATTTCAAAATCCTCGACACTTTCCCGTTCCTCAAGTCTCACTTGATTCAACGTATCACTTAGTTGGATCGTGCACATATTCTAGACGTCCCCAAAATACATGCATTTCAGCCAAGCCTCGTGATAGAGAATCCGCCATCACCACTCGAGTCGGATCGTGCACATATTCGGACGTCCCTGATATACGTGCATGTCAGCCGAGACTCACGAGTGGTGCCTTCGTAACTCCTATCGCTTCGCGCTCGAACGTGCCTAACCGCTAGGCTATGTCTTTCGTCAGTACTGGAATCATAGTTCCCAAACAACGATATCAACACTGACCCCATCCTAAGGTCAAACCAAATCGATGGTACGGGTTTTCTACCCAAGCTCGCATCACTCCGATTTCTAACATCGAACATCGATTCCTTACGCACATCCCAATATTCGTAGCACGGGGTCCGAGTCGTTTAGTAAAACCATCCTACGATAACTTACATTTCAACCAATTCCACGTCGTATCAATATCGTTCGTTCATCAACCGTTTCGCATAGTCTATCTCTTCGAACACGTTCGACATAATCCGCCTATCAATCTTTCCAAAATCATCTATTCTAATTCACGTAATCGATCACAAGGTCGTCTGACTTAACAGTATGCCACGCTCCGATCTTACGCGAGTCCGATCATCCACGGTGGGCACGAATCACCATGCACGCTCCCGCGAGATAATCATTCTCATCGGGACGTAACTCTTGTTTGTGTCTAGACTAGTTCATTCTCGATGCGCGGATTGGACCTACACAATCCATAAGTTTCATTCATTCGTCAATCATAAGTCCTAACATCCTTAAATTTTTCTTCAGATCAAACCGACAAGTCAGGACCATCAAAGTTGTCGCGTCCTGATTTTCTGAGTTCGATTATTCCCGCGACATGAATCACCATGTCAGCGCTCACGCAGAATGATCGTCCCAAATCCGACGCAACGTATGTGCGAGGCTGGAGTTGCGCTCGCGCAAGACAAGACCGTCGACATTGTGGTTATCAACGCAACCATCAAAACACGATTTCTTTCACCCAACATTCGTCTCAATCAAGATCCTAAGTATAGCATCCACAACGAACAATAACACTTGTACGATCGGTATTCCTCGAATTAGAGTGCCCCCGAGTTATCGCATATCGATCTTTGATATGCCTCAATACCATCGACGATAGGCGTAACCTGACGATCTTCCTTTGCAACGAATTTCGAGTCGTGCGAATGATGCTATCGTCCGACTGGATAATCTTCTTGAATCGTTCACCACATCAATTTCTTCAACCCAAATTCATGTATCGTTTATCCGTCTATCTTAAGTCATCGACTAACGTATTTCCTCAATTCGCATCATTCCTTGCTAACTCAAACCATCGAGCAACATCGATTTCAATCCTCAGAGTCGTTTACGTAACTTCAAAATCGAACATTTCATGCACGCTACCTACCCGTCGTGTTAACTTTTCGTATACGATCCGTATCAATTTCCTCGATTCGATTTCACCTACTCGATCGTTTTCGCGTTTCATACTCGTACAATCCTCAATCTTTCGCTCGAATGATTTCCAAGACGGACCATACACCACTCGGGATTCGAGTCATCCAATCTAGACCAAATCACGTTTACATTATTCGCTAAGACATGTTTCGGATTCGTTCGACAAATCCCTAGCGTAATCGTTCACGTCGCATCGACGCACTAAGTCGTTCGCACTATTCCTCAAAATCCAAAACAATCTTCAGTGTACGCTTAAGCGTTAGTCCAATAGCGCTTCTATCGATATACACTCTAAGTGTATCCCCGTTCCCGACCGAGCGATACTTAATATTGCTCGCGACTCGCTTGCACCAAAAGGTCGAGGTGCACGATAATCGGCACAACTTAGCCAAAGGCTGTGTGCATAACCATCCCGTATGGACTATACTCCGGTCTCGTGTGCTCGTTCGCTATTGCTAGCGTAAGGTCGTTTAAGCACGCAACGCGTTTGCTAACTTTTAGCACGTGTCTTCTATCAACTCAAGGTCGGCACCGTTCGGCCCAAAGGCCTACCAACGTATCCGGCGATGGCCTACCGATGCGTTCGATGGAACGCTTTACGAGCTTTCAAAAATATTAGACTTATTGATGGACATGCCGAGGGACGTTTGAGAGAGAGCGCACCAACGATATCACATTGCGGAAGCACAATTCAGAGTTTACGGAACAACGGAGTTTAAGAATTCAATTGATAGTCCAAGGACGTAAAGCCGTGCTCTGATACCATTATGTCACGCCCCGCTCCCGTAGGAGCGATCGTCCTCGCTAAGGCGTGATGCCGCACGAGCCTAGATTGCGCTCGTGCAAGGCGGGTTCCATAACGGCCGATTACAGCGGCTGCGACGGGGTCGTCGTACAGAAGTCCCAAACAGAGACATTGAATACTAGCAGCGGAAGTTAAGAACAAAACACAAGTCATTCAAAAGAAGCTCTTTTATTGATATCGAAACAACGGTTACATTGGGGGCGCAAGGCCGAGATTACAATCACTCAAATTCACTCGTCTCACATTACAAATCACTCTGCTCTCTCTCATCTCTCAATACTTGTCTTTAGCCAGCGGATGCTTCGGATAGACGATGTCCATACATTATGTCCCGTATAAGTCTTCGATTCCAAGCGGCCGCACGCTTCGAATCGCCAAGGAACTCCGTGCCTCGACGCATCCAAACGAGCTCCGCGCCAAGAGCTTCTACCTGTGCCTGCACATGGAAACTGTATGGGTGTCAGTACTTAACTGTACTGGTGGAGTGAGCTCCTCGCCCACCCATACAAAACCGACACGTTTATTTTACTTTGTGCGATACAAGCCCCTTTACGATTGTCTTTCTAGTCTTGCCTTAGGATCGATTTTAGGACCGACGCCCAGGTCTATTTTATGTCTCTAGATCGTCACCGTGCCTTTGTACTAATAACATACTCATACCTTACCGCTAGACCTTCTCGTTCCAATAACGTCAACTTATTGCCTCGTGCTTGCCTTTCGTGCCATACTCTGGGACGTAACGACTCGGTCGTACGGTAAACTCGATTCGTGCTTTAGTATCACCGAGCAGGCCTCCTCGCTTAGTCTTGCCTATACTGTGTTGTGACAACGCGGCCATGCCTCACATCTCGAGGTCGTGCCCAGAAACTCATCATGACTTAACCAAACTTGCCCTACGGCCCTTCTCGACTTAACTCGCAACGACTAACCCGACTTGTGGAACCGATGTTGGGAACTCAAGCACGACGCCGTATTCCATGTCGAAGCACGTGTCTTTACGTATAGCCGAATCGTAGCTTTATAATACCTTGGGTGCAACCGAGCACACATTTCACCATTCAACGCATACCGTGCTTACACTTTCTTTGTTACGACCGACACCGTGCATGCGGATTCGCCGCTTAGCACGCCAATTATCTATATGAAAGGCCACTGGCATGACAAGCCATCGCGGACATAGCTCGGGTAGGCGGCGGGTCCTTCAGCGCAGGTAGCGAGCCCCGTTGAAAGCCTCCGACTACCCACGCAATAAAAGCTTGCGCTGCTATAACGTCTACCTCCTAGGATGACTGGGCCCGGTGCCCCGGCGTATAACCAGTCTAGGCAGAAATCCTTGTCGACAAGGTGTCCAATGACCACGCACCTACGAGACATCTAGACTCATGTAAATGCATGGCCTAATCTGTTGGTACGACTGGAACTATACTTAGCAACTCGTGCTCTGAATCACATTGGCATAACGTGCCTCGGGACTGCGAGACTCCCAACCGAGGGACCGCCTCGAATACTTAACGTGGATAGGAACGCGAGACTCCCAACCGAGGGACCGCCTCGAATACTTAACGTGGATAGGAACGCGAGACTCCCAACCGGGACCGCCTCAAACTTCTTTGAACTCGAAGGAAAGACTACTACATAGCCTTCCAACTTAATTTGAACAAAACGTGTTCCTTAGGTGCCATGGACCGTGGCTAACTTTACATCATGCCAACCGTGGCTCGTGCCTTTAACTGACTTACGTCCTACGTGACGTTATCACCCAAGTCATATGTTATATGACGGCACTTGGGATCGTGGGACTATTTAACTTGACAACCGCAGAAAGAGCGGGACGACACTTGGAATGACTTAGGTCGATCGGCATATGACTTAGGCTAACTCATCGTTTGTGTCGAATACCAACTTTTCCTTCTCCCAAGCCGCAGGACGAAGGACCGAGTATCATTTTCAAAGCACGCTGAGCCGACTTCTAAGCAGACCGTGGGACCTTTTTCCATGTTCTAACACAATTCGACGGGTCGGGATTATTCCCTTAGCTTTGTGCGTTCGTAGCTTTTATATCAGCCTACTTGTGCAAGTTGAAAACACACGAATTATTAAGTGAAGGCTATGATGAGGCAAGTTCACCGAAACTACCCCACCTGAGTGATGTCTTCGAGTCGCCGTTGCAAGGCCAAGTCTGAACGCCGTCGGCGTTTCGATTCCTCCGATTGATTTCGCGGGACGGGGCACTACACTTGGAAGACGTACTCGATGATGTTGTAATACTTAGTCTCGAATCGGACGAGAATTACTTAAAAACTTAGTCGACTCCGCTAAGAAGAAATCGTATTGATTTCATTGACAAGAGCGCTTGAGAAGCGAATCGAATCATCTCGAGGACCGAGATAAACGATATGTGATGCACACATGAGTTCGGGTTTAAATCGAAGTTAGCAAAACGATCGACAAATCGAAACTATCACGAGTAGCTTGTCCGACTTCGCTAGTCGCTAAGCTTGGTTGAAATGTACGTATTCGGGGGACGTCTTGAATGCGTGCACGATCCAAACTCAGCGATATGATGAACTCGAATGCAGCTGCAAGTGGGTGTTGAGATGCGCGTGAACGAATGAGTGAGTTTGCCTTCGCTTACGACTCTTGAGTTTGATAAATTACAACGTGCCTCTTGCGACCATTTCAATCCCATGACACGTCGAAATAGCAACCAAGTCGAAGAAACGCTTGAATTAAATAAGTACCATCAACTCTAAAATGAATGAAAAGTTATTCAATAAAATCGACCAAACGTATGCAGACACGGAACTTGGAAAGGTATCGAGTATAGTTCGATGCCATCGAGCGATAAAGCCAGACGATAGGAATTGTCTATGATACGCACACGACATGAGTTAGGGAACGGTAGGATGACCTGCACTCAGGAAGTCTCGAGGACGAGACTTGTTTTGAGTGGTGTATTATGTAATGACCCGCTCCGCCCTAGCGGAACACCGATTCAAACGGCAAGTGCAACGACTCAAATGAGCCGTCGACCCGAAGAGTTGGCATCGACCTGATGAAGAATCGATGCAAGGATTACATTGGCCCGTCAAAGATGAATCCAGACTTAGACTTTCAAAGGCACGCTCGGAGTATCGCTCGGCCGATGCGAACATCGCTAAGGTGGGTGGCTCCGATGAACCCGTCTTTGCTTAGCCTAGACACATAACAATACGGACACTATAGCTAGAATCGCTAGGCGATAATACCACACATGCTATAAATGACTCAACTCACCTAGCTAAGGGAATAATCCCATCTTGTATGCTTGTATAGAATATGGAAAAGAACATAGAAAGAAAGTGAGAACACTCGCACCACACTCCACGCTCGTGCTAAGGCACAAGCTTACGTTTCGAGTTCCTTATGCGTTCAACAATGAAACATGAATGGTTTACAACAATAAAATGGAAGACTATCGACATAGTCGTTCTGAGTAGAGTATAGCAACATTGAAAGACTTCGGGACCGATGGGTTGCCAAGGCGACTTCCTCACTGGGAGTTGCGTAATGTGTGAATGAATGAAAAATGAATGAATAAATGAACGAATGAATAAGTGAAAGAAAAGAAAGAATGGTTAGCGACAGGTATGACGGGCACGTGCAACGGGACTCGCTATCCGTGCTGCACAGACGCCAACCTGGTCGATAACGTATTAAGGCTAAGGGTTAGCCTACGGCTCAGAGACAGCCGTTAAGTTAAAAAGACAAGTTAATACGAAATGGTCGTGGACAAACGGCACGGGCGAGGGGGGAATACCGTGGTCGTGAAGAAGAAGAATTCTGCGGCATGATCTAACGGGGGATCTGCCGGCCTAGGCGGAATCAAAAGGGCTTACGGGCAACCTGGGTGCGGGCTTGGCCACCACAGGAAACGTAAGTGCGGGATATTTCAAAGAGACTATCAAGGTGTTCTAGCCGCACGCTATGATAGGTGAAATTACCAAAGGGAAAGATGTCCAAAATGGCTTGTAATGCCAGCGACCGGTGCATATAGATTAAGTGGGCTATGCTGGTGGCAATCCACGTGCAAGTCGTTGTATTGAAACAAGTAGTCTAAGTTAACTAAATGAAGTTCCTTATGAATATGCTTGAAATGTAACACACCAAATGATAATGAGAAATTCTTGCAAGTGAGTTAGATAACGTGCCTACGACGTGCAGAACCCGAGGCAGGGACACGCACTTGACATTGAAAGTTCATATTGAATTGTTGACTAACTTGGTTTACTTTGGACAGGGAAGGCCGGACGGTAAGTATGGGTAAGTCGTGCATGTATTTCCATGCGACACTTGAAATTGGCAACACGAGATAGGCTATGAAATATGCCATGAAATTGATCCTAAGGAAAGATTAGAAAGACAATGAATGATAGAGATGCACAAAAGTAAATAGAACGTGTTTGGTAATGATAGCATTGTGGGCGAGCTAGCCTCCCCACCAGTGCATAACAATGTATGATAACCCCACAGTCTGCTTGCAGGAAGCAGGAAACGTCGGTGGGTGCGGAGCTTTCCTCGAACGTGCTAAGGCACGGAGCTATCTCTGGTGCCTTGGAGCATTGCAAGGAGCTGGAGCACCATATACAGGACATAATGTATCGGAACATCGCCATGAATCATTCCATCTTGTAAGCCACTTGACACGCCTTTTATGTTTCAGAGAGAGAGAGCTTGAGAGACTTGTAAACTCGGCCTAGCGCCGCTTGTAAACTTCTTGAATATCAATAAAGAGTTGAATTCACTTCAATTTGTGTTCATTTACTTTCCGCTGCAAATGGGGACACTCTGTGCGACTCTGTGGCCTAGCTCAAATCGGCCGTTTCTGGACTTAGCCTTGCACGGGCGCAACCTAGGCCCGTGCGGCATCACGCCTTAGCGAGGACGATCGCTCCTGCGGTAGCGGGGCGTGACAGTAAATCGGAGTGTCAACGGAGTAAAGGAGCAATTATCGCTCGATCTCCATCGTCCCATTTCTCAGAATTCTCTTTGTACTCATGGATTCTTAGTGCAGGATCTCTCAAGTGTACTCGATTTGTAGTGCCTTGCGCTAATAAGAAAAGACAGTGATTCTTCTCTTTTTTGTAAGTGCCTACAGAGATAGGTGACGTATCTTCGAAGGAGGACGAGATAGTTCCAGAGGATTTCTCGTAATCATATCATAACCTCATTAGACTTACTACTTTATTTCCTTTCTTTCATCAGACTTGTAGTTGACTATTTACTCTACTTCTCTTTACTGTGATTTCGGACGTCTTTGTCTGCACAGTTATTATTTTTATTTTCTGCTAGATAGATCTTTTCATCAGTGTTATTTTATTGGACTTGATATCTTGTGTCTTATTATTCTGTGTGGATGAGATTAGCTGAGTACCTGTGACTTGTGTTATTATTTTGGGTTGTTATCATGATTTACAGCTTAAGCATTAGCTGATGGACTTGATAGGTAGTTTTGTCCTATTAGCGAAATGTTGCTGGCATGTACCGTATTCCTGATCCTACATATTTTGGTACTGGAGCGTTCCAGAGATGGAGAGAAGAGCTTCTGTGAAGAGGAAGAGAAACTTCTGTGAGTTGGTGTGAAGAGAGATGTGAACGGAGAAATAAATAGAATTTGTCCTCTGCCAAGTGAATTGACGTGCATAGAGACGTTGAAATATAGTCATTGCGTTGCTGGCTGCTAGTGCCCCTTCCACACAACCCCCCCCCCCCCCCCCCCCAAAAAAAAAAAAAAAAAAAAAAAAAATGGCCACGCCAACTTGGGTGGCGCATCCAACCCCCAACCAATGCCAACATACTTGGCGCGTCAGCAACCCACGCCAAGTCACTTGGCGCCCCCTAGGCCGCGCCAAGTGACTTGGCGCGTATGCACACCCCCCAACTCTACTCTGCCAACCACGCTACTAGCGCCAAGTCACTTGGCGTGTGATCCCCCCCTCCGCAATTTTTCCCAAGCTTCTCCTCTTTTTTACAATTTCAAGAAATTTTTGACCATGTACGGAATTTTTTCTATAAAATATATGAAAAGAAAGTAAACTAAAAAAAGGAAACACAAAACATAAAAAATTTTGTGTAAGTTTTAAGTTGTAATCTAATTACATATAATATAATCAAGTTTGCAATGTCCATTACATTTCATTACATCTTAATTGTTTTTTGTTTAACCAAACACCTGAATTAGATTTAAATATTGTCCAACTTGTAAACCAAAGGCAACCTTATTCTTCTTGACATAACCAAATTTCAAACAGTATATTTGTTTGATTGTTTGACACCGAAATGGATCTACATCTTGAGATACAAATGGCCAAAACTTATAATTAGCTTTTAATGGTACTTGTATTTTGTACTGCACAGACACAAATAAGACACGATTTAGATGCGTGGATGCGAGGATGCGGACATTGTGTGCCGATTTCATTGTGCCCTAGCTTATCTTGGGGTATGCACTGGTTTTTGGAGTGTATATGGTTCATGTTTTGTAATTCTTATACAAATGGTCTACTATGTACTTCTAACTATATCATTTTTTGCCAGTTTTGTAATGCTACAGACCATTTTATAATTTCTGTTGACAGATGGAAAATACAATTTTCGAAGGCTGTTGGATGTTACTGAATTGAGACTTGCGTAAGTCGTGAAAACTTGTACCGAGAAGTCTAGGCTTGTTGTTGATCCATAGAAAACTTATTGTATAAATGTGGATAAGACTCGAATCCCAATAGAAATTGGTGTTGATGTTCATTCCTAGACGTTATTTTATATTCTAGAAGACAAGGAAGTCTGACGCATAAAATGTCTTCCAGTTCTGTTGCCTTTGTTCATTCTACGGAATGTGGGAACTGAGAGAGTGTTTTATATCAATCAATCTAAAACCCTGGGAGAGTCATACTATTAATGGCAAGCTTGATGTCCTGATTCTAAACACTCGTTCTAGCTCCATTTAGGCAAAGGCCTCCTTTCTAATCATTAATGTTATAAAAAGTATTCGTATTTCCCTATGAGAAAAGGAGCGAGGACAGTCCCAATCTTACTTTTGTTTTAATATATAATTTAACTTAGCCTGAACAATATTGTTAACTTTCAGAGGATGAGATGATGTTGTATGGTTTTGGCTGGAGAAAGGCAAGCCACATGAATGTCCCGTGTGCTCTCAGTACTTTGTGGTAATTTTGAGAATTCTATTTACCATCTTAATTTGTGGTAACTACTTTTGTTTTTAATTTAATTTTTATTACCTCGTAATAATGGCAAAAGTTGTTTTAGTTAACACCCTTGAATGGAATGGAATGGTGAATATCATCCAAGTTTTGGTGGATGGACAAAAATGGACTCATTTTATACCTCTCCTATTAGTAAAGTAAAGTAGCATGGGTAGAAGAGTCATTAGAACAACAGAGAGTAGGCCACGGATATTGAGGTTTAGTTCAGGTTTAGAATTTCTGTTTGGGTGCGGCTATCTGCACCCTATGACCTACTAAGCACACCCCACGAAATTTTTTTTCCTATCCTACCCCCCTCCTCCTCCTCCGATCCCCCGTCCCCCTCCTCCTCTGACCCTCTGACCCCGACCTCCAACCCAGGAGGAGGAGGAGGAGGAGGAGGGGTAGGGAGGAGGATGAGGGGTCGGAGGAGGAGGGTGTCACGCCCCGCTCCCGTAGGAGCGATCGTCCTCGCTAAGGCGTGATGCCGCACGAGCCTAAATTGCGCTCGTGTAAGGCAGGTTCCATAACGGCCGATTTCAGCGACTGCGACGGGGTCGTCGCACAGAAGTCCCAAGCAGAGACATTGAATAATAGCAGCAAAAAATTAGAACAAAACACAAGTTACTCAAAAGAAGCTCTTTATTGATATTGAAACAAAGGTTACAATGGGACGCAAGGCCAAGATTGCAAGTCACTCAAGTTCATCTTCTCACATTGTCACGACCCGCACCTACCGGGAGGGTACGAGTACGTAACAGCGCCCAGCCTACGTCGCAGTGTCGGCGGTAGAACGCTGTTCTAGGTCATGAACTATAACTACATAACATGAATATACTCTCCAAAAGGAGGCCAACACAGAGGTACAACTCAATCACAATCTAAGGCAGAATGTAGCACGATGGAAATAGATAAGAAATTCTCAACTGAGGTACAGCAGAAATAAATAACAAGTCTCAACATCTATAAAAATATACAACTCTGAAAATAAAGACAACAGTTTAAACATGAAAAGAGAGGACAGTCTAAGCTATCTACACTATACAAGGTATCATCCTGAGCAGCTGCCTGAACCTCCCCAGGGGTCCAGGTCGCGAGTGTCAACTAGGCAAACTCCAAGTAAGGGTGCAGAGTTCCTCATCATCCTCTATAAAATTTTCAACAGGTCCAGTCAGGATGGGAGCGAGCACAAAACATCTCACGCAGTTCATATCATGTTAGGAAATATAAAGCATGCAATAGAGTAAGGTACATGAAACGCTGAAAGAAAGAAGTATATGAAAAACAGTAGAGATTTGATAACAGGAAATATCTAAATATGATAAGTAAGAACTGTAAGCCTACTGTGATTTAGAGTACAATATGGTTATGTAAATGGTCTAGGAAAATGCAATGGTAACTCCATTGTACGTGGGTGTACAATAGACATATACAATAGTTATACAATTCTTGTACAATAGGATTTGATTACATAACCAATTCTACTTCCCCTCCCCAATCAATACACAAGGATCCACTCTAGTTACGTTATCTTGCACAATAGTGTACAATGTTATACAATAGATGTACAATATTATACAATAGATGTACAATGTTATACAATAGTTGTACAATGTTATACAATAGTGTACAATGGTCTATCCCTGGGACTCATGTGATACTGAGAGTACAATATGCACAAGGAGTATACAAGGATATAGGTATTCAATAAATACAATATGGAAGTGAAACGCACATCACAATATGTATCTAGTGAATACAAGGGGATAACATCCCAAAAGAAGATCCGTATAGTACCAATCCGTGATAACAACGTGTCAGCATCAAGTACAGTAATCTAGAGCAAGAATGTAAATCCAGACAAGTATGAAACGGTCAAAGAATGTACTCGCCTCGTATCTGAATGTCTGAAGTAAATGTACCGTCCGAGATGAGGTACCTGACTCCTATTTAGAGCAACACAAGTCAAGATGTATACAGAAGATGATAAATGTAATCTACAATGCATCTGCATGCTGTCTAGGTCAAACTAGACCAAAGTCAACTCTCGGTCAACTCTAGTCAACTAGACTGGTCAAACTAGGTCAAGCCTAAGCCAAACAAGTCTAACAAGCCTCACTAGGCCTAACCAAGCCTAGTCTAGCAATCACACACCAATCACAAGTCATACTAGACTATCAACACACAACATTGGTGTATTCATATCATACACATAGGCCCTATGCCCTATAGTCCACATCACACATATTTCACATATCATATACATAACAATATATATATCTAAAATATAATACATCCACATATTATAATATATAGGATACCTATATATTCATCTCACATATATACACACATGTCCATAAATGTATCTAATATAATATAGTGCACTCATATATTTGTAGGATACATTAAAATGTGAGTCTAACATGCACATATGTATATATATATATATATATATATATATATATATATATATATATATATGTGTGTGTGTGTGTGTACACATATGTATATATATATATATATATATATATGTGTGTGTGTGTGTACACATATGTATATATATATATATATATATATATATATATATATATATATATATATATATATATATATATGTGTGTGTGTGTGTGTGTGTGTGTGTGTGTGTGTGTGTACACATATCCATAGGGAAAAAGGAGAATGAAAGTGCATGTGTTCAAGTGTATGTGTGTGTGTGTCATGTGACATGAGAGTGTCACTTGAGGGTGTGAAACCTGTGTGTGTGTGTACATGAAAAGAGAAATCAACACTAGTTATGAGTTTACACTACACATGGCACAAAGCTAACCCATCTACATTACACATGTATTATACTTAACATGCATGGCTACAAGTATACATCTATATACATTAGAGTAGAGACTATTTAAGTTATAACTAACATGCATCTATACTTTATATAAATCTATATATATTATAGCAATCATTTAGAGAAGGGTTACATGGCATGGTGGTTGATATAGAGTGGGGTGTCCTTGTGCAGAGGGTGAAGTTCATTCTCAGTTTAGTTCCATATTTACATATAAACTAAGTGAGCTATCCCATAAACTGGTGTAACTAACCACATAAAATGAACCATGTTATCTGAAATCTGCCATTAAGCCAACATCCCATATGCATACAGCTCATGCATTGTCTAATACTGAAATTAACTAACATTTCGAATTAAGGGGTTGAAGGTTAACATTACATTCATAGACATTCCACTATATTGAAAACTGAAATTGGCTTGGCAATAGAAAAAGAAAGGTATATATGCTTACATGGACAGTTCAGTGTTCGAACAACCTAAAATAAACTAACATTCAATCTAAATATCAGCTATGCATTGGTTCTATGTCTACATATAAAATCTGATATTGCATTTACAATATTTATACATTATGCATTCATATCTATCATTACATATATACCTTGCATTTATATCTAGCATTCATTATATACTTTAATGCATGCATTGTATATCATTCTTTCATTCATGTATTTATGTATTGCTTACATATATTACATTAATTGCATTCCTACATGCTTGCATTCAACCATATATATATACATTAATGTAAATAGGATATATATCATATATATATATCTTTTTATTCATCTAAGATATCATGCATTACATACTCTATATTCATTTAATATCCATACTACATAGGCTCATAGGTTACACAAAATGCATATATCGTATAGTCACTCTTTTACTTAAAACCAATACTGTACCAATTGGGCATTCGCTAAATTCTAGAATTAAAGTATGTTGTAGTACTTCATGTTAGCTTTCCGAAACTTCAAACGGATCGCATTTTCGTGTCCGGAAGCTCCCGAAATCGCGAAAATACCGAAACGCATTCGTCTTTCGTACAGATGACACTCAAATAATTCTACAAAAAGCTACAGAAAGAATTTGGCTTATTAAAATATATATTTGGAAAGCTAACTTTGATATGGTTCTTTTAAAAAAAATGGGAGATAAATTGGAGTTTTAAGCTAAAAGTTATGACATTTCTAAGTTGCTATTGCTACTAAAACGTGGATAAAATTATGACGAATTTGGGTAGTTTGAAACAAAAGAACACAAGTATATAACATAATATATCAAGAACTCACTCTCTACACTAATATATATATATGAGACACTATAGAACACATCTCCAATACAAAAATATGAGATTAAACATGTAATAATTCATTCGTATATAACAACAACACATGGTGTGTCCAAATTTGGGGTTTTCCTACATGGACACAACCATAACACAAAGGACACTCCTATGACCTCCAAATGGACACGAAATGATCACAAATGGAGATACAATCATAGGGGTCATTCTTATGGGTTCAAAATAGACCTATATGCATGAGAAAATGAAAAGGAGAAGGGATTTATACCTCCCGGTAGATCGAATTGAAGAAAAGCCTTCCCGGAGCGACACCGACACGTAGAGATTCCAAAAGGACACGAACGAGCTCCGAATCCTTCCAAACTTGTGTAGATTTCTCCTTGGCTAGAATGAAGAAGGAAAGAAGAAGATTTGGTGGCAAAATGGAAGGATTTGGTGAAGAAATTGCTAGGGATTGCTCTCTAGAAATTTGGGGAAGAACAAGAAAGAGAGTGTGGATGAGAATAATGAAATGAACTTGAGCCTATCCTCTCCCAAAGTGGCTGGCCATATGGGGCTATTTGTCCTATTATGGTAAGGTCCAAAATGCCCCCACTAACCTATTCTATTAGTATTAGAAAAGGGCTAATTGGTTGGGGCTAAATTAGTCATTCTAAAGTCTCTAATCACACTAATCTTATCCATAATAATTAGTCTAACCTCTAACTAAAATATTTCTATCATGTGGGCCATGGCTAACTAATGTGTGGGTCCACTAAAGTCAACACTACCCCCGGGTCCCCGTTTCAAGTCGGATTGAGCTGAAATTCGAACCCGACTCAAATAACCCCAAAACAATATCATAAATAATAAAATAAATTTCAAAAATATTTCAAAAATACAAAATGACAAAAATACTCCTGTTCCTGAAAATTGGGGGTGACAAATTCCTCGAAATTAAAACCAAACAACAGTAAAATGTCAAAATCACAAGTCATAATTTTAAATAGTTTAAAAATGATTAAAAATTACCAAAAATCATAATATAAAATAATTATCAATAAATAATAATTATAATTACAAAATTTTAAAATTACCCACATCTGGAAAACTGGGTGTTACACACATTACAAGTCACTCAGCTCTCTCTCATCTCTCAATACATGTCTTGAGCCAGCGGATGCTTTGGAAGGAGACGTCCATACATTATGTCCCGTATAAGTCTTGACTCCATGCGGCCGTACACTTAGAATCGCCAAGGAACTCTGTGCCTCGACGCATCCAAGCGAGCTCCGCGCCACGAGCTTCTACCTGTGCATGCACATGAAAACTATGTGGGTGTCAGTACTCAACTGTACTGGTGGAATGAGCTCCTCGTCCACCCATACAAAACCAACACGTTAATTTACTCTATGTGTAACATAGTCCCTTTATGATTGTCTTTCTACTCTAGTCTTAGGATCAGTTTTAGGACAGACGCCTGGGCCTATTTTGTGTCTCAAGACCATTTCGTGCTTGCAACGCAACATCAACCCAACAACGTTAACCTATCAAGTCGTGCTTGCCTTACGGCTAAATTAGAGACGCAACCACGCGATAAGACTCCATTTTCGTGTGACCGTGCTATAAGTCCTTGTTGAGGCCGTGCCTCGCAACTCAATGAGACTCAATCATATCGTCGTCTCGCGGCCCCTTTGCTATAAATCATCAACTGACCCATCCAACTTGTGAACTAAGTGTCATTCGACCAACTTTGCCTTACGGCATTTCCTGACTTAAATTCAAGACAACTCAAAACCAACTTATGCAACTTATATGCCGACAACTCAAGACTCGATGCCACATCTCGTGCTAAAGCACGATGCCTATGTTGATGCCAAATCTTAGGCCCAAACATTCTTTCTTTCAAAACGTACACACATTCAACTCGACACATTCCAAAGGCACACACGCAAATTGCCGCTCGTGCCGACCCATCTATATGAATTGGTCACTAACACCACAAGCTATCATGGACATATAGCCTTATTATTCGGCGACCATTTCAACGCAAGTAGCTAGCCCCGAAGAAAGTTCCCGAATAACCCGAGCGGTTCGTCCAACTACGGCTATATCGTGTTTCCCTCCGGAACGACGCGGTCCCATGATGCCCAGGATTGCCGCTCGTGGAAACTCTTCCTTGTCGACAAGTTGTCCAATGACCATGCAAGACTCGACTCAAACTGACGTCTCACACAGTCATCCTTCTTTCAATGTTACCATCTTTTTCAAAACTAATATCAAGACTTCTATCATTTGAGACCCCTCGACGACCCACGGTCGCGAGCATTCTTTCCATGTTACCATATCATTTCATTCAACACATGAATGCCTATTTGATAGTCCTTTCTCCAAAACTCACTTGAATCAATCATGGTCCTTGCCTTAAAACACTAAGTTCGTGACATCGTGCAACCAACTTGATCTCTATGCGGCACAACCGCCCAAGACAAACTCTATATGATGGGCTTTAAGACCGTAAGACTATTTGGCTATACCCAGCCGTAGAACTCGTAGGACCGTGCTTGCTTTATGAAGCATTTATGCGGGCAACGCCTATGACTTAGGCTACGTTCATAACTTTGCCTACTCAACCAACTTTCCTTCTCCCAAGCCACGGGACGAAGGATCGAGTGTCATTTTTAAAGCACGCCGTGCACCAACTCTAAGCCGACCGTTGGACCTTTCTATATTCTAACTCAATTCGACTCGTCGGGATTATTCCCTTTAGCTATGTGGATTCGTCTATTTTATTATCAAGCCTACTTGTACAAGTTAAAAATATATGATTTATTATGTGAAGGCTAAGATGAGGCAAGTTTACCGAAACTATTCCACCTGAGCGAGCGGTTGCCTCGACCGAGCGATGTCTTCGAGCAGCCGTTGCAAGGCTAAGTTTGAACGCCGTTGGCGTTTCGATTTCTCCGATTGACTGAACGGGACAGGGCACTACAGAGGGGAGGGGAGGGGGGTTGGAGGAGAAGGGAGGAGGAAGGGAGGGCGGTCGGAGGAGGAGGGGGAGGGGGAGGGGGTCGGAGGAGGAGGGAGAAGGTGTTAGAGTTTTTTCTTTCTTTGACTTGTAGAGAGCTTGCTCTCAACAAGACATGTAAGTTTAGTCCCATATTGGCTAGAAAAACTCATGGGTATCTCAATATAACTCCTCTTGAGGAGTGGAGAGATGCACATGGGGTGGTGACCCTAAGGAGGGGACCATGTGGGTGATTTTATATGGAGGTAAGGATAAGACACCTATTAAAAGCATTTATGCTTTTTGGCCAAGCTCAATTTAATTTTATATGAGCTAAGCCCTGAAGGGGCTTAGCGATTCGGACTTGGACTCGGACTCGGGCTCATGGGCTCATGAGGCGTAATATGGCGCTTTGTTGGCGCACTTTGCACTTAGCACGTCAGCATCGTTGCTAGGCGCATAGTACGCATAGTGCACTTAAGTTGCGCTCGTTGCGCGAGCCTCTTGCGCGCCAGGTTGCACGTCCAGTTGGCGTAGCCAGATGGTACGACCAGATGGTGCGCCATATGATGCGCGGTGGCGAGCGGTACGGGTGGCGCAGGTGGTGCATGTTACGCAAGTGCGTGCGGACGCAGGTGGCGCATGTTACGCAAGTGCACACGGGCGCAGATTGCGCACGTGTGCGCAACCATGTGTGCAGTGGCGCAACATGGTGCTTGCGCACATTGGCGCTCAGTGGCGCGCATGTTGTAACTGAACCGTTTCGTTACGTGCAACAACGGATCCGATAATTTTGGATCTTACATTCAAACGTCACGTACATTCCGGATTTGGACAGTTACAGAGAGTGCTTATATATAGAGTCTCTTTTCCCTCTCAGGGCAGTGCGTTTTGACAAAATTTTCTACAGAGAGAGAAGAGAGAGCTTTTGTGTAGGCGCAACTTGTGAGTTCTCAGTTTTTCGAGGAGTCTGTCCGTGGGCAGATTGGCAGAACGTTCCAGAGTTCTTTTGAACTTGTTGGTTCCTGGAAGCTGACCGTGTGGACGGATATAGCTTTGAGCGTCAGTGTTCTAAACACCTCAGCATGCTTTTTTCGATTACGAAAATCTTTTTAGATTTCTCGTTTGTCACCTTTACGAAAATCTTCTTAGATTTTTCGTTTTTAGAATCCTCCAAGGATTTCTGTTTTGTACTTTCTGTTGAAGTGCTGCAATCGAATCACAAGAGTTTTCTTCTGATATTCACGCCCAGGGAATAACAATCTCAAAGATAGATCAGAAGATGGAAAACTCTCGTGCCTTCCTCATCGATACCAGCTTTAATAAGTTGGAGAAATTCGACGGAGAATACTTTCAGATTTGGAAGAGGAAGATCACCCTTAATCTTTAACTCGTGGACGTCGACCATGTGTTGATTGAGGATGAACCGACAATTCTAGAAGGTGGTACTGCTAACGCTGTTGCTGCTGCACATGTCAAGCAGAGTAAATGGAAGAGAGAAAATAGCATATGCAAACTGCTGATTCTCAATTCCAAGAAAGATTCTTTGGCAGAGTCCTATTCAAAGAAGGTGAAGGACAAAGAAATCTTGGAGTCTTTGGGAAAGCTCTATGAAGACGATGAGAACAGGTTCAAAATCTTCATCGTCGAGAAGTACCACAAGTGGCTCTTCGAAGACGAGAAGGCGATGCTGCCTCAGGTGAAGGAATTGTTGAAGTTGTGCCAGAGGCTGGATGACGAAAAAATGCTCCTTGTCGACAAGTTTGTCGTTGGAGGGATTATCTCGAAACTTCCTGCTGGATGGAGCAATTTCTATGCAAGAATGCATCGAAAGAAGCTGGACATTAGCTTGGAAGGTCTCTTACTAGAGATCCACGTTGAGGATGAGATGTGATCTCAACAGAAGATGGACTCTCTGTCCAAACAACTGGCTAAGGCCAACTTGGTGCAGACAAGAGAGTTCAAGGGGAAGCAGGCGGCTTCTCATCACAAAAAAAGGAATCCACTAATCTGAAAGTGAAGGGTCCTTCGTTCAAGCAGCAGAAGTCCAAGTCCCACGTGACTTGCTTCAACTGTGGCAAGAACGGCCACTACAAGAGTGAATACAAATCCAAGCCCAAATAATCAGAGCAATGTGAGCCTAGTAGGGTTTCATTGGTTTCTAACATAGTTGCTATGATCGCTCAGGTTACAGCTACGGGGACTGACTCTGACTGGTGGATAGACACTGGTATGCCGTGCCATATCTGTTCTGGAAAGGAATGGTTCGTCACGTACCAGCCAACTTCTGAGAAAGTTGTCATGGCAAATCAGGCCCAAGCTGAAGTTCTGGAGATGGAGACTGTGGAGCTAAAACTCACTTCTGGAAACACTCTAACGCTTCAAGGTGTGAAGCATATTCCGGTGATTTCCAATAACCTGATCTCTAGGAGCCTGCTTAGCAACACAGGCTTGGGGATGGACATCAATGCTGGCCAGATGGTGATGTCCAAAAAGGGAACATACTTCAGAAAGGCTTTTCAAACCGAAAGAGTGTTTAAAATTCAGCTTGTAAACCAGTCAAATGAAATAAATGCAGTCGCTCTTTCTGATTATTCGTATGAGTTATGGCATAATAGGCTAGGACATGTTCATTGTAAAAGAATACATAAAAATGTCTAGTCTAGGACTTATCTCCAAATGTGGGGGTAAGGTAGAGAAGTGTGAAGTATGTGCTGAGACGAAGATGACTAGAAAACCCTTTCATCGGGTCAATCGAAGCACAGATCTTCTGGAGTTGGTGCACTCTGATATCTATAACTTCAAGCAATTACCTATAAAGGTCGAGATGAAGTATTTTATAACCTTCATCGATGACTTCTCTAAGTACGCATTTGTCTACTTGCTCAAATCTAAAGACGAAGCGTTCGAGAAGTTCAAGGAGTTCAGGGCCGAGGCTGAACGACAAACTGGACAACAACTCAAGAGGCTAAGAAGTGATCAAGGCAGAGAATATCGATCTCATGAATTCGCATCGTTCTGTAAAGAACATGTAATCATCAACGAGTACTGCTCCGTATTCTCTCCAATCTAACGGAGTAGCAGAGAGGAAGAACCGAACGTTGACAAAAATGATGAACTCAATGCTGCTAACTGTGGGTCTTCCGAAATGCTAGTGGGGAGAAGCTGCATTGACGACCACTTTTATTCTGAATAGAGTGCCATATGCAACTTCGGATATAACTTCTCATGAACTCTGGTTTAAAATTAGACCTAACTTGAATGTCATTCGAGTGTGGGGGTGTCTAGCTTATGTGAAGGTCCCAGATCTGAAGATTCAGAAGCTGGAGACAAGGACTACGAAGACGATCTTCTTGGGGTATGCCAAGAAGAGTGATGCTCGAAGATTTCTTGATATTGAGTCAAATTATATCATCGAATCTCGCTATGCTGAATACGTTGAAGACAAGTTTGCAAGGCACAAAAACATTATTCTCACAGACATTCCGGAGAATGATAAAGGTGCAAAGGAGACTGAAAAGAATGACCCAGTAGTCCAAGATGAAGTTGTTGGTAAGGAGACGACAATTGAACCAAAACTCGCTGAGCCATCAACAAAGCGAGTAAGGAGGCTGAAGAACTTCAGAGATAAATTCGTCACCTATCATATAGAAACAGATCCGCTTACGTATAATGAGGCGATGAAGACCAAAGATGATGTCTTCTGGAAGGAGGCGATAGACAATAAAATTGACTCAATCACCTCCAATCACACTTGGGTGTTCGTTGATTTACCCGAAAGAGAAAAATCCATCGGATGCAAGTGGATCTTCAAAAAGAATATGAAAGCTGAAGGAACCATTGACAAGTTCAAGGCCAGGCTAGTGGCCAAGGAGTTTTCTCAGACGCAGAAGATTGACTACTTTGACACGTATGCTCCAGTAGCCCGGATGAGAACCATTGGATTGTTAATTGTTCTTGCATCAATACACAAGCTGGTGATACATCATATGGATGTGAAAACAGCATTCCTGAATGGCGAGTTAACCGAAGAGATTTATATGTAACAACCAGAAGGTTTTATTGTCAGAGATCTTGAAAACAAAGTCTGCAAGTTGGTGAAATCTTTGTACGATTTAAAGCAAGCTCCCAAAATATGGCATGAGAAGTTTGACAAAGTCATAAGGTCAAATGGCTACAGGGTCAACGAAACAAACAAATGTGTCTATACAAAATTTGTTGATGGAAGAGGAGTCATCGTTTGTCTATACATGGATGACATGCTAATCCTAGGTACGGATATAAGCTATGTCACGGAGACAAAGAAGTTCCTCTCGAAAAAGTTCAGCATGAAGGAGTTGGAAGATGCTGATGTTATCTTAGGACTCAAGATCATCCGGACAGACACTGGATTGGCACTGTCACAGTCTCATTACATTGAGAAGATACTCACTCGATACGGGTATCATGATCTTCATATAATTGATACGCCCGTACCGAAGTGACCAGAAGCTGGAGCCAAACTCGAAGGAAAGCGTCAGGCAATTGGAGTACGCTAGCGTTATTGAAAGTTTGATGTACGCTACTACTGCCACCAGGCCAGACATAGCTTTCGTCGTGGGAATGCTGAGTCGATTCACAAACAATCCAGGCGTTGAGCACTGGAAAGCTGTGAAGCGTGTTATGAGATATCTCAAGAAGACTCAGACATATACATTGCACTTCAGCGGAGAGCCGCCGGTAGTAGAAGACTTCAGTGATGCCAATTGGTACTCAGAGTTGGAGAGCGAGAGGTCCACAGATGGATTCATTTTTATAATGGGTAGAGCTGCTATATCGTGGAAGTCGATAAAACAGACTATGCTCTCGCGGTCATCTATAGAATCTGAGTTTTTTTTACTTAATACCGCAGCGGATGAAGCATAGTAGCTTCGGGAGCTCATGTATGATCTTCCAATGGTTGGAGCACAGATACCGACAATTCTGATATACTGTGATAACCAGGCGACTGCGACGGTAGCATCAAATGATCTCTTCAACGGAAAGAAGAGAACTGTGTGGTTAAAGCACAGGACAGTGAACGATCTCATCAAGAGAGGTGTCATTGCAATGATCGATGTTCGGAGTCAGGAGAACCTGGCAGATCCGTTCACGAAGGGCCTCAAGCGCCAGCTGGTCGAAAACACGATGGAGAATATGGGCTTGAAGGCATTCTGATAGTATGTCTTTGTAATCCTACCATAAAGTTTTATGCTATTAGTTCAAAGAAAAATCTACTAGACATCTAACTTTCGGTTCAAGGGAGGACCACTAACTGAAAAACTATCAGGTAACAGTGGGTACTTATTCTTGAGAAGATGGAAGGATTACGGATCCATAACCACTGTTGTCTACTATATGTTTTTTTGCGGAAAACAGATCCTGTTATGAGGATGGCTTAAACGACTTAGTGAGTTCTCGGGCAGAGTGAATGTCTGGTGTGCTTTACAGGAAGCACGGTAGCACAGTACTACAAGGAGTGTAACTCCATGCTACAGTGGGGTAACTCCACCATGAGGTTTCCGGTTAGGGATAATGCCTCGACTTTGTGAGCCAAGTCACAGCGGCATAGCACTGTAAATAGGCATGTAGCCTAATATTGTATGATAAAATTAAAGAGGGATAGTTAGCACTACAAAGGGGAGGTGTTCCTCATGTTATAGTGGCACGACACTATGATGAGGTACCCAGATAGGGATAAAGCCTCGATCTTGTAAGCCATGTCGTTGCAGTGTAACACCACAAGGGAGCCTAAGGCTTCATGTTGGGTAGTATGGCACTACAAAGAGGCTGTGACCTCATGCTACAGTAGTACGTGTCACGACCCGCATCCTGGATAAGGGCACAAGTGTGTAACAGCGCCCAGCCTACTTCGTAAAAACGACGTAAAATGTTATAGTTCTGCTAGCTAACAAACAGTATATATAACCTATCATCTTCGCACGGAGGACATAATATGAAATATTGATAATCTCAATCACAATCTAATAGGAAGAAAAAATCAAGATAGATATAAATCATAAAGTGCAATATCCAACTCAACCGAGAGAAAGAGAGTCACAAAGTAATATAGTTATACAATATCTATAATAGTAATATGTATAGAGTAGCAAGCTGGAGACAAAGTCCAGTCCAAAATCCTAGTCTAACTGAGCAGCAACTAAAGCCTCATCAGTCGAGGCTAACCCCTGCTGGACCAGGGTCTCCAAATCTATGCCCACTACGTCGTGAGGACCATAGTAGGTACATCAGTCCTCCTCACCGTCATTTGTAATATTTTGTCAACATATCCGGTCAGGATGGAATGAGCACAATCAACTAACAATAGTTCATAAGATAGGATAAAAGCTACAAGACTGTAAATAGAGAGTATATACAGGAGTAATGGAAATGTACATGTAAGTGTCATGGCAAGGTAAGTTGTAAACTAAAGCTAGAATAAGGGTAAGTAAAATTGATCATGACATGTACAAGAATCAAGAATCATCTATCTAGGTGTGTGAGTACTAGCTTCGATATGTGGTCGGCTTGGGTCTGAACAAGGTCTAATGATCTAGCCAATCATACGTGGAGTGTAGTATTGGCATTCACAAGATCTACAAGAATAAATAAGGCAGATAATGACCACACATCTATACTAATACTCCCCGTCCCCGACTGGTAGAGTGGATCCAAACAAGACACGTTACGATACGGGATTCTACGAGAAAGGAGCAAGTCTCCTCGAGAATCGGTGTCCATATACTGCACAAGAACTACAAGGGGCTTGCACAAGATACAACAAGATAACAAGGAATAACATCTCATGTCGGGATCCATGAATACCAGTCCATGTGACCAATGTGTCCAAAACAAGTATATCTACACTAAGTACATGAATTATAACAGTTATCGTAAATTGGAAAAGTTATCAGAGAATGTACTCGTCTGTGATGTGATAAAAAATATCAACTGAGTCGAATACAGTGCCTCGAGGACCTAAAGATGGAATGATGTATCAATATAATGTTTTGGAAGTAAAAACAAGTCAAACTAAGTCAAACTAGGTCATACTAGGTTATTCTAAGTCAAACAAGGTCAAAGGTTGACCTACAGTTGACTTTTGGTCAACTGGTCAACCCTGGTCATCCTCCAAACCAGTTTAGGTCAAACTAGGTCAATAGTTGACTTATAGTTGACTTTTGATCAACTGGTCAACTCTGGTCAAGTTTTAGTCATTTTTAGGCTACGGTTGACTTTTGGTTGACTTTTGGTCAAAACAGTCAACTGTGGTCAACCGAGGTCAAAACTAGTCTAAGTATCCTATTCCTAACCATTACCAACCAAGACATCCTAATTCTAACTATATCTTAACATACTAAACTCATATCTTAGTTATAGGTATTATCTTAACCTTTACCCCATTACCTTACCAAGGTAAATTCATTACCTTAGCCTCTAACTCACACCCTTGCCTACTTTACCCTCACTCTACGTATCCCTCAATATCCTACTAAGGTATTCCAACTCTTATCCTAGTATCTTGATACCATACCATGGTATCTTGATATCTCACTTGCTAAATAGGTAAATATTTCATTACCTTAAGGTAAAGGGTAAACTTGAGATACCGTATTGGTATCCTAAAAATACCACTCTTAACTAAACTCTAACTAGCTTGGTATCTCAATACCAAGTCTCTAACATCCTACTAACTAACCGTCCTAGGATACTAACACACACTCTCACTTATCTAGGCTACTAACAATATCTATTAATGTCACGACCCGTTACCCAAATTATTGGACCGGACCGAGCCATGTCCAGCCTATGCTTGGTTAAAGCGTAGTAAGCTGTTCTAAGAATAGACAATAAAGGATCTATGCTGCTAACAGTTCTAATATCACATTTAATAGGTTCATCACAACACAATATCTATAAGCGAAAGTAAAATAAGTACAAACTTAATAATACACTTCCAAAGTATCTAACTGGAGACAAAGTCCAGTGACTACAAGATATAGTCTAAACAGTTCAAAACTAAGCCAAAAATAATCTAAACGAGACTACTAAGCGAGGTTCCCTACGGGGACTTCCTCGGGAGCAAAAGTCTGGTCCTCTGTAGTGGGTCCATAGAAAAGATCACAGAGCAAATATTCCTTCGAAAGTATGCCTACAACGTTATCCTGTCAGGACGAGAGCAAGTACTGATTCTACAAACTAAACATAATGAGCATGGAATAAAAAGAGATGTAGTAAATAAGAATCATGTCATGTCTCATGTCGTATCACAATCATGGCAAATCACAGATCTATCATATCAGGAATACATTTGTCATGACGACATATGTATATCTAGAGTTTAAAACTGGAGCAGGTACGTGATCGTCAATAAGTGTACAATGTACGGAAGGCACATGTAAATAAAATGTACATACGTACAAGTGTACAAGCATAGGTGTACATCGTACAGAAATGCGGGGTAATGACCTACGGCAAGGTATGCATATAAAATGCGACCTTGCTTGGTATGGTAGAGGGGGCATGATCACGTACTCGACTATCAGTTTTTCCATAACCCAGATTCTAACATGTGAGAGATACGAGAACAGTTTAAAATATGTGAAAGATACCGGGAGCAGTATAAGCATGGTAGGTACTGAGAGCAGTATAAAACATGGTGGGTACTGAGAGCAGTATAAAGCATGTGGAAGGTCCTGAGTGCAGTATAATTAAAGCATGTTAAAGATCCTGAGAGCAGTATAATTAAAGCATGTGAAGCATACGCTTGATATATAGAAACCTGTAAGATATGGTTTTCAGTCTAAATTACTGTATTAACATGGTTCATACGCAATTCATTATCAAATGCAGTAAATAAAGTTTGTAAGGGTACTCGCCTCGAGCAAGGCAAGAATACTGAGTATGAAGATATAGATGTCCGATGTCCTGTCATAATGATACACAATCTCAGTTCTAAGCTATGTTCAAGATTTTACACTAGTGGTGTGACACGATTCCTAACTGGACACTAGCAAAGTGGGAACCTAGCATAAAAGTCCAATGTGGGGTGACACTATATCTAATACCAACACTTAGGGTCCTTAGAAACACAAGGATCACTTTAGAGTTTCACAAAAAACCAAACATATAAATATATACACTAATAATAATAATTAATTATAAATTAAGGATGATACATAAACAAAATCTACAGATGTTGTCGGATGACAAAACAAATATCACCAACGTGTCCAGAATGGTCAAATTAGCTAGGATAGTTTATCCATAAGTCCAATTTAGACATATGACAAAAATGGTAATTTTGGGTCAAAATGATGTCCGCCGTTGGACTCACTTTGTACCGAAAAACGTGTCAGGATAGAAGTCTACAAAACCTAGCAAATTATATGTCTACGAATCCAAAATGATGATACGAACCCAACAGTATATCCAGAATTGAATTCTGATGAACTGATCACAAAATGGTCCGTTGACCTGGATATTGGTATCCGATTTGTACGAAAAAACGTGTCGAAATCAAAGTCAAAAAAATCTAACAAGGTACATGTCAACGAGTCCAGAATGACGATACGAACTCAACGGCAATATCCGAAATTGGATTCCGATAAGCCGATCTCAAAATGACACGTTAACACGGACATTTAGAATCTGGTTTGTACCAAAATGCGTGCCAGAGCCAATGTCTTCAAAATTCAGTAAATTATATATCAAGGAGTCCAGAATGACTGATAAGAACTCAACGGTATATCCGGAATTGGATTCCAATGAGCCGATCTCAAAGTGACCCGTTGACTCGGACTGTGGAACCCGCTTTGTACCGAAATACGTGCCAAGGCCCACGTCCTCCAAATCAAGCAAACTTTATATGAAAATGTGCCAGAACAACACCACGAGTCTACTGGTGGTGTCAGAAATTGAATCCGGAGTCCCGGGTTCAAAAATGGAATTTTACAAGTATAAAATTAAGAATTCGGACGGCCAACTTTGGCATCGAATTCGACTAACCAAACGTGCTCACAATGAAACGAAACTTAAGGGACAGGAAGAGGGTTATACCAGCAACGCATAGGAACTAGTGGCACGCCAAACGGAGATGCGACGGCGGAGTTACGAGCTGACGAAGTCGGCTCCACAAAACTGTCCAAAAATAACACAATTTAAAGCGTCAACTTGGTGGCCAGTTTTGATGTATTAAACGACAAAATTAACGGACGAAACTTGAGGGGAGTGAAGAGATATATACCGAAATTCTAACGGAGCTAAGAGTTCGCCGATCCAACGGTAGGATCTCTTGAAAAATGTACACGAAGTTGCTGTCCCGAAATACAATTCTGAGTCCGATCCCGCGCGCGTCACGCCGGGATTTCGTTCAAAACGTACGAATTACCTCTAATTCGCATAGGAGAGGAGGGCGGTGGACATGAGGTGGTCGCCTAGGGGTGTGCCCGGCCAGGGGGGGGGGGTAGCCGTTGGCCGTGCCCGACGGCGGCGGCACCGCCGTCCTGCTGCGATGGCAGCTGCTGCTGCCGCCCATGCTGCTGTTGTACCTCACTGCAACTGCTGCTTGCTGCAGCGCACGCTATATGCGACGGCGGCGGCTGCGGTCGTCGACGGGGGTGGCCGTGGCGGCGTGGTCGCCGGTGGTGGCGGAGGCCCGGTGGGGGTGCTCGTGGAGAATGGAAGGGGAGGAGGTGGTGATGATAATGGTGATGGAGATGGTATTGATGATGGTGATGTTAATGGTGGTGAGCTTGATGATGATGAAGTAGTGAGGAGGAGGATATGGTGGCTGTGGTGGTGTTGGTGAAGAAGAAGTAAAGAAGAAGAAGGAGAATGGAGAGGTGGTGTTCGGCTATCATGGGGGGTGCTGTTGTAGTGAGAAGGAGAGAGAGTTGTTTATGTGTGTGTATATATATAGAAAGACAGAGTTGTTTATGTGTGTATATATATATATATATATATATATATATATATATATATATATATATATATATATATATATATATATATATATAAAGAGAGAGAGAGAGAGTGTTGTATATGTGTATTTTAGAGAGAGAGGAATAGATATTTGAGAGAGATATTTGAGAGAGAGAGAGAGAGAGAGGTCGGTTAGAGAGAGGGGGCGTGTGCTGGTGGAGAGAGGGGGTGAGGTGTGTGTGTAGGTGTTAGTAAGGAGAGAGAGAGTTAGATATATTTGAATATATATAATATATATAATATATATATATTAGAAAGAAAGAGAAAGATATTTATTAAATAAAAGAGAGGGATATTTTAAAATTAGAAAAAGAGGAATTGTGTGGGGTGTTCATAAGGGGATAACATGGGGCTTGGGTTTGGGTTCGGATCGAGCCGGGATCGGGTCAAAATCGGACATAGTGCAATAATTGAATTTAAATAGGTATTTATGGTCATGGGTAAATAAGTGACATGTGGGGACCCAAATAAATAGGACACAAATATCATATGGGTAGTAGGCTTCATGTGGGCCATGCCCCTACTTTGGGTTGACTAGGTTGGATCGATGTCGGGTCCCGAAATTAAATTGGAAGTTAAATCAGGTTTTACGGTAGATAATCAAATGGTCTAAATTGACCCGAAAGTTGTGCGAAGCAAATGAAGCACAAAATGGAGTGTCTGAGTGGGACACGAAGATCATGGGTGTAGAGCATCTCGAGTAGATCATTTATGAGAAGTTGGTTCTGAGAAAACGACTGGTCTTGTGCTCCCAAATTAAAAGTCACGGCAACGTGCAAACGATGATCAAAGATAAAAGTGGAAAATTAATTAATAATTATTTAATCGATCAAATGGTCTAATCGATGAAAAAAGAGCACAAGGGAACGAGTTTAAGTGGGATATGATATATCAAAACGAAGATAATCTTGTCTACTCCAAAACCCATAAAGAGAGTTTACAGAGATTGGCATGTCTAACGCTCCAGAAGTCAAAGTCACGGAAAGGAACATTAATGATCAAAACAATTAAATAATAAAATATTTATCGAAAATAGTTCATTTAGAAAATTTAAAATAAACCCTAAAATTCAGGGGGCTTACAATTACCTACTATTTAACTCATCTCTTAACTAACCTTATCACATATTATCTAACTCAAGATACCCACAATATCTAACTCATATCATACTAACTTCTAACCAATGAACCAAACACACTCACCCACTAGATTCTCACTCACTCACTAGAAACTAACACTCTTAACTCAACTACAAACTCACTCACACCCACACACTAAAACTTACAAAGAAAGAGCACACAAAGGGGGATTAAGTGGCTGCTCATTGCAGCCACTAGATGTTGTTGCTGCTCTCACAGAGCAGCATATACTACTGCTGTATGCTGCTGGTAACACAGCAGCTAACTGATGTTTGCAGTCCCCCAATGGGGGCTGCAGAGCCCAGAAAATAGGGGGCTGTCAGCTGTTGTTTGGGGGGAGGAGGCTGCTGTGGTGGCTGCCTATGGCAGCCCCACATCCCCCCTCAAACTCCCCTCCTAACACTCTTTCAAACCACTCTATAACCCCTCTCTAACTCACCCTCTATCTCACATACAACACACTACAAAACCACTCTAACTCACACTCTCTAAAACCACCAACCAATCTAACACTACCACCACCACTTCCTCACACACACTACAACCACACCAACCAAGAAGGATGGATATGAACCCCCCCACTCTCTACCACACATAGCAACCACCACCACACATGCACAAACACATGAATGCATACCAAATAGGCTCAAAACATTCCACTATTCATTTATATACAAAATAGCATATAGACATATGTAAATATGACATGTAGGCCAAAACCACATGCCCAAACTTGTAGGAAACCTAAAGACAACCATATAAAACATATCTAACATGACTAAGCTAACCTCTAACTAATCTAAATCTAAGATTAGGCCTCAACATGTCCATTTTGGCATTTTCTCAAACACATGGTGTGCCTCCTTTGGAATCTCTCCATGGGGAACACTAATATCAATGCAAACAC
The DNA here is from genome assembly GCA_029216955.1 of Iris pallida. Classification (NCBI taxonomy): domain Eukaryota; kingdom Viridiplantae; phylum Streptophyta; class Magnoliopsida; order Asparagales; family Iridaceae; genus Iris; species Iris pallida. Next base: position 995,584 of record JANAVB010018197.1, read on the forward strand.
CAAAAGAGGACTCTAATGAGCCTCTAAAACATTCTAAATGGTGAATCTATCATGTGGGGTGGGTTCCTATGGATCAAAACCACCAATATTATATACAATGACAAGAGGGAGAGAAATCTACCTATTGGGAGTTGATTTCCAATAAAAACTCTAAGGGACACGAAATCGACACGGACTCTTCTTCCAAATGGACACCTCTCCTTGCTTTGACTCCACAAACACTTGTAACTTCTTCTCCTTGCAAGAATGAGAGAGTTTGGTGGAGAAAAGAGAAGTTTTGGTGGATGAATCTATGAGATTTGCTCTCAAGTTTGGGAAGAACCCTAAAAATGGAATAGAGGCTATGTGTGAAATGAAAGACATGAAGTAGGGGTGCAACTCGGGCGGGCTAAACCCGAGCCCGATCGGGTAAACCCGTTGATGGGTTGGGTTAAAGTTGAAGATAATTGAGTTCAGGCTCGGATTTGGGTTAAAATATTTGAGCCCAATCAAAAATCGGGTTGGGCTTGGGTTCATGTGTTGGATAACCCGAAGAACCCGAAACCCGATATATATATATATATATATATATATATATATATATATATATATATATATATATATATATATATATATATATAGAAAAAAATATAGTTTTATACTTCTTAAATAAAAAGTTCAAATCCTAAAATTGTTCACCCAAACTCTTTCAACTCCTTGTCCTAAATCTTATTTTAGTTTGTATTTTCTAATAATTAAGATTTGATTTCTATTTGATTATGTGTTTAATATTACTTTTGTTTAAATTTATTTTAAATATTATATTAGAGTCCGATAGACCCGACCAAACCCGAGCTCAACCCGATCCTCTGGGCTTGGTCCTGGGCTTCATATGTTGAACCCAAGGACGGGTCGGACTTGGGCTCGGGCTGGGCGTAAGATTCATCGGGTTGGGCTCGGGTTGACCTCAAGCCCGACCCAACCCGTCCGAGTTGCACCCCTAAGATGAAGAAACCCCTCTCCTTGTTGTAACACCCAGTTTTCCGAATGAGGATAATTTTAAAATTTTGTAATTTTTAATCTTTTAATAATGATATTTAAATTATGATATAATTTTTGGTAATTTTAAATCATTTTTAAAACTATTTTTAAATCATGTCATATGATTTTGGTGTTTTGATAGTGTAACACTGGAGACAGCTTAACCTAGAGCCTGACTATGTGATTAGGGTGTTTCATTTATCATTTCCAGTTCGAAGCTATTTTTTTGTCATTTTGAATTTAATTAAATTTAATATATATTTGGAATTTAATATATGGTGTGATTTTAATATTATTTAATTGATTGCCACGTATTGTGTGACCCAACCTAGATTAGTCATAGATAGTCCCAGCTAACCATGGTTAGTAATTATTAGTATTAATTATATTTATTATAATTAATATGACTTTTAGTGATTTTTAGTGATTTTGGTAGAATTGATTTTGACCCTATAGTTGACTTTGACTAGTGTTGACTAGAAGGCTAACCTAGTGACTAACCTAGGTTAAGACCACTTGGTTAGGTTAAGTAAACTTGGGTTGACCTATTTTAGTGAAGTTTAAGTCATTGGAACTTGTTTGGAGAGATTTAGAGTTGATTTGACTAATATGGCTTATGACTTCATAAGTCATGATTAATAACTTAGGCTTAATAGCCCATAGGCCCACACCATGGACCAACCCAAATCCTAATCATCCCATGGCAGCCACCATTAACCCTTTCCCATCCTATTTAATGCCCCTCAAAGTTAGGGCTAGCCTCCATTAGGTTTTCTTGCCAAGTTTTGGAAAGAGGTATTTTCCATCTTCCATAAATCCTTGTAAATTCATTTGTACTCCTTTTTAACCCAAACAAATTGCATTGAGTCCTAAATTTCCTCTACTTTCTGTTGGTACCAAGTGTTCTTAGCTTTGGGGCTCATTGGAGGAATTTGGCCATCAAGAGAAGCACTCTTTGTGGAGCTTTTTGGAGCTTTTGATACTCATAGGTAATTTTATTTCCTCACCATAGAAATCTATTATTTTTGCATCATTAGGGAGCCCTATACCTAGCCTAACTATAGGAATAGGAATTCCTAAATTTTCGTGTCCAAACTGGACACGTATCAGTGAATGGTATTAGGTGTTTGATAAAATGCCCCAATAGGCATTTCGTGTGAATTTTAGGATTGTGTTTGAATAGGAAATTAGGATTTGATCTCGCTTGTGTGATTCTTGTGTTCTGAACACAGTTTCGTGTTGTGTCGTGTCGAATTTCGGACACGTACACGCGGTCGTGCACACGCACGCGCGGGCAGGAAACATGCCCTGCTACTCGGGACTGTTTTCTCCATGCACACGCCACCTAGACACGTATAACTTGACAAACGTGTCGTGTCCATGACTGACACGAGGTTCCTCGAGTTTCACGAGTCCTCGTGTCGTTTCGGATACGTATTTGCACGTGCACGTGCAGTACACTGTGCGGTTCAGTGAGTCAGTTCGTATTTTCTGTTTTATTTTGATTTGAATGCTTTTAATTATGTTTTAAATGTTGTTTAGATTCTAAATACGATATATTATCTGTGGTTAATTAGTTTTATATGTTGGTTTGAGTTTTAATGTGATTTGGGTTTGTTTCGATTCTCTGATACATAGTTTCAGTTTCTTACATTCTAATGTTAATTCCTTTTTTTTAAACTGTTTAAGTGGTGCTTATTGTCCTATTAACTCATGTACAAGTATACTAACTACTGTTAGTTTGATTTACATGTTGGAGATTTTTGCCCTTAGAAATGAGATTTTGACATTGGGTTGGGTTTTCGAATTTGCTATTAAACCTGAGATTGAATGAATGGTTAACATTCACATTCGAATTGGTTGTTTGAGAAGAGATGGCTGATACATGAACTGATTTCATTCCCTTTAAAATGTATTCCTGTTATTTCCAGTTTCAAACTGGACCCTTGAATGATATATTTCACTGTTTTCCTAGTGTGTCTACTGATTTCCAGATTTCATGATTAATCACTGATTTCAGGATTACACATACAGGTTATACCATGCCACTGATTTTCCTATTCTTGAGATTATTTTCCAGATTTTATATTGATAATTAGCACACTGTGGACTGAAATGGTTTCCTATTTCCTGAATTTTCTTCCCTCTAACTGAACTGATTTCATGTTTAGCCACTGATTTCTAGGATGTATGTTACTCACTGTTCCTGTACACAGATATACACTGCCACTGTTTTTCCCATTCCTGAAATGTAATTTCAGTTGGCTTTCATTTGTTCTCCAGGATTCCCTATCACTGAAACTGATTCCAGGTTACATGATAGCCTATACTGATTTTCCTAAACCTGTGCACTGTTTCCAGGTTTCCCTGTTTGCATTGGTTGGGTGAATGATTGAAATCCAATTGAGGGTTGGTTGCATGTCCTTCTTGCGCTGAAATGAATGTCTGTTTCAAATGTGTACACTGATTTGCCTATGTTGCATTCACTGATTTCCTATGATAGCCTACACTGTTTCCTTTTTCTATCACTCACTGTTTTCTAGTGTCTCTCATCACACATACAAGAATACATGCTTTCTGATACACTGTATCCCTGAAACCCTGAGCTTTCTCTTCACATGCCATTGTTTTCAATGATAAATTCATATGCATTAGTTTTGATTTGAATGGATGTTGATATGCTGATTCCCTTTCGAGCTCTGAATTAGAATGTTCCTATTGTCACCCTCTTTTTTTCCGTATTTCCCGTATTTCGTATTTATACTCGTATCTGGATTTTTGGCATGTTTTTATTTTTCTCAACTTGTGGGATTTCGGTATTCTCGTGTTTTGGATTTTGACATGGCTCGGTTTTAATTGGTTTGGGTTGGTTTGGTTTGGTTTAATGTGTATTGGAACACCTTAGCCTATGCTCCACCCTCAACTCACCACATCCCACCCTCATTAAAAACTCTACCAACACTCTCTCTCTTCATTACTTCCTCCATTAATTTCTTCTTCTTCTTCCTCCACCCAACTCTCTACACCCATAGGCTAGTACAACTTGCTTCTACAAGAGAGCCTATTTTATTGTTCCATTAGCTTCTCCTTATGTTTCTAAGACACATTAGAACTTGTCATTTTCTATTTTGAGGCTTTAAATCTTGTAGATCTAGAAATTAGTTATTTTCGGATTTGGTGGTTTTGATCTATCAAACTTCTTTGTTTTCAAGTTTTGATGGTTCCATGTGGTGGGAAATTTTCTTCTACCCAATTTTGACCTTTAAAAGTTGGATTTGGACTTGTTTTGACCAAGTTGTGAACTTTGAAGCTTTGGATTTAACCATGGAGTTCTTGCTAGTTTGGAGAAGACAGTGAGCAGTGTGCCGAGCTTTTTAGCTTACGCCACTGAGCTGCACGCGCTCTTTAGCGCAGCGTACGCAGACTTGGGTACGCTTCCTGTTGGAAGCGTGTCTCTTGCGTACGCAGACCTGGGTAAGCGTGTCTCTTGTGAACGCAGACTTGGGTAAGCGTGTCTCTTGCGTACGCAGACTTGGGTACACTTCCTGTTGGAAGCGTGTCTCTTGCGTACGCAGACTTGGGTACGCTTCCTTTTAGAAGCGTGTCTCTTGCGTACGCAGACTTGAGCGTATCCTGGCCAGAGCGTACGCAGACTTGAGCGTACCCTGGCCTGAGCGTACGCAGACTTGAGCGTGCCCTGGCCTGAGCGTACGCAGACATGAGCGTGCCCTGGCCTGAGCGTACGCAGACTTGAGCGTGCCCTGGCCTGAGCGTACGCAGACTTGAGCGTGCCCTGGCTTGAGCGTACGTATGCCCCTTGCGTACGCTGTCTTGAGCGTACGCATGACCCTGGCATACGCTGTCCTGAGCGTACGCTACCCCTTGCTCCCCCTCCCTTGGGTGCCTTATGTCCCCATATTCCCCTTTTATGAATTTGCAGCCATTTTATATCCTTACGCCTTTGATGTAAACTTGACATGAACCCGATATGATCGTGACAGTATTTATGAATATTAATCGGAACAAGGCTTACTGATGGAATTGCATGATTAGTGACCCGCCGTGGTGCACCCTTGACAAGTAATTTGACATGATAATTCTTGATGGTGGTCCGTCGTGACGCACCCTTGCCTTGATAAGTAATCTTGATAAGTAACATGACATGATGGCGACCCGCCGTGGTGCACCCTTGACAAGTAATCTTGACATGATAACCTTGATACGCTGTTGCGACGGCTAACCTGACATGCTAAGTAAATTCTTGACACCGTGGGTGATTGTATTGAATATGCCTATATAAGCAACCAGTCTTGTCTCGCATCATGTCTATGACATGTATCCCTGGTTACCACGGTCAGGAATTCATACCGAATCTGACTAGGTTAATGACTAGATTGATCAAGTAGAGCATATAGAGAGGTATTCCGGCTACAAGCAATCCCGTTATCTGGGCGCCTTCCTTGATGGACTTGTAGCCTGCCGACGAGTAGGGCATATTTCCAGCTCACTGTTATGTGGGGCACTACATGAAACAATTACTATGCACACTGTCATGTGTTGCATCCAAGTCACCTTACAAGGCATGATAACTCTAAGCTTGAACCTTGCGTCTGGATAACCTGGATAGTCTGCAGGGCTTGTGGCCGTAGGCGTACCTCATTGCATCTTGCTAGTAACTAAGCTTGTGATAACCCTAGTTAGTTAAGTATCAAGCCGTACTCTTTGCTTGGCCGTGAATGATGGATGGAGTCCTATCTTGTCTAGTCTTGCCTAGATCCAGTGCATGGATATCTCCGGACATGCTTGTTTATGCTTTACTTTATCGATAATTGGTTCGAGGCTAAGTTCTGTTCAGGTGAAGGGTTACAACCCCGGTCCTTGTTTGGTTTACGGGTTGTAACTTGGTTACCGGAATAGTCCTTTAGTTATCTTATCGTTTATCATCATGATCTCTTTAACTCATGTCTTATGTTATTTCATCTATGATTTATGTGCTGACATGCTGGTTTTAGTTCTTAAGTGAAGCCTCCTTTGTGGCACTTGCTCCTTCTGGGGTCTGACCCAGCTGGTTTTGTATGGCCAGATTTTGGAGCAGCTACCGAGGATCTTCCAACCTTCCTGCCAGATGGTGAACACTAGAAGAAATCCCGGCAACGAGTGGGTTTTATTTTGCTCTCCCACTCCCTTGTAAAAAATATTCTTTTGAGGCGTTTAGCCGCCGAGCAAGTGTTAGCTCGTTTGCAACTTCATTTACTCGCCTTTGATCTCTACTCGTGCCTTCTGATCTTTCAGAATCCTTGACCTGATCACATGTTTATATCCTCGATCTATCATGGTCCTTTCTTATTGTTCCCTATGTCATTTTCTTCAGCGGCATTATTCCTGGTCCTACCGATCAGCAAGGCGGATCACCTCCAGTGGACCAGCAGTAACCTGGAGACCAAGCCCAGCACTCTGGAGTGGCCTCCCGAGTCATGCATTCGGGGGACCCCGAGCCTCCAGTTCAGCCAGTCCAGCCTGCAGAGCCTGACGATGGCACCTTGGTGGGTCTCATCAGGACATTGCTTGCATCTCAAGATCGTCGGGGCGATGCCCTGCACCAGGTAGTACAGGATTCCATGGGCCGTGTTGGTTATCAAGGGAATAGTGCGGCTAGCAGTTTCAAGCGCCTCAACCCTCCATTCTTTGATGGGAGTGAAAACGCTATTGCAGCCGATGCGTGGCTCCAGGACATTGAGATTATCTTAGATGCAGCCAAGACTCCAGAAGGAGAGAAGGTAGCTGTGGTACGTCTACAGTTATTGGACCTAGCCTGTGCCTGGTGGGCGATGATGGTAGTTGGTTTGGCGACGCCTGTTCCGTGGGCGGTATTCAGTGACAAGTTTCAGATCAAGTACTTCGATGCTGTGGCTCGACATGACCTACAGACGAAGTTCACCAATCTCAGGCAGATGAGCAGGACGGTCGATGGATATGCGGTCGAGTTTTTAAGACTGAGTCGGTTTGCTCCCACTTTGGTGGCAACCGAGTTTGATCGAGCGCAGCGGTTCCAGCAGGGACTCCACCTAGAGATCATTCTAGCAGTGGAGCAGTTTGAGCATCACACCTTTGATGCTGTTTTGCGGGCAGCTAAGAGGCATGAGTATACCTCGCAGAGAATTGTAGACAGAACTGGAGGACGGAAGCGGTCCCATGGTCAGATGATCCAGTCTTCAGCCCCAGCCCCGGCAGTTAGGGCCTTGACCATTGGGGCTCCGAGGAGGGCAGCATCAGTTACGTCGGTTCAGCATTCGACTCCGATGTATCCTCAGCAGCAGAAGCGGAGGCAGTCTTCCACAATGGGCTGCACTCATTGTGGGAAGCCAGGGCATGTAGTATCAGAATGTCGCCGAGCACAACGATTGTGTTTGGCTTGTGGGGCACCGGATCACATGATAGGGTCCTGCCCACAGAGAGCCGGTTCATCCTCATCGGCCCAGACTAGTCCCTCAGTAAGGTGACCAGTACCAGTGCAGCAGTAGCAGTATCAGCCTCCGAGACCATTGTCGCCTCAGGCTCAGGCATTCCAGCAGCAGCGACCGCAGTAGTATGCCCAGGTCCAAGCTCAGGTTCAGAACTGCCAGAGAGGTTTCCAGCAGAGGGGACCAGCACCCAGAGGGCACGGTCAAGCGATGGCTTTGACCGTAGAGGAGGAGTTGGCATCATGTGAGGTGGTGGCAGGTACCATTCTCGTCAACTCTTTTTCTGTATCAGTATTATTTGATTCAGGTGCATCGCATTCATTTATATCTACACGATTCGCGACACGGATAGGACTGGAGCCCGAGTCATTATCAGTAAGGCTCAATATACTTACTGGTAACAGACTTGTGGGTGTAGATAGGGTGTTTTCCTCGTGTCGAATCGTAGTCAGCGGTAGAGAGTTTCCCGCTAGGTTGATAGAGTTCCCGATGGCCGATTATGATGTGGTCCTAGGAATGGACTGGTTGAGGGACCAGTATGCTAGTATAGATTGCCATGTCGGAAAGATTATTTTTAGTGTTCCCGGTGAGCCAGAGTTTTCATTTTCTCGAGGCGGAGTAGAACCTTCTTCCCCAGCATTGCGGATGGCCGTAGCCGCAGCAGTTCAGTTTCCCAGAGTTGTAGAAGAGTTTCCTGACGTATTTTCCGAAGAGCTTCCAGGCATGCCCCCAGAGAGAGAAATAAAGTTCACTATCGACTTGATTCCAGGGACGGCACCAGTGTCAGAGAGAGTCTATAGGATGGCACCATCGGAGTTGGAGGTCCTGTACAAGATGATTGAAGAACTTAGAACCAAGGGATTCATTCGTGCTAGCGGATCACCTTGGGGAGCTCCGATGCTTCTTGTGAAGAAGAAGGATGGTACGTCAAGATTATGTGTTGATTATCGTACCTTGAACTCTGTAACCATTAAGAACAGATATCCTTTACCAAGGATAGATGATTTATTTGATCAGCTCAGGGGAGCGGCAATATTCTCGAAGATTGACTTGCGGTCAGGGTACCATCAGATCAGAGTCAGAGAGCAGGACATCCCGAAGGCAGCATTCAGATCTAGGTATGGACATTGGGAGTTCCTTGTTATGCCATTTGGAGCGACCAATACGCCGACCGTATTCATGGACCTCATGAATCGTATCTTCATGCCCTATTTGGACCAGTTCGTGATAGTATTTATAGACGACATCTTAGTCTATAGCAAGAACGAGGCAGAGCATGAGCAGCATCTTCGTGTAGTTCTTCAGATTCTCAGGGAGCACCAGTTGTACGCGAAGTTCAGTAAGTACGAGTTTTGGTTGGATCGTATCTCGTACTTGGGTCATATCATCACCAGAGGTGGAGTGGAAGTTGATCCCCAGAAGATAGTGGCTATAGAGACATGGCCAGTACCTAGCACCGTTGCAGAAGTTCGGAGTTTCCTCGGACTGGCCGGCTATTACAGACGTTTTGTGTCAGACTTTGCTCGAATTTCAGCGCCACTGACGCAGTTGACCCGTAAGGATGTGCAGTTTACTTGGACAACAGAGTGTCAGAGTTCATTTGATAAGTTGAAGCAGAGATTGATGACGGCCCAATTCTCACTCTTCCCGACGGGACGGGAGGATTTTCAGTTTATTGCGACACGTCCGGCAAGGGATTAGGATGTGTCTTGATGCAGCATGGTAAGGTAGTCGCTTATGCGTCACGTCAACTTCGTGACCATGAGAGGAATTACCCAACCCATGACCTGGAGTTAGCAGCCGTAGTTTTTACATTAAAACTTTGGAGACATTATTTGTATGGAGATCGGGTGGAGATTTTTATCGACCATAAGAGTCTGAAGTATGTGTTTACCCAGAAGGATCTTAATATGTGTCAGAGGAGATGGCTAGAGCTACTTGTGGATTATGACATCAGCTTGCAGTATTATCCTGGGAAGGCCAACGTGGTAGCAGATGCATTGAGCAGGAGAGCCGGAGTTTATTTTCTAACGACGCAGCTAGAGTTGTTGGCAGATCTTCAGAAGATGGGTATTGAAGTTGTTCTTCCTTTCAGTGTGGCATTGATGGCCAGTATGCAAGTTCAGTCCAGCATAGTTGAGAGGATCAAGTTAGCTCAGTCCACGGACTCTAAGCTTCAGCGGCTTAGGATAGAATGTGTGAAAGGACAGAGACCAGAGTTATGCATTCATGAAGATGGTACACTCCGACATGGGAGGCGTCTTTGTGTACCCAGTGGTGATATCAGACAGAAGATCATGGCAGAAGCCCACAGTTCTCAGTATTCCATTCATCCCGGCGGTACAAAGATGTATCGTGATATTCGACAGCATTTTGGTGGAATGGCATGAAGAGGAAGATAGCCCGATTTGTCTCTCGTTGTTTAGTTTGTCAACAAGTTAAGGCCGAACATCAGAGACCAGCTGGACTTCTTCAACCTTTACCGATCCCGGAATAGAAATGGGAGCACATTACCATGGATTTTGTAACTGGATTACCTAGATCCCCAGCTGGGAGGGATGCCATCTGGGTTATAGTTGATCGTCTCACGAAGGTAGCTCATTTTCTTTCTTTCAGGATCGGTCAGTCGACGGATCATCTTGCAGAGATGTACCTCAGGCAGATAGTCAGATTACATGGAGTGCCAGTCAGTATTGTGTCCGACAGAGATTCAAGATTCACCTCGCACTTTTGGCGGAGTCTTCAAGAGAGTTTGGGAACTCGTCTCAAGTTCAGTTCAGCCTACCATCCGTAAACAGATGGTCAGTCAGAACGCACGATCCAGACTCTTGAAGACATGTTGCGGTCATGTACACTCGACTTCGGTGGTTTATGGGAAGATCACCTGCATCTCGTAGAGTTCTCGTACAATAATAGTTTCCAGGCTAGCATCCAGATGGCACCTTTCGAGGCTTTGTACGGCAGGAAGTGCAGATCTCCTTTAGCTTGGGACGATATCGGTGAGAGACAAATGCTTGGACCAGAGATGGTGACGCGGACTATTGAGGTGGTCAGACAAGTCCGAGATCATCTTCGAGTTGCCCAAGATCGCCAGCGTCATTGGGCCGATTCTCATCGGCGCCCCCTTGAATTTTCTGTCGGCGACCACGTATTCCTTAGGATCTCGCCTACCCGTGGCGTCATTCGATTCGGCGTACGGGGAAAGCTCAGTCCTAGGTATATAGGGCCGTTTGATATTCTAGAGCGGGTAGGTGATGTATCCTATCGTCTTGCTCTTCCGCCGTCGTTACGTGAGGTACATGATGTCTTTCATATATCCCAATTACGACGGTATATCCCGGATCCGAGTCATGTCCTTGATCATTCGGAATTGGTTGTTGGTACCAACCTTTCGTATGAGGAGAGACCCGTATCCATATTGGACCGGAGGGAGAAGATACTCAAGAACAAGACTATCAAGTTAGTCCGTGTTGTTTGGGGTCATCACTCTTTGGGTGAGTAAATATGGAAGCGTGAGGATGATATCCGATCGCGATATCCCGACCTGTTTGACTCGTAAGGTATAATGTCTTCTTATGCCTTATGCTTAAGTTCCTTGCTTGCATGAATGATTGCTTGATTGACTACTAGTTCTGTATTGTCTGCAATTGATATAGCTTGCTCGACATCTCTAGCCTCTTGATTAAATTCTGAGGACGAAATTCTTTTAAGGTGGGTAGAGTTGTCACCCTCATTTTTTTGTATTTCCCGTATTTCGTATTTATACTCGTATCTGGATTTTTGGCATATTTTTATTTTTCTCAACTTGTAGGATTTCGGTATTCTCGTATTTTAGGTTTTGACATGGCTCGGTTTTAATTGGTTTGGGTTGGTTTGGTTTGGTTTAATGTGTATTAGAACACCTTAGCCTATGCTCCACCCTCAACTCACCACATCCCACCCTCATTAAAAACTCTACCAACACTCTCTCTCCTCATTACTTCCTCCATTAATTTCTTCTTCTTCTTCCTCCACCCAACTCTCCACACCCATAGGCAAGTACAACTTGCTTCTATAAGAGAGCCCATTTTATTGTTCCATTAGCTTCTCCTCATGTTTCTAAGACACATTAGAACTTGTCATTTTCTATTTTGAGGCTTTAAATCTTGTAGATCTAGAAATTAATTATTTTCAGATTTGGTGGTTTTGATCTATCAAACTTCTTTGTTTTCAAGTTTTGATGGTTCCATGTGGTGGGAAATTTTCTTCTACCCAATTTTGACCTTTGAAAAGTTGGATTTGGACTTGTTTTGACCAAGTTATGAACTTTGAAGCTTTGGGTTTAACCATGGAGTTCTTGCTGGTTTGGAGAAGACAGTGAGCAGTGTGCCGAGCTTTTTAGCTTACGCCACTGAGCTGCGCACGCTCTTTAGCGCAGCGTACGCAGACTTGGGTACGCTTCCTGTTGGAAGCGTGTCTCTTGCGTACGCAGACTTGGGTAAGCGTGTCTCTTGCGTACGTAGACTTGGGTACGCTTTCTGTTGGAAGCGTGTCTCTTGCGTACGCAGACTTGGGTACGCTTCCTGTTGGAAGCGTGTCTCTTGCGTACGCAGACTTGAGCGTGCCCTGGCTTGAGCGTACGCATGCCCCTGGCGTACGCTATCTTGAGCGTACGCATGACCCTGGCGTACGATGTCCTGAGCGTACGCTACCCCTTGCTCCCCCTCCCTTGGGTGCCTTATGTCCCCATATTCCCCTTTTATGAATTTGCAGCCATTTTATATCCTTACGCCTTTGATGTAAACTTGACATGAACCCGATATGATCGTGACAGTATTTATGAATGTTAATCGGAACAAGGCTTACTGATGGAATTGCATGATTAGTGACCCGCCGTGGTGCACTCTTGGCAAGTAATTTGACATGATAATTCTTGATGGTGGTCCGTCGTGACGCACCCTTGCCTTGATAAGTAATCTTGATAAGTAACATGACATGACGGCGACCCGCCGTGGTGCACCCTTGACAAGTAATCTTGACATGATAACCTTGATACGCTGTTGCGACGGCTAACCTGACATGCTAAGTGAATTCTTGACACCGTGGGTGATTGTATTATGCCTGTATAAGCAACCAGTCTTGTCTCGCATCATGTCTAGGACATGTATCCCTGGTTACCACGGTCAGGGATTCATACCGAATCTGACTAGGTTAATGACTAGATTGATCAAGTAGAGCATATAGAGAGGTATTTCGGCTACAAGCAATCCCGTTATCTGGGCGCTTTCCTTGATGGACTTGTAGCCTGCCGACGAGTAGGGCACATTTTCAGCTCACTGTTATGTGGGGCACTACATGAAATAATTACTATGCATACTGTCATGTGTTGCATCCAAGTCACCTTACAAGGCATGATAACTCTAAGGTTGAACCTTGCGTCTGGATAACCTGGATAGTCTGCAGGGCTTGTGGCCGTAGGCGTACCTCATTGCATCTTGCTAGTAACTAAGCTTGTGATAACCCTAGTTAGTTAAGTATCAAGCCGTACTCTTTGCTTGGCCGTGAATGATGGATGGAGTCCTATCTTGTCTAGTCTTGCCTAGATCCAGTGCATGGATATCTCCGGACATGCTTGTTTATGCTTTACTTTATCGATAATTGGTTCGAGGCTAAGTTCTGTTCAGGTGAAGGGTTACAACCCCGGTCCTTGTTTGGTTTACGGGTTGTAACTTGGTTACCGGAATAGTCCTTTAGTTATCTTATCATTTATCATCATGATCTCTTTAACTCATGTCTTATGTTATTTCATCTATGATTTATGTGCTGACATGCTGGTTTTAGTACTTAAGTGAAGCCTCCTTTGTGGCACTTGCTCTTTCTGGGGTCTGACCCAGCTGGTTTTGTATGGCCAAATTTCGGAGCAGCTACCGAGGATCTTCCAACCTTCCTGCCAGATGGTGAACACTAGAAGGAATTCCGACAAAGAGTGGGTTTTATTTTGCTCTCCCACTCCCTTGTAAAAAATATTCTTTTGAGGCGTTTAGCCGCCGAGCAAGTGTTAGCTCGTTTGCAACTTTATTTACTGTCTGCTTACGGGCTGTAGCATGATTGACAAATCCTAGGGTTGATCATGTATGACTTAAACTATTGCTAGTCTTCGTATTTTGTATGACTAGCTTTATGATCATTTGAATATGTAATGTATGGGACGCTTTACTTTGTATGTCTGATGATCTACCATCTTGTTATATCTACTTGTTGCTTGAGATTGAGACACTAGGCTTGTTATTGACCTTAAGAGACTGATGGCTTGTAGTAAACCCTCATGCATCTAGACAGTCGTGACCGTATTGCGATGTGAGATTCACTTCAATGTACGTAGCTGGCTGTGTCTGTCCCCCGCTCTCCAGTATTCTGGTTCTGGGACGTGATACCTATAAACTGGATTTGGTTCCTGTTGTGAACTGGAACTTCATTTTGATCCCAGGTTACACTCACTCACTGTCCTATTCCAATAACTCACTGATTTCAGGATCACCTACACACTGTTTCTCCTATCACTTTGGTTTCCTGGTATTAGCATCCAAGGGTTCCTGATGACACTATCATTGGGGCTGAAACTGAGAATAATTTCCACACACAACCCCCCTGCACTGCCTACATTGCTGTCCTGAGTTCAGGATGTTGTATCCTCACATTTCACATCCTGAACAGCATGTTCCTGCTGCATACATGGCCCCCCTGTGCACACACAAATGACACATTGACACTTATTGTTTTTTCATTTTCTGTATACCACACACACAAGTTTTCCTACCATTTTATTATACACACTGTATTCCCTTTTCAGTCTTTAGCTCACTGATTTTCTCCCCATTTACAAATGTTAGTATATTCCAGAATCACATTATTAGTTAGCTCACTAATTCATGTAGCCTTCACTGTACACAGGTTCCACTATCACTCACCCTATCACACACATGTACACAATCACATTTCCTTTCCTTGATTCCTATGTATGTATATATATGATATGTGAGATGTTTATTAGATATATACCTATATAGTGGTTGTATAGATATATGTTATATATAATTGTATGGTTGTATGTAGAGTATAGACTATATGTGATATGTGATAGCCTATATGGTTGTATATTTAGGGTTTTGTTATAGTTTACCTATAGGCTATATGCCATATGCTAGCAAGTGTAGATGTAGTATATATTCATGCTATACAGGTATACATGGATATTGGTTAGCCTAGAATTGTTTAACTTAGACTTTGTTAGACCTAGTAGAGTCTAGATTAGTCTTGTACAGTCTTGTTAGACTTGGAATAGGCTAGTTTAGCCTAGGTTAGACTAGTATAGACTTGATTAGCCTAGATCAGTCTTGCTTAACCTAGTTTGACTTCTAGGGTTGACAAGAGTTAACCAAGAGTTAACTTTGGCCTAGATTGACCTAGAATCATGTAGAATGCATATTAGGACTTCATTATATCATTTTAGAGTTGTTGTGACTTGTGCTGTTCTGATTAGGAGCCAGACACCTCTCCTCGGACAGTACATTTATTTCAGACATTCAGATACGAGGCGAGTACATTCTCTGATCATTTCATATCCTGCTTAGAATTATCTTCCTACATTAAATTACTTTAATTGATACTGTCACGTTGGTCACACGGATTAGTACAATATGGATCCCTCTCTGAGATGTTATCCCTTCAGAGAGCATCGGATACTCTATGTTCTGTGTGTTTCACTTACATAGCGTATCATATGCTTCTTTGGTTCTTTGATCACTTGTGACATATGTCCATATGATCACAGAGTCTTCTTTGAATCCTCATCCCATTTATGGGACTACTATGTACCACCCTTCGGGGGCATATCACCCTTTGGGGGCTTATCACCTTTCGGAGGCTTATCACCCTTCGGGGGCATATCACCCTTTGGAGGCTTATCACCTTTCGGAGGCTTATCACCCTTTGGGGGCATACCACCCTTTGGGGGCTTATCACCTTTCGGAGGCTTACCACCCTTCGGGGGCTGTTACATAGAATCATAACATTACCTGGTTGGATCCTTGTGTATTAATTGGGGGTACAGGGGAGTATAAATAGCCATGTAAACAATTCCAAAGTAGAATAGCCATGTACGCCTCTTTAGTATAGCCATGTACAAATCAAGCCGTTCACATGTCGACTTTGTGCTCTAAATCACTAGTCACTGGTAGCTCTTTACTTATAGTAGATATTTCTATTACAGTTCTCTCTCTCTGTTTACATACTGCATTTCTTCAGTATCTGTATCTTACTTTACTGTATGATTATATTTTCTAACCTGCTATGAACTGTTGAGATGTACTGTACTCGCTCCTGTTCTGACTGGACCTGTTGAAAATATTACAGACGACGAAGAGGAGGCCTGGGAGGATGCCTTCTACGGGACAGCTCTAGCTGAGGACATCACCCCACTGCCTAGACTAGTTTAGTTAGGCTTTATCTTATTTTCATGTTGTCTTGAGACTGTTTAGCTAGACTTTACTTCTGTTCAGAGATGATGAGTTGTATATATTCCTTCATACTCAGTAGTTGAGATATGTACTCTGGATATTTGCTGGGATTTTATCTTAGACTATTCTATCTTCTGTATTTTCCTGAGTTCTATATCTTATCGTGCTTTCTTCTTCCTTAGTTGTGATTGAGTTCATTTACTGCTTAGTATTATATTGCTAGATGTATGTTGACCTAGGACAGCGTTCTACCGCCGACACTGCGGTGTAGGCTGGGCGTTGTGACGTTCTCGTACCCTCACAGTGGGTGCGGGTCGTGACACGTTTTTAATGGTGGCCCATGCAGGTCGAGTTTGTGTAGTGGTATTCGAACTAGAGTACCACTACAGCCTGCAGTGATTAGGATATATATATTTTGAAGGTACTCAATCACAGTTAGGATTTCTTGAAAGATTTCTGGGACGACCCTTGAGAATCTTATTAAACTTTAATTTGAATCATTCCCCTTGCTATGTTGCTCTCACTCCTTGATTATTGAATTTGATTTTGTTGGATCGTTGTTGATTTGATTTTCCTATCGAGATAAATTTTTATGGCCTGAGTTACGATATTTTTCTGATAACATATGTCGACGGGAATACAGGGATGGTAAAACGTCTGCTTGGTTATGGAACCTAGAGTTTATCACAGCTATATTAGCTGGCGTGGCGGAAACATAGAGACCTGACTTCGGATGTACGCATCTTGGTTATGAGATTTGGAATTTCTCGCAGCTATACTAGTCGGCATAGCGAGAATTCCAGACGACATGATTATAGGGGTACATGCCCCTGTTATGGACTCTACCGTTTATCGCAGCCTTGCTTACTAGCGTGGCGGAGATTCTGAGTATCATAATTTTTGGACAGACGCATATGATTATCAAATTGTATCTTGGAAATGTTCTTAAATATATCGTCTCTATATTCATTCCAGTTATTATAAATTGTTTCCATCATCAAATAATTTAGGAGTAGAGATATTTTCAGCTTTAGAGAGCTTATGCATATGTAGTTCTTTCTTAGCGTGACGATTTGATGACTTGTGATTAGGCCCTTGTCTTAGGAATGATAGTATAGCCTAGCTTTAAATAGTGATTCTTGTAGCTAGTTCTCCTTTGTTGATATTTACTAGTTTTTCAGCCTCGATGATTGATTTTTTTTTATTTTCTTTTGCTTTTTCTTTCAGTATGGCACCCATGACCCGAGCCCGTCGCCTGAGAGCAGCTGCAGCTACTGAGAGTGTGCCTCCACCTCCTACTGTTCAGGAGGTAGTTATCCCTCTATCTGATCAGGGGGTGGTGGCACCTCCTGCCATTGAGGAGATGGTGGTAGCCTCGCCAGAGAGTCTTCCTTCATCTCCTGTCGTTCAGGAGAGAGCTGCAGATTTGCCTGAGACCGAGATCCTTCCTCTACCCCTTGGGATGGTACTCCCTACTGTACCACCCGGAGGTTTGTTACTTGACGCAGCCCAGATGTTTGGATATTTCCAAGAGAGGCTGTTGGAGTCACAGAGAGTTCATGAGGAGGCCATGATGGAGCAAATCCAGAGGTTGCTACGTCTGCGGGACTCTGTGCTTCTGGGAGGAGAGCCTAGCCCCAAGAGGGCGATGAGCAGTACCCAGTCCTATCCAGAGTTTGAGGAGTACCCATTTATCCAGCCTATATCATCATACCCAGCCCAGTCTCCTGTCCAGCAGAGGCCAGCCGAGCCGGAGCCTATCTGTGCCTACTGCAAGAAGTCTGGACACAAGTGGAACAACTGTAGAAAAAGACTAGGATTGTGCCTAATCTGTGGTTCAGCTGCACACTGGGTGCAGCATTGCCCTGCTATACCTGCCCCAACCAGGGCCCTACTTCCAGGAGGGAGTTCTGGTTCTCAGACCTAGCTGGAGGTGAGTTTTGACCTAACCTTAGTTTTCCTTTTGTGAATTTTGATGCATCCCTTGCTTGTATGTTTTGATACCTTATGATTGCCTAGTACTCTAGCATGGTTGGTATAACTAGAAGAGACCACAGACTGATATTGCATGCCATGACCCCATAGGTTATACTTTCCAACTGTATGATTTAAGATAGATTTCTGAGACTATGATTGCTGGGGGTTTAACCTAGAAATGGTGCTATCATCTTAATTTCGAGGACGATATTTTTATAAGGTGGGTAGGATTGTAACACCCAGTTTTCCAAATGAGGGTAATTTTGAAATTTTGTGATTTTTAATCTTTTAATAATGATATTTAAATCATGATATAATTTTTGGTAATTTTAAATCATTTTTAAAACTATTTTTAAATCATGACATATGATTTTGGTGTTTTGATAGTGTAACACTAGAGACAGCTTAACCTAGAGCCTGACTATGTGATTAGGGTGTTTCATTTATCATTTCCAGTTCGAAGCTATTTTTTTGTCATTTTGAATTTAATTAAATTTAATATATATTTGGAATTTAATATATTATTATTAAGAATGGTGTGATTTTAATATTATTTAATTGATTGCCACGTATTGTGTGACCCAACCTAGATTAGTCATAGATAGTCCTAGCTAACCATGGTTAGTGATTATTAGTATTAATTATATTTATTATAATTAATATGACTTTTAGTGATTTTTAGTGATTTTGGTAGAATTGATTTTGACCCTATAGTTGACTTTGACTAGTGTTGACTAGAAGGCTAACCTAGTGACTAACCTAGGTTAAGACCACTTGGTTAGGTTAAGTAAACTTGGGTTGACCTATTTTAGTGAAGTTTAAGTCATTAGAACTTGTTTGGAGAGATTTGGAGTTGATTTGACAAATATGGCTTATGACTTCATAAGTCATGATTAATGACTTAGGCTTAATAGCCCATAGGCCCACACCATGAACCAACCCAAATCCTAATCAGCCCATGGCAGCCACCATTAACCCTTTCCCATCCTATTTAATGCCCCTCAAAGTTAGGGCTAGCCTCCATTAGGTTTTCTTGCCAAGTTTTGGAAAGAGGTATTTTCCATCTTCCATAAATCCTAGTAAATTCATTTTTACTCCTTTTTAACCCAAACAAATTGCATTGAGTCCTAAATTTCCTCTACTTTCTGTTGGTACCAAGTGTTCTTAGCTTTGGGGCTCATTGGAGGAATTTGGCCATCAAGAGAAGCACTCTTTGTGGAGCTTTTTGGAGCTTTTGATACTCATAGGTAATTTTATTTCCTCACCATAGAACTCTGTTATTTTTGCATCATTAGGGAGCCCTATACCTAGCCTAACTATAGGAATAGGAATTCCTAAATTTTCGTGTCCTTTCGTGTCCAAACTGGACACGTATCAGTGAATGGTATTAGGTGTTTGATGAAATGCCCCAATGGACATTTCGTGTGAATTTTAGGATTGTGTTTGAATAGAAAATTAGGATTTGATCTCGTTTGTGTGATTCTTGTGTTCTGAACACATTTTTGTGTTGTGTCGTGTCGGATTTCGGACACGTACACGCGGTCGTGCACACGCACGCGCGGGCAGGAAACATGCCCTACTACTCGGGGCTGTTTTCTCCATGCACATGCCACCTAGACATGTATAACTTGACACACGTGTCGTGTCCATGACTGACACGAGGTTCCTCGAGTTTCACGAGTCCTCGTGTCGTGTCGGACACGTATTTGCACGTGCGCGTGCAGTACACTGTGCGGTTCAGTGAGTCAGTTCGTGTTTTCTGTTTTATTTCGATTTGAATGCTTTTAATTGTGTTTTAAATGTTGTTTAGATTCTAAATACGATATATTATCTGTGGTTAATTAGTTTTATATGTTGGTTTGAGTTTTAATGTGATTTGGGTTTGTTTCGATTCTCTGATACATAGTTTCAGTTTCTTACATTCTAATGCTAATTCCATTTTTTTAAACTGTTTAAGTGGTGCTTATTGTTCTATTGACTCATGTACAAGTGTACTAACTACTGTTAGTTTGATTTACATGTTGGAGATTTTTTGCCCTTAGAAATGAGATTTTGACATTGGGTTGGGTTTTCGAATTTGCTATTAAACCTGAGATTGAATGAATGGTTAACATTCACATTCGAATTGGTTGTTTGAGAAGAGATGGCTGATACATGAACTGATTTCATTCCCTTTAAAATGTATTCCTGTTATTTCCAGTTTCAAACTGGACCCTTGAATGATATATTTCACTGTTTTCCTAGTGTGTCTACTGATTTCCAGATTTCATGATTAATCACTGATTTCAGGATTACACATACAGGTTATACCATGCCACTGATTTTCTTATTCTTGAGATTATTTTCCAGATTTTATATTGATAATTAGCACACTGTGGACTGAAATGGTTTCCTATTTCCTGAATTTTCTTCCCTCTAACTGAACTGATTTCATGTTTAGCCACTGATTTCTAGGATGTATGTTACTCACTGTTCCTGTACACAGATATACACTGCCACTGTTTTTCCCATTCCTGAAATGTAATTTCAGTTGGCTTTCATTTGTTCTCCAGGATTCCCTATCACTGAAACTGATTCCAGGTTACATGATAGCCTATACTGATTTTCCTAAACCTGTGCACTGTTTCCAGGTTTCCCTGTTTGCATTGGTTGGATGAATGATTGAAATCCAATTGAGGATTGGTTGCATGTCCTTCTTGCGCTGAAATGAATGTCTGTTTCAAATGTGTACACTGATTTGCCTATGTTGCATTCACTGATTTCCTATGATAGCCTACACTGTTTCCTTTTTCTATCACTCACTGTTTTCTAGTGTCTCTCATCACACACACACAAGAATACATGCTTTCTGATACACTGTATCCCTGAAACCCTGAGCTTTCTCTTCACATGCCATTGTTTTCAATGATAAATTCATATGCATTAGTTTTGATTTGAATGGATGTTGATATGCTGATTCCCTTTCGAGCTCTGAATTAGAATGTTCCTATAAACTGGATTTGGTTCCTGTTGTGAACTGGAACTTCATTTTGATCCCAGGTTACACTCACTCACTGTCCCATTCCAATAACTCACTGATTTCAGGATCACCTACACACTGTTTCTCCTATCACTTTGGTTTCCTGGGATTAGCATCCAAGGGTTCCTGATGACACTGTCATTGGGGCTGAAACTGAGAATGATTTCCACACACAACCCCCCCTGCACTGCCTACATTGCTGTCATGAGTTCAGGATGTTGTATCCTCACATTTCATATCCTGAACAGCATGTTCCTGCTGCATACATGGCCCCCCTGTGCACACACAAATGACACATTGACACTCATTGTTTTCTCATTTTCTGTATACCACAGACACAAGTTTCCCCACCATTTTATTATACACACTGTATTCCCTTTTCAGTCTTTAGCTCACTGATTTTCTTCCCATTTGCAAATGTTAGTATATTCCAGAATCACATTATTAGTTAGCTCACTAATTCATGTAGCCTTCACTGTACACAGGTTCCACTATCACTCACCCTATCACACACATGTACACAATCACATTTCCTTTCCTTGATTCCTATGTATGTATATATATGATATGTGAGATGTTTATTAGATATATACCTATATAGTGGTTGTATAGATATATGTTATATATAATTGTATGGTTGTATGTAGAGTATAGACTATATGTGATATGTGATAGCCTATAGGGTTGTATATTTAGGGTTTTGTTATAGTTTACCTATAGGCTATATGCCATATGCTGGCAAGTGTAGATGTAGTATATATTCATGCTATACAGGTATACATGGATATTGGTTAGCCTAGAATTGTTTAACTTAGACTTTGTTAGACCTAGTAGAGTCTAGATTAGTCTTGTACAGTCTTGTTAGACTTAGAATAGGCTAGTTTAGCCTAGGTTAGACTAGTATAGACTTGATTAGCCTAGATTAGTCTTGCTTAACCTAGTTTGACTTCTAGGGTTGACCAAAGTTGACCAAGAGTTAACTTTGGCCTAGATTGACCTAGAATTAGGGCTGCAAACGAGCCAAGCCGAGCCAAGCTTTTGTAAGCTTGAGCTTGGCTTGACTAGAATTAATCGAGCTCAAGCTCGAGCTCGAGCTTGATAATTTTTTTATTTTAGAGCTTGAGCTTGGCTTGAGCTTGTTTGTATTAAGCTTGAGCTTGGCTTGGTTTGAGCTCGAGCTTGGCTTGATAAGTAAGCTTGATTCAAGCTTGATAAACAAGTTTGATAAGCTCAAAATCAAGCTCGTTAAGCTTGATTTCATGCTCGCTCAACTTTATTTCAAGCTCATTAAGCTTGATTTCAAGCTTAACTAGCTTGATTTCAATTTGGTTATGTTTGAATTCAAGTACCTGTAATATTAACAATTTATTTATAAAAATTTAATTAAAAAAGTTCCTTAATATCAATTATTAAGGACATATAAATATGTAATGCACACAAATATACATATATTTAGAATTCAACAAAAAACAAACGAGCTTCTAAACAAGCTCCTAAACGAGCTTCTAAACGAGCCAGCTCGCAAGCTCATCAACGAGCCAGCTCGCGAGCTCAAACGAGCCGAGTACTTCTAAGCTTGAGCTTGGCTCGTTTATTAAACGAGCTCGAAAATGAAGCTTGAGCTCATCTTGTTTACTAAACGAACCGAGCTCAAACGAGCTTTTATCGAGCCGAGCTTCGAGCAGCTCGCGAACGGCTTGGCTCATTTGCAGCCCTACCTAGAATCATGTAGAATGCATATTAGGACTTCATTATATCATTTTAGACTTGTTGTGACTTGTGTTGTTCTGATTAGGAGCCAGACACCTCTCCTCAGACAGTACATTTATTTTAGACATTCAGATACGAGACGAGTACATTCTCTGATCATTTCATATCCTGCTTAGAATTATCTTCCTGCATTAAATTACTTTAATTGATACTGTCACGTTGGTCATACGGATTAGTATAATATGGATCCCTCTCTGAGATGTTATCCCTTCAGCGAGCATCGGGTACTATATGTTCTGTGTGTTTCACTTACATAGCGTATCATATGCTTCTTTGTTTCTTTGATCACTTGTGACATATGCCCATATGATCACAGAGTCTTCTTTGAATCCTCATCCCATTTATGGGACTACTATGTACCACCCTTCGGGGGCATATCACCCTTTGGGGGCTTGTCACCTTTCGGAGGCTTATCACCCTTCGGGGGCGTGTCACCCTTTGGAGGCTTATCACCTTTCGGAGGCTTATCACCCTTTAGGGGCATACCACCCTTTGGGGTCTTATCACCTTTCGGAGGCTTACCACCCTTCGGGGGCTGTTACATAGAATCATAACATAACCTGGTTGGATCCTTGTGTATTAATTGGGGGTACGGGGGAGCATAAATAGCCATGTGAACAATTCCAAAGTAGAATAGCCATGCACGCCTCTTTAGTATAGCCATGTACAAATCAAGTCGTTCACATGTCGACTTTGTGCTCTAAATCACTAGTCACTGGTAGCTCTTTACTTATAGTAGATATTTCTATTACAGTTCTCTCTCTCTGTTTATATACTGTATTTTTTCAGTATCTATATCTTACTTTACTGCATGATTATATTTTCTAACCTGCTATGAACTGTTGAGATATACTGTACTCGCTCATGTCCTGACTGGACCTGTTGAAAATATTACAGAGGACGAGGAGGAGGCCTGGGAGGATGCCTTCTACGGGACAGCTCTAGCTGAGGACATCACCCCACTGCCTAGACTAGTTTAGTTAGGGCTTATCTTATTTTTATGTTGTCTTGAGACTGTTTAGCTAGACTTTACTTCTGTTCAGAGATGATGAGTTGTATATATTCCTTCATACTCAGTAGTTGAGATATGTACTCTGGATATTTGCTGGGATTTTATCTTAGACTATTCTATCTTCTGTATTTTCCTGAGTTCTATATCTTATCGTGCTTTCTTCTTCCTTAGTTGTGATTGAGTTTATTTACTGCTTAGTATTATATTGCTAGATGTATGTTGACCTAGGACAGCGTTCTACCGCCGACACTGCGGCGTAGGCTGGGCGTTGTGACGTTCTCGTACCCTCACAGTGGGTGCGGGTCGTGACACTTGTGGCCGACCCTATTAGGCTAGGTTTAGCCATATTGAAATGGCAAGGATGCCCCTCTCTAAGTCTCCTTTGGCTAATTAATTGAATGGAAGAGGTTGGGGTCAAAAATGTCAAGTTTAAGTCATTAATCTAACCATTCTAATTAAGTAGGATTTGACTAATTACACTAACATAAATAGTAGGATTTATGGGCCATGCTAACTAATCTTGGGGTCCCGACTAGAGCCTAAACTACCCGGATCACTATCTCAAGTCGAAACGAGACGAAACTCAAACCCGACTAACAAATCCCCAAAAACACAATATATGATAAATAAATATTCACAAATATTCTAATATTGAAAAAATGACAATTTTACCCTTATTTTGAAAAACTGGTAGTGACAGTATGACACTACAATGAGGTTCCCGGTAGGAGTAATGTCTCAGCTTTAGGCCATGTCATAGTGGCGTAGCACCGCAAGGGAGGCGCAAGGCTTCATGACATGTGTTTTTAATAAAGAACTCACCTATAGTATATGGATAGAGATATCAGGCTGTCTCTTGAGGGTAAACTTGTAGACGCCCAAAATTATACACTGAAATCAGGCTGGCACAGGGCCTTTAATGTGCAGCCAGAAGCACAAGTAACTATATTTTGTGAGTGGAAAGAATAGCAGCTGTGGTGCAGAATTCAAGGCTTAGTCCATTCTTGTATCATACTGTTGTTCAACCCATGCGGGAAGATTCAAGTCGTCAGCGACATGTATCCTAATGCAAAATGTACAGTTACTGTGGAGAACGCTCAACCCTATACATATGTTGTGATATATGGAAGACTGTTGGAATTTTTCTTTCTTTGACTTGTAGAGAGCTTGCTCTCAACAAGACATGTAAGTTTAGTCCCACATTGGCTAGAAAAACTCATGGGTATCTTAATATAACTCCTCTTGAGGAGTGGAGAGATACACGTGGGGTGGTGACCCTAAGGAGGGGACCATATGGGTTATTTTACATGGAGGTAAGGAAAAGACACCTATTAAAAGCATTCATACTTTTTGGCCAAGCTCAATTTAATTACATATGAGCTAAGCCCCGAAGGGGCTTAGCGACTCGGACTCGGACTCAGGCTCATGGGCTCATGAGACGTAATATGGCATTTTGTTGGCGCACTTTGCACTTAGCACGTCAGTATCGTTGCTAGGCACATAGTGCGCTTAAGTTGCGCTCGTTACGCGAGCCTCTTGTGCTGTCGGTTGCATGCCAGGTTGTGCGTCCAGTTGGCGTGGACAGATGGTGCGACCTGTCATGACCCGTACCCGCTTTTCGGACGCGAGCTCGTGAGCAAGCCAGCTACGTATCGAGCGGACTCCAGCCTGAATCGAATACGTAAACATTGTCAAGGCTAAGGTATACTGCCAAATCATGGCAATGCAATCTATATCTCAATCCACAATAAGAATATGAAACATGAATGAACAATTATGGGTCATAGTCTGCAGCCCATTAACATATTGTCCGATTAGACTCCAAGAATGATATGAGTCTATAAAATAAGCAGGATATATCATGGTATGGAATATAAAGCACGAGAAGATAATAAAGAAATATTACAAGCAAATACCTATATCCCTGCAGGTGTAATCACTACCATCATGAGCCGCTAACTAACTCCATGCAATCAGCTACCTGAAGAGATCATCACGTCCTCAGGGGACATAGTAAGATACATAAAAATATGCCTATCTAACAGTTTAATCATGCAATAATATAAACAGGAACTAGACATGAGACTGACATGTGGCTACTGACAGGTAACTATGAACACAGATACGGGATCAACCATGTATAATGAACTGCTGGAAGAACGAATAAACAAGAGATCAATGGAATACCAAACCCTCGCCCCGAGTGGACTCGCAGGTTTGAACTAATCACTAACCCTCGCCCCGAGTGTGGACTCGCAGGTTAGTTCAAGACAAGGCACCCTCGCCCCGAGTGTGGACTCGCAGGTGCAAACGAATCACTAACCCTCGCCCCGAGTGTTGACTCGCAGGTTAGTTCAAGACTATCACCCTCGCCCCGAATGTGGACTCGCAGGTGCAGTCAATCAAGGCAAATACCCCCATCATGAGTGCGGACTCACGGGTTTAGAAGACAAATCAGGAATAGCAGTTCAGTTACACATACTTGTTCCAAGACACGACTCAGTCGAGGCACAGGTGAAACAAGGTACAACTCATGTCAAGACACGGGTAAGGACAACTCTAACATCAACTATAAGGTGAACAAGCCTGGCATATCTACACTATCAAGTCATGAAGATGATATACAGGCAAGTTAATGAACTAGTGAACATGGTATGAAGAACATATATAAATCAAGTCGACTAGAGAACTGATAATAACATATAAGTCCATAGAACTAGAGTAACCAAATGATAACCAAATAATCACAAAAAAACTATAAGCATAAAATAAACTGTAGAGGGAGGCAAGGTATCTTGTCTTGTGGTTGCACGTAAATCCACAAAATATCATCAACTGATAAGCCATAAAATCCACATCATCACATTGTCTCCGAAAGCTGAAACAAACATTGCCAACATTCTTAGAATAGTCAAATTAGCTATGATTGCCTGTCCTTAAGTCCAATTCTGGACACAGGGGCAAAACGGTAATTTCGGACAAAAATAATGTCCGCCGTTGGACCCGATTTGCACCGAAAAATGTGCCAGAGTTAATGGTCTCTAAATTTGTCAAACTATATGTCTACGGATTTGTTTTGATGATACGAACCTAATGGTATGTCCAATTTTGGATTCCGGTGGGCCGTGCACGAAATCGCCCGTTAATCGGAGCGTAGGGCCCACAAAACGGCGATCCGATCAACTGTCTCAGAATGGGACCAAACTTGGCATACAGGACCAGAAAAATGATACGGTCTTGTCGGCGTAAGTTTTGTCTCGATCTGACGAACGTGCACAAAGTAATTAAAAAATTTGCACAGAGGCCGATACGGTAAATTTCGACCGATACGCATCAAATTCGTCGTGCACACGCTACCAATTTGAATTCCGTCAAAGCCCACACGTCCACGTAGTTGATATACACCTTTCGATTTGTCACGCCCCAGAATCATAATACTAGAGAGCGGGGACAGACACAGCCAGCTACGTACATTGAAGTGAATCCCACCTCGCCATACGGTCACGGCTGTCTAGATGCATGAGAGTTTACTACAAGCCAATAGTCTCTTAGGGTCAAGAACAAGCCTAGTGTCTCAATCTTTAGCAAGTAAGTAAATATAACAAGATAGTAGATCATCAGACATACAAAATAAGGCGTCCCAAACATTACATATTCAGATGATCATGAAGCTAGTCATACAAAATGCGAAGACTAGCAAGAGTTTAAGTCATACATGATCAACCCTAGGATCTGTCAATCATATTACAGCCCGTAGGCAGACAGTAAGTAAAGTTGCAAACGAGCTAAAACTTGCTCGGCGGCTAAACGCCTCAAAAGAATATTTTTACAAGGGAGTGAGAGAGCAAAATAAGAACTCACTCGTTGCGAGGGTTCGCCTAGTGGTCACCATCTGGCTGGAAGACAGGGAGATCCTCGGGAGCTACTCCGAAATCTGGCCATACAAAACCAGCTGGGTCAGACCCCAGAAAGAGCAAGTACCACAAGAGAGGCTTCATTTAAGAACTAAAACCAACATATTAGCACATGAGACATAAAGGATAATAAAAGACATGAGTTAGAGAAGACAAGGTGATAAACGATAAGACAACTAAGGGACTATTCCGGTAGCCAAGTTACAACCCGTAAACCAAACAAGGACCGGGATTGTAACCCTTCACCTGAATAGAGCTTAGTCTCTGACCAATTATCGACAAGAGTAAAGCATAACAGTAATGTGCAGAAATAACCATGTACTGGTCTTGCCTAGGCAAGACTAGACGGGACTCCATCCATTAATAATGACCAAGCAATAAGTACGGCTTGATACATTAACTAACTAAGGTTATCACAAGCTTAGTTACTAACAAGATGCATCGACATGTTCCAACGGCCACAAGTCCTGCAGACTTAATCCAGGTTATCCGGTCACAAGTTGAGAGAGTTGGATTAGGTGACTTAGAGGTGCAACACATGACAGTGTGCTGAAAATGTGCCCTACTCGATGGCAGGCTACAAGTCCAATTAAAGCGCCCAGATAACGGGACTGCCTGTAGCTGAAAAATCTCTTTATGAACTACTTAATCAATCTAGTCATTATCCTAGTCAGATTCAGTATGAATCTCTGACCGTGGAAATCAGGAATTCATATCCTAGACATGATGCAAGACGAAACATGTAGCTTATACAAGCACAAACACCCACGGTGTCAAGACAAGTGTTACTTAGCAAGGCATGTCGAGATTATCATGTAGGTTTACTTTGTCAAGTCAAGGGTGCGTCACAACGGACCACCATCAAGAATTATCATGTCCAGTTACTTGTCAAGAGTGCACCACGACGGGTCACTATCGAGAATTATCATGAATGAGAGAAACTTGCATAAAATAACTAGTGACATATTCTTGAAGCCAAGAAAAAAATCTACAACTTTCAAGTTCAAAGTTGGGAGAAATTCTGACCACAAATCATGCAAATAAGACATAAAATAGCCAAAACAGGCACTATGCGGCTTATTCTGCGACATGCGGCTCATACGGTCCATTCGCGACATCTATGCGGCTCAACTGCGACATGTGGCTCATGCGGCCCATTCGCGATATCTATGCGGCTCAACTGTGACATGAGGCTCATGCGGCCCATTCGCAACATCTATGCGGCTCAACTGCGACATAGAGCTTATGCGGCCCATTCGCGACATCTTATGCGGCTCAACTGCGACATGGGGCTCATGCGGCCCATTCGCGATATCTATGCGGCTTAACTGCGACATGAGGCTCATGCGGCCCATTCGCGACATCTTATGCGGCTCAACTGCGACATGAGGCTCATGCGGCCCATTCGCGACATTTATGCGGCTCAACTGCGATATGGGGCTCATGCGGCCCATTCGCGACATCTTATGCGGCTCAACTGCGACATCTTATGCGGCTCAACTGCGACATGGGGCTCATGCAGCCCATTCGCGACATTTATGCGGCTCAACTGCGATATGGGGCTCATGCGGCCCATTCGCGACATCTTATGCGGCTAAACTGCGACATGGGGCTCATGCGGTCCATTCGCGACACCTATGCGGCTCAACTGCGATATGGGACTTATGCATCCCATTCGCGATATCTTATACGGCTCAACTACGACACGGGGCTCACGCGGCCCATTCGCGACATCTATGTGGCTCAACTGCGACATGCTGCCAGATGAACATAGAAGATGACCAAATAATCATTTGGCCATAACTTCCTCAAAACAAGTCAAAATCTAACTTTTTAAAGGTCCATTTTGAGTAAAATTGAATTCTCTACAACATGGAACAATCAAAACTTAAAAATAATAGAGTTTAATAGATCAAAACCCAAGAAAACTAAAAATAATACAAACTTAGATCTACATAAATCCATCCACCAAAATAAAAAATATCAAGTTCTAAAGTGGCTTAAAATCAAGTAAGGAAGAGAATGGAACAATAAAACTTGAGATCCCTCATGAAGCAAGTTACACTTGCCTAGAACTTGGTAGGTGGGAGGAGTAAATGAAGAAGATGAAGAAATTAAATGAAGAAGTGAATGAAGAGAGAGAGAGAAGGAGTTAGGTTATATATCAACCCTCTCCATCTCAAACCAAGCCAAGCCAAGCCAAACCAGGTCAAATTGAACTGAACCGATCAAATAAACCAAGTCAAGATTAAACCAAGACTAGGCTAAGCAAAACAAGCCTAACTACGGTCCACCTAATACATGCCAGAAATCTCGTATACGCATATAAAAATACGTATAACGGAAAACAGGAGTGACAACTCTACCCACCTTAAAAGAATTCCGTCCTCAGAATTTAATCAAGAGGTTAGAGGTGTCGGGAAAAGCTATATTAATCATAAGCAAGCTACGACTAGCAGTCAATCAAGCAATCATTTATGTAAGCAAGGAATTAAAAGCATAAGGCATAAGAAAGACATTATACCTTATGAGTCAAATAGGTGTGGATATCGTGAACGAATATCATTCGCATGCTTCCACGTTGACTCACCCAAAGAGTGGTGACCCCAAGCAACACGGACTAAGCTAATAGTCTTGTTCTTGAGTACCTTCTCCCTTCGGTCCAATATGGATACGGGTCTTTCCTCATACGAAAGGTTGGTGCCAATAACCAATTCCAAATGATCAAGGACATGACTCGGATCCGAAATATACCATCGCAATTGGAATACATGGAATACGTCATGTACTTCACAAAACAACGACGGAAGAACGAGACGATAGGACACATCACCTACTCGCTCAAGGATATCGAACGGCCCTATGTACCTAGGACTAAGCTTTCCCCATACGTCGAATCGAATGACGCCACGGGTAGGCGAGATCCTAAGGAACACGTAGTCGTCGACAGAAAACTCAAGGGGAAGCTGATGAGAATCGGTCTAATGGCGCTAACGATCTTGGACAATTCGAAGATGATCTCTGACTTGCCTGACCACCTCGATTATCTGCGTAATCATCTCTGGACCAAGCATCTGCCACTCACCTACATCATCCCACGCTAATGGGGATCTGCACTTCCTGTCATACAGTGCTTCAAAGGGTGCCATCTGGATTCTAGCCTGGAAACTGTTGTTATAGGAGAATTCCACGAGATGCAGGTGATCTTCCCACGAACCACCGAAGTCGAGTGTACATGACCGTAACATATCTTCAAGAGTCTGGATCGTGCGTTCTGACTGACCATCTGTCTGCGGATGATAAGCCGAACTGAACTTGAGACGAGTCCCCAAGCTCTCTTGAAGACTCCGCCAAAAGTTCGATGTGAATCTTGAATCTCTGTCTGATACGATACTAACTGGCACTCCATACAATCTGACAATCTGCCTGAGGTACATCTCTGCTAGCTGATCCGTCGACTGACCAATTCTGAAAGGGATAAAATAAGCTACCTTTATGAGTCGATCAACTATAACCCAGATAGCATCTCTCCCAGCTGGGGATTTAGGTAACCCAGTTACAAAATCCATGGTAATGTGCTCCTATTTCCATTCTGGGATCGGTAAAGGTTGAAGAAGTCCAGCTGGTCTCTGATGTTCAGCCTTAACTTGTTGGCAAAGTAAAAAACGAGAGACAAACCGGGCTATCTCCCTCTTCATGCCATTCCACTAGAAATGCTGGCGAATATCACGGTACATCTTCGTACCGCCGGGATGAATTGAATACTGAGAACTGTGAGCCTCTGCCATGATTTCCTGTCTGATATCACCACTGGGTACACAAAGACGCCTTCCATGCCGGAGAGTACTATCTTCGTGAACACATAACTCTGGTCTTCGTCCTGCTTCACACTCCGCTCTGAGCCGCTGAAGCTTAGAATATGTTGATTGTGCCATCTTAATCCTCTCAACTATACTGGACTGACTTACATGCTGGCCATCAATGCCATATTGGTGGGAAGAACTACTTCAATACCCATCTTCTAAAGATCCGTTAATAACTCTGGTTGTGCTGTTAGAAAATAAACTCCAGCTCTCCTGCTCAATGCATCTGCAACAACGTTGGCCTTCCCAGGATGATACTGCAAGTTGATGTCATAATCGACAAGTAGCTCTAACCATCTTCTCTGACATATATTAAGATCCTTCTGGGTAAACACATATTTTAGACTCTTGTGGTCGGTGAAAATCTTCACCCGATCTCCATATAAATAATGCCTCCTAAGTTTTAATGCAAAAACTACTGCTGCTAACTCCAAGTCATGGGTTGGATAATTCCTCTCATGATCACGATGCTGACGTGACGCATAAGCTACTACCTTACCATGCTGCATCAAGACGTATTCCAATCCTCTGCCGGAAGCATCACAATAAACTAAAAATCCTCTAGTCCCATCTGGAAGCGTGAGAATGGAAGCCGTCATCAATCTATGCTTCAACTTTTCGAAGGAACTCTGACACTCTGCTGTCCAAGCAAACTGTACATCCTTGGGGGTCAACTGTGTCAATGGTGCTGAAATCCGAGCAAATTCTGATACAAATTGCCGGTAATAGCCAGCCAATCCCAGAAAACTTCGAACTTCTACGACGGTACTGGAAACAGGCCATGACTCTATAGCCACTATCTTCTGGGGGTCCACTTTTACTCCACCTCTGGTGATGATATGACCTAAGTACGAAATACGATCAAGCCAAAATTCGTACTTACTGAACTTCGCGTACAATTGGTGCTCTCTCAGAATCTGAAAAACTACACGAAGATGCTGCTCATGATCTGCCTTATTCTTGCTATAGACTAAGATATCGTCTATAAACACTATCACAAACTGATCCAAATAAGGCATGAAGATACGATTCATGAGGTCCATAAATACGGCTGGCGCATTGGTCGCTCCAAATGGCATAACAAGGAACTCCTAATGCCCATATCTAGATCTAAAGGCTGTCTTCGGGACGTCTTGCTCTCTGACTCTGATCTGATGGTATCCTGACCGCAAGTCAATCTTCGAGAATACTGCCGCTCCTCTGAGCTGATCAAATAAATCATCTATCCTTGGAAGAGGATATCTGTTCTTGATTGTTACAGAGTTCAAGGTACGATAATCAACACATAATCTTGACGTACTATCCTTCTTTTTTTACAAGAAGTATCGGGGCTCCCCAAGGTGATCCACTAGCACGAATGAATCCCTTGGTTCTGAGTTCTTCAATCATCTTGTACAAGATCTCAACTCTGAAGGCGCCATCCTGTAGACTCCCCCTGACACTGGTGCCGTCCCTGGAATCAAGTCAATGGTGAACTCTATCTCTCTCTCTGGGGGCATGCCTGGAAGATCTTCGGAGAACACGTCGGGGAACTCTTCCATGACTCTGGGAAACTGAACTGCCACTGCTACTGCCATCCGCAATACAAGTAGAGAAGGTTCTACTTCGCCTCTGGAAAATAAAAACTCTGGTTCGCCTAGGATACCAAAAATAATCCTGCCAATATGACAGTCTATTCTGGCATAATGAACCTTCAACCAATCCATTCCTAGGACCACATCATAGTCGGCCATCGGAAATTCTATCAATCTAGTGGGAAACTCTCTACCGCTAACTACGATTCGACACGAAAAAAATACTCTATCAACTCCCACAAGACCGTTACCAGTAAGTATATTGATTATAACACCCAATTTCTAAAATAAGAGTAATTTTGAAATTTTGTGATTTAATTTATTTAATTATGATATTTAAATAATAATATATTTTTTTGGTGATTTTTAATTATTTTAAAACTATTTAAAAATCATGACTTGTGATTTTGGTGTTTTGCTAGTGTAACCCTAGAGACAGCTTGACCTAGAGTCTAGCCATGTGATTAGGATAATTTATTTATCATTTTTAGCTTGAGAATAATTTGGTCATTTTGAATTTATTTGAATTTAATAGGATTTATTAGAATTTATTGGAATGTATGGGAATTTATTATTAATTAAATAATTGCTTGGTGTATTGTTAGTCTTTAACCTAGAATAGACCTAACCTAGAAGTGAGACTTAACCTATAGACTAAGTGGGACTTGTTAGTTTAAGTCATGGTTGGAAATTGATAGATAATTGCTTTGGGCTTATTAGTTAGAATAAGGTGTTTTCAGAATAGGCCTTTAACTAGGAAGCCTAGAAACCCACCAAGAGAGGGAGGCCCATGGCCCAACTAACTAAAACCCTAATCCTATAGTTTTGGCCAGCCAACATAGGGAATCCCACCCCTATATAATGCCTCTTCCATTAGTTGTAGCCTCCTTAAGAAAGTTTCAAAGTTTAGAAGAAGGAGAGGTATAGAAATCTTCCTCAAGCCCTAGTTTCTTCTTTTTAATTCCTTTTCCACTCTAGTCTTTTGCATATGATCCTAATCTAGCCCTATTTTGTATTAATGGAGAGAAATCTCAGGTTCATATCAATTTGGAGATTTTGGCCATCAAGAAGAACCACCCCCTTTTGAAGCTTTTTCATGCAAATTGCACATATAGGTAAATCTCTATTCCCTCCACCAAATTTTATTTTCTTTGCATGGATAGGAAGCCCTAGGTGTCCCCTAGCTGTAGGTATTGGTTTCGTGTTGAGTCGTGTCCATTTCGTGTCCGTATCGGACACGTATCCATTGCTAGGTTAGGGTGTTCGATGAAATGCCCCAACCATTTATGTTTGCTGCTTTTGCTAATGTTTTTGATTGAAATCCTAGATCTAGGGTTCGTCCTTAGATTTGTGTCTTTATTTTGTGATTTTGGGATCGTGTCGTGTCCACACAGGGACACGAACACGCCGTACCGGCCGCACAACACTGTCCTGCTACCCGACACTGAGATCTCGATGCTCAGGACACGAGAGGACACGAAAATTTGTGGGGATGATGGGGCAATCACTAACACTATGCTTCCAAAATTTGGAAGCATATGGTTTACTACACGAGGAGAAATCGCACGCGCACGGGACACCGACTGCTGCACACGTGCGAAAAATTGCGTCTGATACGCACGTTTAGTTCGGACACGACACGGCCATGACCCGATTCAGGGTGCCTATCCCCTAGACCTAGACCCAATCTATCACAGGACACGGACACGACCCTTCTCGTGTTGTGTGTCGAGTCCTATTGGACTCGACATGGCCGTACGATGAGTGCTTTCCCTATTTTCTAATATACAATATTTTCCATGCTTGGACACCTCGTGTCCACTTGTGTAGACACGAGAGCACTCACCTAGACACGTACACATGTACACAATCATTACCAACCTATTGAATTAATTATTAGTTGTTGTTTTGATTTCGAAATCAGGAATTTCCCCAATATTCTGATATCGGACTGATATTGGTTTCCTGAGAATTTTTGATGTAGGTTAAACTATTTTTTTTGTGTGATTAAATTTGTGATGTTTTCTATATACATCAGGGATTAGCCTACATATTAGGGTTTTTGATTTGGCATGAGAATTAGTCTTCGAAGTTGTTTTTGACTTTTAATTTCATATTTTCTGAAAACTGAATGCACTGTGTGTTCACTGGCTGAAAACTGAGATTTGCCACCCTCCTTCACACATTGCAACCTGTTCGACACTTTCACACTTGACACCATGAGGACACAAGACACCCACCCCCTTGTGACACATTGTTTACACTTTTCCTTTTTCAATTTCAGGTTGTTGAGTGTATGGATTTGATTTGAATGTAAATACTTGAGAGTTCATTATGTAAACTGGATTTATGAAAGTTCATTGTTTAACTGAGTTTATTGAAGGTTCATTTATGAAAAACTGTGTAACTGAGTTAGTCCTATGTTTAGTTCATTGTTAACTGAGTTCAATGGTTTGAATAACTGGGTTTAAGTTGTGACATGGGTTTTCGAAATTGGTTTTGATCTGTTAGCTACTAAGGACTGAGCATATGAACTGTAATTTGTTTGATTTTCCTCCCACACATTGTTTTCTAATGTTAAAAACTAATTCACTGTCATTACCTTCCTATCTAGTCAATTGCCATGTTGTTTGAGTCCTATTTCACATTATGTTATGCCCACAATCACTGTTAAGGTCTGGGACTGATTTCACACTGATTTCAGTTATATAAACCCTGTCACACCCTGTTTGTCATTCACCCATAAACTCTGAGAACTAATGTTCTGTCACTCCAATTCCTGAGACCTATAGCCTAACCCACACACAGGATACACAAACCTGGGACTGATTCACTAATGGGTGATTGCCATGAACACACTCACACACACGAATTTCCTGTCATTTGTTAGCCACTGTCACTGAATTCCTAAGACACATTGTGTATACACATGTATGTACCCATGCCACACACACACATGTGACACTCTACAAAATCTGAGAATGGTTCACTGATTTCATATTACAAAACCTGAGAATAGATTAGGAATTGGATTTTTGATTCACATGTTTAATATATATATTCCATTATGGGGTATGTGTGGACTGTTAGAGTTCATATATGGAGATTTGTGGATTTTGTTATGCATTTGAGAGTGTGGATTGACACTTAAAACCAATGTTTGACTGAATAGTTAAAATGCAACATTCACATAGGGGTTATGTACATTTAAGCTTAACTGATCATGACTAGACCTAAGCATGCACTGATTTCCTAATGTATACACACATCTCACACTGTTTGTAAAAAAAACTGGAACCTAGGACTGCACTTAAACCTGTGAGCTGATTTCCATTGTTCCTGAGAATGATGCCTATAGACACACATTGATTTGGTTATACAAATATGAGATTATGTTCCATGTTTAAACCATGTAGACACACTTACACAAGACTAAACCTGAGTACACACCCTACACAATTCTATACACACACACTCTTAGTCCCCTCTCATAAATAACCACACATCTGAACTTATATACACACACACCACTGCCTTCACTCAATACCTGAGAATTAGTTTCCCTTCCCTTCTTTTAAACTGAACTAGGATGAGTATTTAATGAGAATTCTCATACTTGTGTTGGTTGTTTTCATGTTGATTTAGAATTGGTGTGGAATGGTGTTTTGGTTAATTAAATGATTGTTCAATATTAAAACTGATTTTCATTCAATATTAAACTGTCTTGTTCTCTTCATAAAACTGGGAATTAACTTATTTTCCTTAACTGTCATTGGTCCTAGTTATGAACTGTCATGTGTTTACTAAAACCTTCACTGTTTTTTCCATTTTCCAGGTTCCCACACTGTTCTAGGATTTCACACACACATGCTCACATGTTAGCAATATACAGCTCACTGATTTTCCAGGATTCTCACACACCCTTGTATCACTGTCATGCCTTGTCCTATATACTGTCACATTTCACTGATTTTGTGTACATACATTGTTTACCTATGAATCTATACACACACTACAACATGAGGATTTAAACACTGTTTCCCACATAGCCCTATATGATTGCCTATATATATATTTTGTATATGAATGTAGGCTTGAGGAGGAATGTAGGGTTACTTTTAAATAAGTTAAATGTATGTTATATTAGACATTACTAATTGAACTATCTAGGCAATAGCCTATACATGCGTGTGTGTGTGTATATATATATATATATATATATATATATATATATATATATATATATATATATATATATATATATATATATAATATATAATATATATATAATGATTGTATGCATATATCTACTTGTAAATATGATTGCCTGGTTTGGTTTAGGCTTATGTTGAGTGCTAGCTCAACTTGGGTTGGCTTGTGCTTGTATTTGGGTGCTAGCCTGGGGTTGGTTAGGCCTAGTGAGACTTATTAGACTCGTTTGGGTTAGGCTTGACCTAGTTGACCTAGTTTGACTAGTATGGTTGACTAGAGTTGACCAAGTGTTGACTATAGCCTAGTTTGACCTAGACAACATGCAGATGCATTATAGATTACATTTATCATCCCCTGTATACATCTTGACTTGTGTTGCTCCAACTAGGAGTCAGGTACCTCATCTCGGACAGTACATTTACTTCAGACATTCGGATACCAGACGAGTACATTCTCTGATCATTTCATAACTTGCTTAGAATTATATTTCTGCTCTAGTTTACCTTATTTGATGCTGTCACGATATTATCATGGATTGGTACTATATGGATCCCTACATTGAGATGTTATTCCCCTCGGGAGCATCGGATACATCATGTTATGTGTTTTATGTACATCATGTATTTCTCGCTCTCATGTTATTCATGTTTCTTATGTGCTTCATGTTCGTTCATGCATGCTCGTGTACTCTCATGTGCTCTCATGATTCGGTCATATTTTTCATGTATCTCATGTATAACCTATACTTCATGTGCACTCATTTATGAGCCTTCATGTGAATTTCATGTGTACCCATTTATGGGCTCCCATGTGAACTTCATGTGTACTCATGTATGAGCTCTCATGTATACTTCATGTGCACCCATTTATGGGCTTCATGTGAAAACCATGTACGTAACATAACTTGTCTGGATCCTTGTGTATTGATTGGGGTATGGGGGAGTATAAATAGTCATGTGAACAATTCCAAAGCAGAATAGCCATCTACGCCTCTTTAGTATAGCCATGTGCAAATCAAGTTGTTCACATGTCGACTTTGTACTCTAAATCACTAGTCACTGGTAGCTCTCTACTTATAGTAGATATTTCTATTACAGTTCTCTCTCTGTTTACTTCATGTACTTTCTTTCAGTTTCATGTATCGTACTTCTTGCATGTTTATATTCTCCAACCTGTTATGATCTGTGTGAGATGTATTGTGCTCGCTCCCATCCTGACTGGACCTGTTGAAAATTTTACAGAGGATGATGAGGAACCCTGCACCCCTTACCTTGGAGCTTGCCTAGATGACACTCGCGACCTGGACCCCTGGGGAGGTTCAAGCAGTTGCTGAGGATGATACCTATGCTTAGTATAAATAGCTTAGGCTGTTCTTCTTTTCATGATTAGTTGTTGTCCTTGTTTTCAGAGTTGTATATTTAGAGATGTTGAGACTGGTAGTTGTTAAGACTTGTTATTTCATTTCTGTTGTACCTCAGTTGAGGATTTCTTTATCTATTCCATCATGCTACATTCTATCTTAGATTGTGATTGAGTTGTACCTTCTGTGATTAGCCTCCAGTTGGATATTATTCTATATTATGTTAGTTATAGTTCATGGCCTAGAACAGCGTTCTATCGCCGACACTGCGGCGTAGGCTGGGCATTGTTACGTACTCGTACCCTCACGGTGGGTGCGGGTCGTGACATTGAGCCTTATTGATAATGACTCGGGCTCCAGTCATATCCGTGTTGCGAATCGTGCAGACATAAATGAATGCGAT
Organism: Iris pallida; assembly: GCA_029216955.1. Lineage (NCBI taxonomy): Eukaryota > Viridiplantae > Streptophyta > Magnoliopsida > Asparagales > Iridaceae > Iris > Iris pallida. The sequence continues at coordinate 1,034,664 of JANAVB010018197.1, forward strand.
GCACCTGAATCAAATAATACTGATGTTGGAAAAGAGTTGACGAGAATGGTACCTGCCACCACCTCACCTGATGCTAACTCTTCCTCTACGGTCAAAGCTATAGCCTGACCTTGCCTTCTTGGTGCTGGTCCCCTCTGATGGTGACCTCTCTGCTGGTTCTGAATCTGAGCTTGGGCATACTGCTGAGCCTGAGGCGGCAATGGCTTCGGAGGCTGATACTGCTGCTGCACTGGTACTGGAGCCCTAACCGATGGACTAGTTAGGTTTGATAATGACAAACTGGCTCTATTTGGACAGGACCCTATCTTGTGATCCGGTGCCCCATAAGCCAATCACAATCCCTGTGCTCTGCGATACACTGATACTACGTGTCCTGGCTTTCCACAATGAGTGCAGTCCATTGCGGAAGATTGCTTCTGCTTTTGTTGCTGAGGATACGCCGGCGTCGAGTGCTGAACCGACGAAACTGTGGTCGTCCGCCTAGGAGCTCCAATAGTCAAAGCCCTAGCTGCCGGGGCTGGTGCTGAAGACTGGGACATCTGCCCATGAGATCTCTTCCGTCCTCCACTTCTATCTACAATCCTCTGCGAAGTATACTCATGCCTCTTCGCTGCTCGCAAGACGGCATCAAACGTGTGGTGCTCAAACTGCTCCACTGATATGATAATCTCTAGGTGGAGCCCCTGCTGGAATCGCTGGGCTCGATCCAGTTCGGTTGCCACCAAGGTAGGAGCAAACCGACTGAGTATAGAAAACTCGGTCGCATATCCATCGACCGTCCTGTCCATCTGCTTAAGATTGGTGAATCTCGTCTGCAGATCATACCGAGCTACTACGTCAAAGTACTTGGTCTGGAACTTGTTGCTGAACACCGCCCATGAGACAGGCGTCGGTAATCCAACTGCTAGCATCGCCCACCAACTGTGGGCTAAGTCCAGTAACTGTAGGCGCACAACGGCCACCTTCTCATTCTCAGGAATCCTAGCTGCTTCCAGGATAACCTCTATGTCCGAAAGTCATACATCAGCAACAATAGCATCTTCAGTGCCGTCAAAGAAAGGAGGGTTCAGACGCTTGAAGCTGTTGGTCGTGTTGTTCCCTAGGTAACCAACTCTGTCCATGTCATCTTGTATTGTCTGGTGTGGGGCATTACCCTGACGATTTTGAGATACAAGCAATTCCCTTATGAGACCAACCAGGGTTCCATTGTCAGGCTCTGCAGGCTGGACGGGTTGAACTGGGGGCTCTGGATCCCCGGAATGCATAACTCGAGAGGCTGCTCCAGAGTGCTGGGCTTGGTCTCCAGGTTGCTGCTGGTCCACTGAAGGTGCTCTGCCTTGCTGATCTGTAGGACCAGGAACAATGCCACTGAAGAAACGACATGGAGAACCATAAGGAAGGACCATGATAGATCGAGGATATAAACATGTGATCAGGTCAAGATTTCAGAAGGATTAGAAGAAACGAGTAGAGATCGAGGGCGAGTGCTGATTGAGACATCTATTCAGTAAAACCCTCACGCATCTTGATTTACAAGACCTGCATGGGCCACCACTTAAACGGTGTCACCCCCCAGAACCAGAATACTGGAGAACGGGGGACAGACATAGCCAGCTACGTACATTGAAGTGAATCCCACCTCGTCATACGGTCACGGCTGTCTAAATGCATGAGAGTTTACTACAAGCCAATAGTCTCTTAGGGTCAAGAACAAGCCTAGTGTCTCAATCTTAAGCAAGCAAGTAAATGTAACAAGATGGTAGATTGTCATGCCCCAGAACCAGAATACTGGAGAGCGGGGGCAGGCATAGCCAGCTACGTGTATTAAAATAGATTCCATCTCGCTATACGGTCACGGCTGTCTAGATACATGAGGGTTTATCTACAAGCCAGCAGTCTCTTAAGGTCATGAACAAGCCTATTGTCTCAATCACAAGCAAGTAAGTAAAAGTTACAAGATGTATGATCATTAAATATACAATAATAAGGCGTCCCAAATATTACATATTCAGCTGATCATGAAGCTAGTCGTTACAAAATGTGAGGACTAGCAAGAGTTTAGTCATACATGATCAACCCTAGGATCTGTCAATCATGTTACAACCCGTAGGCAGACAGTAGTTAAATACAATCGAGCTAAACAGGTGCTCGTCGGCTAAACGCCTCAAAAGAATATTTTTACAATAAAGTGGGAGAGCAAAAAATAAACCCACTCGTTGCCCGGGTTACGTCTAGTCGCCACCATCGGGCTGGATAGTCGGTAGATCCTCTGGAGCTGCTCCGAAATCTGGCCATACAAAACCAGCTGGGTCAGACCCCAGAAAGAGCAAGTGCCACAAAGGAAGCTTCACTTAGGAACTAAAACCAGCAATCAGCACAAGATATAAATAAGGTAAAAACTGGAAATAAAGAAAATACATCAGGATGATATACGACGAGATAACCATGGAACTATTCAGATAACCAGATTACAACCCGTAAACCAAACAAGGACCGGGGTTGCAACCCTTCGTCTGAACAGGACTTGGAATTCTCACCATTTATCGGTAAAATAAATACAAGCATTCTGGTCATGCAGTAGTCTGGAACAGGATCAGGACAAGGCTAGACAGGTTAGACTCCATCTAATCACTTCACGGCCAAGCAAGAACTACGGCTTGATACTTTAACTAACTAGGGTTATCACAGGCCTAATTACTAGCAAGATACAGTGAGATTATTCCACAGCCACAAGTCTTGCAGTCCATCCAGGTTACCCAGGTCGAAATTAGGGGTTGAATTCAGGAGGGTACACCGTCCAGGAAATGCATGTACCCTTAAGTAGCTTGAAAGGTGCAACACATGACAGTGTGCTGGAAATGTGCCCTACTCGACGGCAGGCTACAGATCCCAGGCGCGCCCAGGTAACGGGATTGCCTGTAGCTGGGAAATCTCTTCATGACTAATATGTTAATCTAGTTATTAACCTTAGTCCATTTCAATAGGTACTCCTGACCGTGGTACTCAGGAGCTCCCTCCCTAGATATGATGCAAGACAGGACTGGTTTATTTGTACAAGCACAATCGCCCACGGTGTCCATGTTATTATACAGGTCATGTCATGTCAGGTAGCCGTCGCAACAGCTATTCGAGATAATTATGTCAGGTGTACTTGTCAGGAGTGTGCCACGACGGGCCACTATCAGGTCATGTCAGGTTAGTCATGTCAGGAGTGCACCACTACGGGTCACTGTCAGGTCGTGCTCAATTACCAGTTCTAAACATATTAAATAAATCCATGATTATCAAGTTCATGACAAAAGACGTAAGGATATAAAATGGACGCAAAATATCTAATAAAATATCAATATTCAGGGCTATAGAAGAGCCATGCGGCTATGGCCTATGCGGCCAGGAATGATCACATGCGGCTGGAAGAGAACAGCCCATGCGGCTGAATGGATATGGATTCATGCGGCCCGAAATCCGAGTTCATGCGGCTCGAAAAGGTCGGTCTCAAGGCAGTGCGGGCGTTTGGCGCATGCGGCTGCAGGAGCTTATGCGGTCAGGAATGGAGGGGTCTCATGCGGCTGAAGGGAATCAGGATCTATGCGGCTCGGGATCAGTCAGTCATGCAACTGAGAGGACTCGGGTCCTCATGCGGCAGCGGAAGACTGCGGTCTATGCGGCTCGCGAGTATTAGAGTTTATGCGGCTCGGGATGGGCGAAGTCCCATGCGGCAGCGGGGAGCAATGCCTATGTGGCTGGGAGCAAGGGTGCATATGCGGTTCGGGAAGAAGGGCCCCATGCGGCCGAACTAAATGCTTGCCGCATGAACTTGTCATGCGGTCAAGTCCAGTCGATAGTGCATGCGGTTTCGAAGCTGACTTGCCGCATGAATATTCATGCGGTCAAGTGCTATCATGCGGCTCGGAACTGTGCTTCTTCTCCAAATTTCCGAGAAGAAGTACACCATAAGCCATGGCTTCCAAGCTGCATAACTCTATCATCCGGAGCCCAAATCCGAACTTCCATAGGTCAAAATGGGGTAGAACGAGATTCTCTACAACATGGAACCATCAAAACTAGGAAATAACAAGATTAAGTAGATCAAAACCCAAAAATCCGAAAATAAAGTAAATATAGATCTATAAGAATCTAGCCATGGAAAGTGAAAATGTCAAGTTCTAAAGTATGTTAAAATGCTGTAAGGAAGAGAATGAAGCAATAAAATTGGAGTTCCTCCATGAAGCAAGTTGCACTTGCTTAGACCTCTCTCTTCTCTCTCGGGTAGGTAAGAAGTAAATGAGGAAGAAGAAGATGAGTAATGAAGAGAGAGAAAGAAGAAATGGTAATAAATATCAAAGGTGGTGGTAGGTAGGGGGTTCATCCATGGTTCATGATAGACCAAAGAAAACCGAACCAAGCCAAGATGCAAGCTAAACAAGAAATTATGCAATACAGAATAAAATATGTACACGTATTCCAAAAATACGTAATACGGACAACAGGCATTACATAGATCATCAGACACACAAAGTAAGGCATCCTAAACATTACATATTCAGATGATCATGAAGCTAGTCATACAAAATACGAAGACTAGCAAGAGTTTAAGTCATACATGATCAACCCTAGGATCTGTCAATCATGTTACAGCCCGTAGGCAGACAGTAAGTAAAGTTGTAAACGAGCTAACATTTGCTCGGCGGCTAAACGCCTCAAAAGAATATTTTTACAAGGGAGTGGGAGAGCAAAATAAGAACCCACTCGTTGCCAGGGTTGCGCCTAGTGGTCACCATCTGGCGACATGAAGATCCTCGGGAGCTACTCCGAAATCTGGCCATACAAAACCAGCTGGATCAGACCCCAGAAAGAGCAAGTGCCACAAGGGAGGCTTCACTTAAGAACTAAAACCAACATATTAGCACAAGAGACATAAAGGATAATAAAAGACACGAGTTAGAGAAGATAAGGTGATAAACGATAAGACAACTAAGCGACTATTCCGGTAGCCAAGTTACAACCCGTAAACCAAACAAGGACCGGGGTTGTAACCCTTCACCTGAATAGAGCTTAGTCTCCAACCAATTATCGACAAGAGTAAAGCATAACAGTAATGTGCAGAAATAACCATGTACTGGTCTTGTCTAGGCAAGACTAGATGGGACTCCATCCATCAATAACGGCCAAGCAATGAGTACGGCTTGATACTTTAACTAACTAGGGTTATCACAAGCTTAGTTACTAACAAGATGCATCGAGATGTTCCAACGGCCATAAGCCCTGCAGACTTAATCCAGGTTATCCGGTCACAAGTTGAGAGAGTTGGATTAGGTGACTTAGAGGTGCAACACATGACAGTGTGCTGGAAATATGTCCTACTCGACGGCAGGCTACAAGTCCAATTAAAGTGCCCAGATAACGGGACTGCCTGTAGCTGGAAAATTCCTTTACGAACTACTTGATCAATCTAGTCATTATTCTAGTCAGATTCAGTATGAATTCCTGACCGTGGAAATCAGAAATTCATATCCTAGACATGATATAAGACGAGACATGTAGCTTATACAAGCACAAACACCCACGGTGTCAAGACAAGAGTTACTTAGCAAGGCATGTCGAGATCATCATATAGGTTTACTTTGTCAAGTCAAGGGTGCGTCACAACGGACCACCATCAAGAAGTATCATGTCCAGTTACTTGTCAAGAGTGCACCACGACATATCACTATCGAGAATTATCATGAATGAGAGAAACTTGCATAAAATAACTAGTGACATATTCTTGAAGCCAATAAAAAGATCTACAACTTTCATGTTGGAAGTTGGGGGAAATTCTGACCACAAATTATGCAAATAAGACATAAAATAGCCAAAACAGGTACTATACGGCCTATTCTGCGACATGCGGCTCATGCGGCCCATTCGCGACATCTATGCAGCTCAACTGCGACATAAGGCTCATGCGGCCCATTCATGACATCTATGCGGCTCAACTGCGACATGGGACTTATGCGGCTCAACTGCGACATGGAGCTTATGCGGCCCATTCGCGACATCTTATGTGGCTCAACTGCGACATGGGGCTCATGCGGCCCATTCGCTACATCTTATACGGCTCAACTGCGACATGAGGCTCATGCGGCCTATTCGCGACATCTATGCGGCTCAACTACGACATGAGGCTCATGCGGCCCATTCGCGACATCTTATGCGGCTCAACTGCGACATGAAGCTCATGCGGCCCATTCACGACATCTTATGCGGCTCAACTGCGATATGGGGCTCATGCGGCCCATTCGCGACATCTATGCGACTCAACTGCGTTATGGGGCTCATGCGGCCCATTCGCGACATCTTATGTGGCTCAACTGCGACATGGGGCTCATGCGGCCCATTCGCGACATCTATGCGGCTCAACTGCGACATGGGACTTATGCGGCCCATTCGCGACATCTTATGCAGCTCAACTGCTACATGGGGCTCATGCGGCCCATTCGCGACATCTATGCGGCTCAACTGCGACATGCTGCCAGATAAACATAGAAGATGACCAAATAATCATTTAGCCATAACTTCCTCAAAATAAGTCAAAATCTAACTTTTCAAAGGTCCATTTTGGGTAAAATTGAATTCTCTACAACATGGAACAATCAAAACTTAAAAATAATAGAGTTTAATAGATCAAAACCCAAGAAAATCGAAAATAATACAAACTTAGATATACATGAATCTATCCACCAAAATAAAAAATGTCAAGTTCTAAAGTGGAGTAAAATCAAGTAAGGAAGAGAATAGAACAATAAAACTTGAGATCCCTCTTGAAGCAAGTTGTACTTGCCTAGAACTTGGTAGGTGGGAGGAGTAAATGAAGAAGATGAAGAAATTAAATGAAGAAGTGAATGAAGAGAGAGAGAGAGAAGGAGGTCTGCCATCGCGAAGTTGGGTCGGCCAGGGGCTGTTGCTGCCATTGCGGCTTCTAGTCCAGCGGTGCTCTGGCCGGTCCAGCGGCGCTCTGGCCGGCCGACAGTGGCCGCAGCGGCGCGCGCGTGGGGAAGGGTCGTGCGCGCGCGGTCTTGGGGAAGGAGGAGAGCTAGGGTTTTTGAAGTTTCGAGTTTCTCTGATCTATATATGCATATATAGGGAGATCGGGTTTTTTGTGCTGGGGCTTGGGGAATTGGCTGGTCCGGTTCTGGGCTGGCCTGGCTTGCTATGTTTCCTTTTTTCCTTTTCTTATATGTAATTAATTTATATATATACATATGTGTATATACATACTAATATATATTAATATATATACACATACACACCTATATCTTTATATACTTATATATATCTACACATATATATACACACACACATATATATATACACACACATTTATACACACACACACACACACACACACACACACACATATATATATATATATATATATATATATATATATATATATATATATATATATATATATATATATATATATATGTATATATGTTTATACTTTAATAAATTATAAATGTATTTGCACACCTATATATATATGTACCACATGTATTCATGTATATACCCTAATAAGTTATAAATACATTTACATGCCTATATATTCAATATATATATCCTGATATTTATACATATATATATATATATACCACAAATTCCATATAAACAATAAAATATTATAAATATAATCAATATTAATAATATCTAATAGTAATAAATATATTTAGTTAATCACCACAAAATAATAATAAAATAATTAAATGGTGGTTTGGTGAATCCATACTACTCACCTTTATCCGGGTCCAGAAAATTGTACAAATATGGTAAAACAATATTTAATAATAAAATATCAATTTTGTACAAATATTCAAATAATTAAAAATGTACATTGTTACCCAAAATAATTTAGGAACTATTTGTAAACACATAAAATATGCCTATATGGTCGTCTTTGGTCCCATTTCATGCCTACATGTAAAACCCCTAAACTTCTACTGATTTTTTTATATATAAAATTGGTACCGATTAATTTTTTTGTATTTGTACGTCTCAATAGCGTATTGTACGTCACACGCAAGATTTTTTTTCCTTTATTGCTCGACGAGTGCAAATATGTGCGAGCGTACATATTTTTAGAAAAACGTTTTCAATTTTCGAAGTGATATATAAAATAATTATTTTTGCCATTATACCAAATTTTTAAGTTTGTTATTTTAAGCCTTTTTTCTTTATAACATTTATTAATAATAAATTATATTTTATTATATACTAGAAAAGCATAATTTTGTATAAATAATTATGCATACATATCTCATAATTAATTATTAGCTTATTTTAAATAAATAGAATAATTTTCGAAATTATTATTATTAGTATTTTTGGAAAACATATTTTAAAATTATTGTGGCAATTTAGATCTTGATTTGATTTTTGGATTTATTTAAATAGATTAAATTAATATCTATATTTGGAATTTGAATTATCTTATTTGATTTTAAACTAAAGGATGGAAATTAATTAGATTTAAATTGATTTTGATTTGGATTTGAAATTTGTTGAATTGATTTAAATTAGTAGATGGATTATCTAATTGGGTTAAATAAATCCTAGTCCTTATCCTAATGGGATTCCCACCTCCTATAAAAGGAGAGGTACTTGCCCTCTTTTTCTGGAGAATTCTCCATAATTATTCTCCACAAATATTTCTCTCCACAAAGGAGTTGTGCATCGTGTCTGTGGTCGTGCCCTTCCCCTTTCACTATATCTTTTCCAGTACAAATACAAATATCTTCTCCGTATTCGACATGCCGGACACCACTTCGTCTCCGTGTCGTGCAGGACGCAATGCCAAACCTAAATGACATCACCTAACCCTAGTTTGCCCCCTTTCCTGGCCTTGCTCGCCGCCACCACCGCCCGGCAGTGCCACCACCCTCATCATCCTCAACACCACAGCACCACTGCTGTCAACACCACCCTCCGCACAACCGACCACCTCCTCACCTCGCCTCTGCCTACCGACACCCCAACTATCGTCACTATACCTGATCATGCCGCCGCCTAATTCCTGGCAACCACCCCGATCTCCTCCCACAATTCAGGCCAGCCCTAAATCAAAATCCAACCACCACCCGCTGGGGCAACACCACCGTGTGCGCCACCACCATCAACACCCATCACCACCACCGTCCTCACCAAACAAACCAAAAGATGAAGGAAAATCCCTTACCTAATACTCCCCGCCGCCAGGGCCGAGACCGACTGGAACGCCGGCGTGTCCTAGCCGAGCGCCTGACACGTCGAGCCCCAATTTTAGCCTCCATTGACCGCTGCCGGAGTCGCCACCTGCTGACAGCATAGCGCGCAGCAGCTCCCTGTCCTCGACTCCCCCGAGCGCCACCCGCGCGTGCATTCCGACGGATATCCGCCTCTGCCGGTGACGTCGAGACCCGCGTCAACCCCCGTCTGGCTGCAGGTCCTGCGTTCGACCGTGTCGTCGGAACAACGACCCAGATATGCGCAGTCCAGCCTCCGCCGTGGTCAAGCGCCGACCGCCGCGCTCCGGAGCTTGCTTCCGACTTCCTCCACCGTGCGCCAGCCTCCGCGACCCTTCGTCCAGAGCAGCTGCGTCACCCCACGCCACCGCATCCTCCGACCCGCGATCCAGCGGCACCCCTTGGCACGGCAAGCCCCGATCTGGTAAGTTCCCCTCCCGTTTTCCCTCTCTCTCCACTCCCCTCTCCTCACTCTTCCCCTTTCTTTTCCTCTCTCTCTCACTTTCCTGGATTGAGAGCTCTGCAGCTCTATTAATGTATCATATTAATTAGTAATATTATTATCATTATTAGTATTATTATTATTCTTATTATCATTTTTAGTATTATTATTATTCTTATTATTATTATTATTATTATTATTATTATTATTATTATTATTATTATTATTATTATTATTAGTATTATTATTATTAGTGTTACCCTTATTATTATTATTATCATTATTATTTTCCTGATTATTATGGTTGCTAGTATCATTAGTTATAGTAAAATTTTATCGTTAGTTATAAATATATATATATATAAGTAAAAGAATTTTATGCAATAAATATTTTACTAGTATAAATTTTAGAGTGGTTTTCCTAAAAACAAAAGTTTCTAAATAGTGTTTAAAGTTTGAGCAAAAACTAAAGTTAGTTTTAAATCCTAAAATTAAATTATAGTTTTTGCCCAAAATAATTTTTCTAGATTTTTAACATTTTATATAGATATTACTAAAGAAAAAGATATAATTATATACAAAATATTTCCTTGTCTCCTCTAAATATTTACTTTAGACAATTAAAAATCTTGTGTTCAAATATTTTCAAAAAATATATATAGTACGATTACTTTCTGAAGAAATTCTCTCCAATTCTTTTTCTTGGTCACGACTGATCCCTCGTTCCTGTATTCATGCAAATTTGGACTTCTTCACACCGAACATGGCTATTGGACTAATTGGACTTGTCAGATCATCGCACTATCAGACGACACACCAGGCAAGACACCTTACCTTTACTGTTTAATTTTTTAATCAATATCATGCATACTTTTTCTTATTTTCAGCAAATAAAATGTTGTTCTTTCAAAACTATATATAGATGCAAATTATTATACTTTATGCAATTGGCTTAGAGTTAAGGGACTACCACATGTTTAGAGCATCTCATTAACTGTCACGATGTGCCACGGGTTGTGTGTGAGTTATGAGTCGCATATAGTTTCGGACTTGCGTACCGACCGTACATCAGTGCGTACAGGCCGTGCGTTAGGATATAACTGCTAATAGATTGTGTAGAAGACTTGGCAGTTATTAAGGATTAAACAGTGTCGTGGAGTCGACACATGTATAGTATCATGGGGAGGGGGAGACAATTATTAGCGTAGGGGCTACATGTTTATTACACACATAGATTTGGGCCGATAGCGTCTCGTATGAGCGCTACTTACTGCCCCGGGGCCGATAGTTCTCGTATGAGAGCTACTTTCTGCCCATGGCCGATAGTGTCTCTTATGAGCGCTACCTACTGCCACTCTCTCTCTCTCTCTATCTATGTTGAACACCTAAGCTCCTGCGTAGAACGTTGTCTTCTAAAGTGCATTATTCCACCTAGAATGGTTAGGAACCTTTACTCATGCATACTTTTCTGTTGAGCTTTTATTATTCAGTTTATTGGCATGATATTATGTGTCTTGTTACGTCCCTCTGAGAACGTGGTGATCTCTCCAGGTGTGTTTCGTGTTTTCTTACAGGTGCTCTAGCTAAGGCCATGACTTGCGCTCTATTCTTCGAGGATGATTGCACTTCGATCGTTTTTGCTTCGTTCGTCAAAATTATTTTATTTCTCATGTATTTCGTCCCTTGCTTGTTGGTAGTGGATTTGTCTCCGCCTAATATATTGTACAAATACATTTCCATAGATGATTATATGAATTCTTTATTTTTCTTTATTTTGTGGATGAGATTAGTCGTTATGGTTTATACTGCATATTAACGCTTATGTATGCATACGAGGTTTCCATATATTGGAGTATTCTTACGTATCTATACAGCTGGCATGTCTACGTACTTGGTCACACGTATTTTGGGACTGGGGCGTTACATATTTTTGTGGTGGCCCATACAGGTCAAGTTTGCCGTTTCGGTTACATGACTGTATCGAATAGGCCTGCAATATAGGATTAGAGTCTAGAATCTCATCCACCTACTTGACATCCTTTCTTGACTTCAAATTCTGAACTCTTGTTTGACCTCCTTGATTTGCATCTTGCTTGACTTATTCTACCGTAAATTCTTAGTTTTGTGCTTAGTGACAACTAGGAAGATGACTACACTAGTATATGCTCATAGGTCATGTAACTCCTTCTCCCGAATTTTTTTCTTTTCTTCAAAAATCTTTATTTTATCTTGATTACTGCGTTTAAATAAAATCTTTGGTCGAGACTCGACAGATGATATTTGATCAAAACTAGTTAAATTAAATATTTTGAAAGGTTCTAATCTTGTTTGAATATAAATATTTATTAAATAAAATTATCGGAATTATGAAAGAGGTTGTTTATTATTTTGAACGTTTATTAATTAATTCAATTTATTTTATTTTATATCATGATTAGAAATAAATCCCCCCCTTGAAAACAATATAAAACGTTATTTTTACTATTATCTTTGTATTACAAAATTAGCTAAATATCTTATGGTTTGAAAGGCGTAAATAGTTTGAATGAAGCTTTGACGAATAGTTAGTACATTAAACTATTTTTATGGTATCAAATATTATGTCTATTACTTGAATTAAGTTTTGATTTCGAAATATTCTTTTAAACTATTTTGTAGATACCAAATACAATTTCTAACTTGTTATGATAATCTATTAAAGGTATGAATTCGTATGATTAAAAGTATTTGGAGGATATTAATAGATTAGTTTAAATATTATTAAGATTTGATTAACTAGTTTTAAAGTTAATCTAGTTATACTAGGAAAGTATATCTACTCGGATTCTCCATAGGACTAGGAGTCTCTCTTGTCCACTCTGTGACCTATTTAAGGAGCCACCACCACAACAACCGTGCTTTTCCCTGCCACCAGCATCACCCTTGCTACCAATTTCCGACCATCTCCTCGTTCCCCTCCTAGTCTCCCTCCCTGGTGTCGCCGACACCATCACCGCAAAACACTCGCCCACATCATCGTCTCCCTTCCCCACCATTCCAGTCCTACACCACAGCCAGAACAATACAAACAGCAAATCTCACCACCACCACAGGATTCATCGTGTCCGGACCCGTGTTGTCCGTGTCCTTGCCTACATCTCATTCTTCACATCAATACAATCCTCGTGTCCGAATCGGACACAGAAACATGGAGGTATTAGAAGGAGATCCAAATACAAAGAAAAAAAAAAGAAAACTCGGACCTTAACCTTGACCCGTGCCTCCACGTTCCAACAACTGCGTCGATGGCCAGAGTCGCTGACCCAGATCCGAGCCGTTCACCTTGCCGAGCGCAGTACCGCACCTCGACGGAGATCCGGTGCTCGAGCTCGCTCCCCGTCCAGCGCCGCCCCTCCGGTGAGCACGGGCTTTCGCCGCCAGCCGGGTCGACGTCTCCGTCAATGACGAGCGCCCGACTCCGTCCTTCCCGACTCGGAGCCTCCCGCGCCTTAGCTGCCTCCCGCGTCGTGGCCGAGGGACCACGGTGGCTGACCTTTCGCGCCCTCCGTCTGGATCCAGCCGCCGCTCCCTCCTGGGGCGTGGATCCGCCTTGGCCGCCTCCTGTCGCCGTACCAGCGCCGGTGGGGCCGAGTCTCCAACAGTGCCCGACCGCTCCACCGAACTCACCGCGAGTAGCCGCGTGGAGAGGCGGATCGGAGCCGTTGCTTCCTCGGGCGTCCGCGATCGGAGCGCCCGACCTCGAGCACCGCCGAGACTGAGCCATCGGTCACCCTCGAGCGCCGCAAGACCGGAGAAAACCGCCGCGAGCGCCCGACCCTTTCTGTGGTCGAGCCGGACCTGCGCGCACGCGCCTCCCCGTGCGCCTCCACCGACGCCGCGCTTTCCAGAGCACCCGCCGAGCCGTCGACATCGTCGCCGCCGCCGCCACTCAGATCCGCTCCGCCGCTCGCTCATTGTCTCGCCAAGCCCGGCGACCGCACCCCTGGGCACCACTTCCCGGTGCTCCGCCTCCGCCTAGGCCCCACCTCAGTTGGCCGCCCGCCTGCAGCTCCGTACGGCGCTGGCTTGCGAGCTGCACGAAAGCGCATCCCCAGCCCTTGCTCCGGTCCCCGCCACCGTTGGCCGAGCGCGCGCCGGCGATCCCCTCGTCCAACCCGGTGAGTTCTCTCGAACTCTACCCCTCTCTTTACTTTTCTTGTGACTAGTGAAGAAAAGAGAGAACTGGGGATAAGTATTGGCATTATTTAATTATTGGTTCACTCCAGATTGCAACCGTGCATATAAGTATAATACGAATAATAGTATTATAAGTAAATGTATAAATATTGTTATATTAATTTATTAATATTATCAGTAATATTCTTATGGTTAATAATAATATTTGATTGTTTAATTATTATTAATTTTGTTTGTTTCAATAATATTGTTATTCATTAGAATATTTCTAAAAGTATTATTATATAGTTTTCGAATTTAAAAGGCTCGACAAAATTATGACTTTCATACTAAGTTCCGAGTATGACATATATTTCTAAACTGATTATTGGTTAGCCACTATTTTCGCGGTTACTGTATTGCGATTATAATTCAATTAGAAAATTATATTATTAGTTTTCAAAATATATTATAATAAATATTTTCTAAATTAGTTAGATATATTTATATTTATAATTTTCCTTCGATCCCTACCTTTACCGTACGTGACTAGTCATATATATTCATGTTTCTTGTGTTTCTGATTAACTCACATCGACCCTAGGCTAATCGGAGTAGTCTGAACTCAATGGAATTTGTCGGTTTCACAAGCAAAGGACCTCAGGCAAGTGCACTTTCTGATTGCTTTCCGATTCATAGTAGTCTTTTCATTTCATGTCTATACATATATCTTGCTGCTTGTTGACACGCTCGTCACACGGAGTTTTCGGGAGGGAAAATATCTTAGTATACATGTGGACTACCCAGAACTATCCCATTGTCTTTTCGTGAATGCTAGCCGCTGCGCACGACACGTGCAGTGTGTCTTATTTACCCCTAGCCGTCCACATGTCGAAACGGATATTTCACACCACCTAGATAGATGTCTTTTATTAGTTTTTTCCTTATTTACTTCTCTATCGTACCATGTCATCAGTTTTCTTACCAGCTTTTATATTCCATATGCTATTTTCATGTCTTGTTAATTCTATTGTGTTTTGCATTGCCGTCGGTTTGTGTACTTGTTCCAATCCTGACTGGATAACCAACATTTTTCAGGTTTAGCCGCGATCACTCTTAGCACTGGGAAGACTTGGGTATGCTGAAGACAACCTAGAAATAGAAAACACTTGTATCAATTTCATTAATTGTAAAATCTTGTATTTTCTTTAATTATACATGTTGTAATAAATGTAGAAATGTGAATGAGCATCAAATATTATTTTATTTGAGCATTTATTTCTTGTGGGCTTGACAGCGTTCTACCGCCGACTCTGCGGCGTAGGCTGGTTTGGACACGTCTCGTATCCGAAAAGCGGGTGCGGGTCGTGACAGGTCAACCACATGGCTAGAAGGATTACATGGACAATTAGTGTACATTGAGGTCTTATTTGAGTTATAAAGACATTTTTCCTAAAAATATGATTTTAAGGATTAGTTAATTCCAAGTTGGGTAGTAGCATATTACCGCCTTCAAAGGATAGTTGGAATTTCATTTGCTATTACAAGGTGGTATACACAAGATGATAGCTAGATCGAGGAAACAAAAATTTATGATTTATGATTTTGGAAATTGCGAAATAGTTTATGATTTATTGGGATATGAAACCGATTTGAGAAACATCTTGGAATTATAACACACGATTTACGGTTAAGTTCAAGTTTGGATATGTTAAAGTTTATCTCGAATTTATTAAAGTGTTCTAAATTATAAGTTATGATTTTGTAAATGACTAGAGAATATGGAGGGTTTATGATTTACGATTTATTAGAGAGTTTGAGGTTTTTAATTGGTAAGTCGTACGATTTATAAATTACAAGTTGTTAAATTTGGAGATTTAAAATTGAAGTAAAAGTTTGGTTTAATATATTTTGAAGGATATGAATTGACTCTGAAATTTTTTAAATTGTCTTGTGATTATAAATTCACTTTGATCTAGAAGTTTCAATTATGGATAATAAAAGTCTTGGTAAAAGGAATAAAATGAGTATGTAGATTGAATTGGGATATACTAAGAGTCATCTCAAGATCTTGAAGATTTTTTTAGGTTATGATATTGTTACGACTAGAGAATATGGTACATTTGATAAGATAAAGGCTATTTAAAATTGAATTTTTTTTTATTATGTCATAAAATTATTTAGATTTTTACGACTATAAGTTTTGGTTGTGAAGGTTTTTAGAAAATATGTTGACACATTGGAATAGGAATTCAATTTGATACAATTAGTACGGTTTTAATTGTGACAAGAGATTTTGAGTTGATTAAAATATTGAGCTTAAGTTTCGGATTGCTTTATAGATATGATAAGAGTTATCTCAAGGGTTATGAGAAATAATTTAAAATTTTAATAGTTAAGATCATTTTGGTAGATGATTTTGAGGAATACTTTGAGGAACTCCCATGTCATAGAAATAGACCATATAGGCATTAGTTTTCCTATGAATTACCATCTTCTCTGTGGCCATGATTGATATGCTCAAGTGTAGTTAATCATCTAACCAACCATATAATTATATCTCAATCTTGACTAATCCGACCTTTCTTCGTGACCCTCTAACCATTGCAATTTTGAGATATGAGTCGAACGTTCCTTGATTGTATTCATCTAGGAGACCATCTTCTCTCTAGAAGCTGCGTCCATAAACTGTTTTACTAGATTCCTTAATTAATTTTACCATTATGCTTCCACTTGATCTTCCTAAAAGGTATGCATTAATTATCACTTCATCAACTCCCACTTTTTATTTTAGATCTTTTTGCGTGTCTTACCGTGACTTGGATATTTGGAGCACAACACTAGACTTTGTCTTCCAACAAATTGTATATGCAAGACCTAGACGAGCCTACCTTCATGTAGGTATATCACGTGCCACTAAAACCCTTAATTATCCTTGTACTTTATTTTTTTGACACGACTTTCGGGTCATAAAGACTAAATCATAACCCTACCATGGTACCGATATACTTTTCGACCACAAATAGGGACTCAATCTCGACTAAATTCTTTCAACCCGATATGTGATGATGTTCTACTTGATTTCCTTTAATGCTTAATTTTGTGCCTTACCTTGATTGCTTAACTCATTATCCCATCACACTACTAGTTTAACTCTAGTAAGTTGGATAGAATACCTCATGACCTAACCAACATTTTGTGGACCACATTGATAGGTTCACTTGAACCATAGAATTCAGTAGACCCTAACTTATCTAGTCAACCAAGCCGACTGTATAGGCCCAAACTTTGGGCAAGACTTAGATTTTAAAAGATCTTGGACTATTTAATTTCTTTCATCATCCACTACTCATATTTGACTATCTTATGTTACTATTATAGTCTAGTTTTGCAAGCTTACTCTTCATCGAGCTTGTTCGTGACATATGTTTATTGTGGACGCCCACTAATACATTGTTTAATCAGAACCGACGTATTATGGTCTGATCAACCATAGTGCACTTGGTTCGCTTTTTGTATATTGTTCAACGTGGATAGAGACATAGTTAAACCTGGCCTTTAGAATCCCATCCACGACTGCCTTGATAATTCCTTTGAAATTATTCGACCGCCTCCGAACCATGTATTCGTAATTGATAATGTCGTCATTGAACTCCTTATATCGTTTTCACCTTCACCGATTTTGGAAGGACGAAGGCACTTATTTCCTCCAGCTATCCTACCAATTATGACCATTGTTGCTATATCTCCATCCTAAACTCCTTGTCCTCTTTTTCGGCCCTATACTTACTATCATAACCCTCAAATTGCTTATTTAATTGTGAAACTAACTCGCTCTCTTAAATTGTGCCCTCAACCTACCCTCAAAACCTATCTTTTGGTACCATATTACTCCTTTGCATGTTATCATGACTAACTTTAACCCTTAACCTCTTAATTGTTGATTTAAACACATGACCCTTATTCACTATCCATGACCATACCCGTGTTATTTTCTATGATCTAGATCACGATTTCTTACGGCATGATTTTGTGATCGATTGTTCCCCCTCGATACCCTTTGTGCCTTCTCACCCCCTACTTATTCTTAATTTCGAGGACAAAATTCTTGTAAGTTGGGTAGGATGTAAAATCCCTAAACTTCTACTGATTTTTTTATATAAAATTGGTACCGATTAATTTTCTTGTATTTGTACGTCTCAATAACGTATTGTACGTCACACGCAAGATTTTTGTTTTCCTTTGTTGCTCGACGAGTGCAAATATGTGCGAGCGTACATATTTTTATAAAAACGTTTTTAATTTTCGAAGTGATATATATAATAATTATTTTTGCCATTATACCAAATTTCTAAGTTTGTTATTTTAAGCCTTTTTCTTTCTAACATTTATTAATAATAAATTATATTTCATTATATACTAGAAAAGCATAATTTTGTATAAATAATTATGCATACATATCTCATAATTAATTATTTGCTTATTTTAAATAAATAGAATAATTTTTGAAATTATTATTATTAGTATTTTTGGAAAAATATATTTTAAAATTATTGTGGCAATTTAAATCTTGATTTAATTTTTGGATTTATTTAAATAGATTAAATTAATATCTATATTTGGAATTTGAATTATCTTATTTGATTTTAAACTAAAGGATGGAAATTAATTAGATTTAAATTGATTTTGATTTGGATTTGAAATTTGTTGAATTGATTTAAATTAGTAGATGAATTATCTAATTGGGTTAAATAAATCCTAGTCCTTATCCTAATGGGATTCCCACATCCTATAAAAGGAGAGGTACTTGCCCTCTTTTTCTAGGGAATTCTCCACAATTATTCTCCAAAAATATTTTTCTCCACAAAGGAGTTGTGCATCGTGTCCGTGGTCGTTCCCTTCCCCTTTCACCATATCTTTTCCAGTACAAATACAAATATCTTCTCCGTATCCGACATGCCGGACACCACTTTGTCTCCGTGTCGTACAGGACGCAATGCCAAACCTAACCGACATCACCCTAACCCTAGTTTGCTCCGTTTTCTGGCCTTGCTCGCCGCCACCACCGCCCGGCAGTGCCACCACCCTCATCATCCTCAACACCGCAGCACCACTGCTGCCGACACCACCCTCTGCACAACCGACCACCTCCTCACCTCGCCTCTGCCTACCGACACCCCAACCATCGTCACCATACCTGATCACGCCGCCGCCTAATTCCTGGCAACCACCCCGATCTTCCCCCACAATTTCGGCCAGCCCTAAATCAAAATCCAGCCACCACCTGCCAGGGCAACACCACCGTGTGCGCCACCACCATCAACACCCATCACCACCACCGTCCTCACCAAACAAACCAAAAGATGAAGGGAAATCCCTTACCTAAGACTTCCCGCCGCCAGGACCGAGACCGACTGGAACGCCGGCGTGCCCTAGCCGAGCGCCTGACTCGTCGAGCCTCGATTTTAGCCTCCATTGACCGCTGCCGGAGTCGCCACCTGCTGACAGCATAGCGCGCAGCAGCTCCCTGTCTTCGACTCCCTCGAGCGCCACCCGTGCGTGCATTACGCCGGGATGTCCGCCTCCCCCGGTGACGTCGAGACCCGCGTCAACCCCCGTCTGGCCGCAGGTCCTGCGTTCGACCGTGTCGCCGGAACAACGACCCAGATATGCGTAGTCCCGCCTCCGCCGTGGTCAAGCGCCGACCGTCGCGCTCCGGAGCTCGCTTCCGACTTCCTCCGTCGTGCACCAGCCTCCGCGACCCTTCGTCCGGAGCAGCGCTGCGTCACCCCGCGCCACCGCATCCTCCGACCCGCGAGCCAGCGCCACCCTCTGGCACGGTGAGCCCCGATCTGGTGAGTTCCCCTCCCGTTTTCCCTCTCACTCCTGTCACGCCCCAGTACCGAAATACGGAGACGGACTAGGCCAGCTACTCCATATGAGGTACGTAACGTCATACGGCGATCGTGGCTGTCGAGAGACTAGGGGGTACATGCTACAATCAAGTCTCCTATGGTCCCACAGAGTTCTATGTCTCAATCAATCAAGTCACATCAGCAATTAAATGAACATTAAAGATAAAGCAGTAAGGCGTCCCCGACGCTTCATCAAAATGGTCATGAGAGACTAGCTTTATAATTTAGCTATCTCAGAGAGTCAGAAGTACAAAATTATATACAGCTGCAGTCTGTTTAATTACAATTATGTACTGACACCAAAATATCGAGTAATCCGGCTAACAGGTGCCGGTGGCTAAACGTCGCAAAAGTATAAGCAGGAGTGGTGGAGAAGAAATCCACTCGAGTCCCCGAACCGCCATGCTCCTAGTATGCACCATGGATGTCAGGGAGGAAGATCGTGTCCTCCGGCTCTGCTACGAGATCTGGCCAAACAAAACCAGCGGGGTCAGCCCCGAATAGCAAGTACCGCCAAAGGGGCACAAGAGTTAAGATTAAAAACCCAGTTAATAGAATGATTGATAATAGTAATACTTATGCTACTATTATAGGGTAGCGTAACATCTTCGAACCAATATGGCACCCTTACAACCAAACAAGGACAAAAGGTGCCGCATGGAGTCGGGACGTGTCGTACTCTGTAACATTCACATAAGTTAAAAGGTATAAACAATAAAATCTCCTGATCGTGACTTCGGTCGATAGCCTATCACAGCACAATAACCAACCCAACAATCAAACAAGAACATGGGTTGGATCATGCACCATGATAGACCATGTTCCTCAGTCATTCACAGAAGTAGCACTTCACAACCAGAATATGTCTTCCGTTCATAACTTCGGTCCACAGCCTATCATAGTACGATAACCAACCCAACAATCAAACAAGAACATGGGTTGGATCACGTACCATGACAGTCCGCTTCCCTCAGTTATTCACGGAAGGTAATAGGATACAAGCAAGTCGTTTTTACGGCCAATCAAGTCTACGAGTTTCTAGTGGGACGAGGTTATCCTCGCGTCATGTTATTAGAAAATCCTCAGATCGTATCTTTCCAGCAAGGCTAGCCCACCCAGGGGTTCGCGTAGACAGGTGTTATTGAGCACAGGTCCCTCGTAAGGCCACCTTGCCAAAATATATATTATATAGCTGGAATTAATCGGATACAGTCATCCACTCGTTGCAGATGACACAGTATCCGTGGAGACCAGCCGGCGCGTCAAGACAACATCTCAAGGCGGCTGGTGTAACACGATCTCGGGATTCTGCCCTCCCCATGCATCTAGTATATTTAGTTGCCTAGTTTAACCCTAGGTGAAATCTTGGACTCACATGCTGTGGCCTGCATGATTATCTTCCTAAAGTCGTACTTTAGTACGAGTACCCCAAAGAGGATCCATGTCAATCAGTATGTCAACATGTGCTACCCTCCTTAGTGTAATGCATCATTACAAATTTGCCACGTGGAGTTACGAGTCATTTGTCGAGCATGAACAAGAACTGGGACATTCAGGTACATGTATCAGGCAGGAACTCTTTATTCTCCAGGGTCACATTAGTGCTCATATCATGCTAGCGTAAGGATATAAAATGGTCATATAATATCTGATAAAATATCAAAAGCGTATGCACAAAAGCACGCACGCTCAAGGGGTGAAAAGTCACGCAGGCTCACTCAAGGCAGCGTGCGTGAAAAGTCACGCAGGCTCACTCAAGGCAGCGTGCGTGAAAAATCACGCAGGCTCACTCAAGGCAGCGTACGTGAAAAGTCACACAGGCTCACTCAAGGCAGCGTGCGTGAAAAGTCACGCAGGCTCACTCAAGGCAGCGTGTGTGAAAAGTCATGCAGGCTCACTCAAGGCAGCGTGCGTGAAAAGTCACGAAGGCTCACTCAAGGCAGCGTGCGTGAAAAGTCACGCAGGCTCACTCAAGACAGCGTGCGTGAAAAGTCACGCAGGCTCAAGGGGAGACACGCTTCCATCAGGAAGCATACTCAAGGCTGCGTATGCACGCTAAAGAGCGTGCGCAGCTCAGTGTGCGTAAGCTAAACAGCTCTGCACACTGCTCACTGTCTTCTCCAAACAGCAAGAACACCATGGTTGAACCCAATGCTTCAAAACATCACAACTTGGCCATCCGAACTCCAAATCCGGATTTCCAAAGTTCCATCTTGGGTGAAATGGAATTCTCTTCCACATGGAAGCATCAAAACCGACAAAACTCCAACGAAAATAGATCAAGACCAAGGAAATCCAAAAATGATTAAAACTTAGATCTACAAAAATCAAAGCTTCAAAATGGAAATTTCCAAGTTCTAAACTAGTATAGATTGAGGAGAAGAACATGTTTTGGCAAATAGTTTTGTAAGAAATTATTGACAAAATTATGGATCCATCTCTTGAGCAAGTTGGTACTTGCCTTGGTTGGTGGAGGAAATAAATGAGAGGAAGTAAATGAGAGGAGAGAGAATGAGATGAGTTATATATATAAAGATCTTGGACCCATGGGTTCATGATGAACCAAAGGGTTCAAGATGAACAATTGGTGAACCAAGAATAGGTTACCCAAATGAGCCAAAACTGTAGGCCCAAATGCAGAAAATAAATTAGGAAATAATATTTTGTCAAATATTTTTAGAAAATGCATGATGAAATACTGCATAATAAATATCGTATAAATTCAAGATAAATATAATTTATCGGTTTACGTATTAAAATACGTATTCCAGGATTGGGGAGTGACATCTCTACCCTTCTTAGAAAAATTTCGTCCTCGAAATTCCAGCCAAGACAGGATAGTGAAATCAGGGCGAGCAAGGCACAATCGTATACAAGTTAACTATCATAGCGGTTATTATCATACATCACAAAGTGCAAAACAAGCAGGTGCATATAAGCATGGAATCATGTCAATAAGGTGCAAAAATATACCTTATTAGTCAAACAAATGCGGATACCGAGATCTGATCTCGTTCTCACGCTCCCAGGTTGATTCTCCCGAAGAGTGATGGTTCCAAGAAACACGGACAAAGCTTATCGTCCGATTCTTGAGTACCTTCTCTCGCCGGTCTAAAATAGATATGGGTTGTTCCTCGTAAGTTAGGTCGGTACCAACGACTAACTCAGAATGATCGAGGACATGACTCGGATCTGGGACATACCCACGTAATTGGGACACATGAAACACATAAAACACATCATGTATACCAGTTAACGAAGGCGGAAGGGCAAGTCGATAAGCCATATCGCCTACCCGAGCGAGAATCTTAAAAGGACCAACGTATCTTGGACTAAGCTTTCCTCGGGTTCCAAATCTGATGATACCCCGAGTAGGCGAAATCCGTAGAAACACTTGGTCGCCAACTCTGAACTCTAGAGGCCTACGATGCTGATCTGCCCAATGACGATGTCGGTCCTGTGCAACTCGAAGGCGTTCTCTGACCAACTTAACTATCTCCACAGTCTGCGTGATCATCTCTGGTCCCAACAACTTTCGTTCCCGACGTCGTCCCATGCCAAAGGGGACCTGCACTTCCTTCCGTACAATGCTTCGAACGGGGCCATCTGAATGCTAGCCTGATAGCTGTTGTTATAGGAGAACTCCACTAGATGAAGGTGGTCCTCCCAAGATCCGCCAAAATCTAAGGTACACGCCCGTAGCATATCTTCTAACGTCTGGATGGTTCTTTCTGATTGCCCGTCAGTTTATGGATGATAAGCAGTACTGAATCTTAACTTGGTTCCTAAACTTTGGTGTAAGCTCCGCCAAAAATGGGAAGTAAACCGCGTATCCCGATCTGATACTATACTAACTGGAACACCGTGCTGCCTTACTATCTGCTTCATGTATATTTCTGCTAACTGCTCAGTAGTCTGTCCAACTCGGAAGGGAAGGAAATGAACGACCTTCGTGAGTCGATCTACTATTACCCAGACTGCATTCTTACCAGTCGGGAATCTAGGTAAACCGGTCACAAAATCCATCGTGATGTGCTTCCATTTCCATTCTGGGATAGGAAGCGGCTGTAGCAACCCTGCTGGTCTCTGCTGCTCGGCTTTCACCTGCTGACATACCAGACACTTGGATACAAATCTCGCTATCTCTCTTTTCATGCCATTCCACCAAAAGTACTGCCTGATATCTCGATACATCTTCGTTCCTCCTGGATGAATGGAGTAAATAGAACTATGAGCTTCGGACATAACTTCTTGCCGAAGGTCTCCACTCGGTACACAAAGTCTGTTTCCAAACCTGAGCGTACCATCTTCATGAATCACTAACTCCTTCCTACGGCCTGATTCACACTCCGACCGCAACTTCTGAATCTGTGGATCTCCTACTTGTGCTGCCCTTATCCTCTCTACTAAGGTTGACTAAATCTGCATACTGGTCATTCTTCCTATATCTCTTGGCAAAACTACTTCGATTCTCATACTCTGAAGGTCTTCTAAAATATGCTTCTGCGAGGTCAAGATAAAGGCACTGTCTCTCCTACTCAGTGCATCTGCAACTATATTCGCCTTGTCTGGATGATACTGAAGATCTAAGTCAAAATCCTTCAGTAGTTCTAACCATCTTCTTTGCCTCATGTTCAAATCTCGTTGCGTGAATACATATTTCAAACTCTTATGATCAGTATAGATCTCTACCCGATCCCCGTATAAATAATGCCTCCATAACTTGAGTGAAAACACCACAGCTGCTAACTCCAAATCGTGAGTCGGGTAATTCTTCTCATGGTCTCGAAGCTGCCGAGATGCATATGCTATCACCTTTCCGTGCTGCATTAATACACATCCAAGACCCTTCCCAGAGGTGTCACAATATACTGTAAAGCCTCCCGCTCCTATTAGAAGCGTCAAGATCGGGGCTGAGATCAATCTCTTCTTCAATTCTTCAAATGATGTCTGACAGCTAGCTGACCAAACAAACTCTACGTCCTTGTGCGTCAAACGCGTTAAGGACGCAGAGATCTTGGCAAAGTCCGCCACGAACCTTCTGTAGTAACCAGCTAATCCTAAGAAACTTCGCACTTCTGCAACCGTTCTCGGGACTGGCCAATGCTCTACGGCCTCAATCTTCTTCGGATCCACTGACACTCCTGCCCCAGAAATTACATACCCCAGGAACGAAATGTGATCTAACCAGAATTCACACTTGTCGAGCTTCGCATAAAGTTGATGCTCCCTCAATGTCTGTGAGACAGTCCTAAGATGTTTCTCATGCTCCTCTTCACTGCTGGAATAGACAAGAATGTCATCTAGGAACACCACCACAAATTTATCCAAATACGGCAAAAAGATGCGGTTCATTAAATCTATGAATACTGCGGGGGCGTTGGTTAGTCCAAAGGGCATTACTAAAAACTCATAATGCCTATATCTAGATCTGAATGCTGTTTTCGGTATGTCTTGCTCCCGAACTCTTACTTGATAGTATCCTGACCGAAGATCGATCTTGGAAAAGATGCTGGCCTTGCTCAACTGGTCAAACAGGTCATCAATCCTTGGTAGTGGGTACTTATTCTTCACTGTTACTGCATTCAGCTTGCGGTAGTCGATACACATCCTCGTCGACCCATCGTTCTTGGGAACTAGAATCACTGGCGCGGCCCAGGGCAATTTACTGTCTCGGGTGAATCCCTTAGACTTCAACTCTTCTTCATGTTGATACAACTTATCCTGTTCTGACGGCGATATTCTGTAAACTCTGTCTGCAATAGGCCTCATTCCAGGGTTCAACTCAATGCTAAATTCTACCTCTCTGACTGGGGGTATCCCTGGGAGCTCATCAGGGAAGACGTCGAGAAAATCTTCGACCACTCTCGGAATCTGTCCTGGCTCTGACATTGCTGCTGAGATGACGCCTCCGGCCTGATTCTTCAAGGTTCGAGTAAAGATGAACTGCTCTATCCCAGGAACGCTAAATATGACCCTACCTTCTCTACAATCAATTGTCGCATGACTGTCTCTCAACCAGTCCATGCCAAGAACGACATCAAAATTCCCCATAGGGAATTCAATCAATGATGCGGGCAGTAAATGCCCACACACCTCCACCGGACATGAAAAGCGCACTCTGCTAACTTCTACGAGCCCATTGCCGGTGAGTATATCTATCCTCTCCGGCAATGCCTCAAACTCTAATCCAATCCGTGTAGCATATTGTGCAGAGATGAATGAATGAGTAGCGCCTGAATCAAATAATGCCACAGCGGGAAATGAGGTGACGAGAATTTTACCTGCCACCACGTCACTAGACGCTAGAGCCTCTCCCAAGGATAATGTGAGAGCCTGTCCCTGGCCCCGCTGAGCTCCTTGTTGCGGCCTTCCTCGACCATGCTGTTGCTGCCTTTGAGGGCCTTCGGCTTCCTGTGCCTGGCGAAACATCTGAGCCTGCGTTGGTAGACGCTGGGCTAGGGGCCTTACTGCTAATACTGGCCCTCCACTCGGGGTTGCCACCGGAGCTGGCAATGCTGGAAACTGCTGAGCTGGCCCTCCTGACCTCTGCATCACAGGACAAGTGGAGATACGGTGGTCTGAACTACCACACCTCAAGCATAAGCCATTCGCTGACCGACACACCTCCCTCATGTGCCCTGCCTTCCCACAGAATGTACAGCCCTGGGGTGCTCCCTGACGCTGTTGTTGGTTCCTCGGCTGCTGATGCCGAACTGGCGCTGTATTAGTTGACACGACCGTCCTCCGCGGCGCTCCTGCATCAAGAATACGCACACCGGGTGCTGGTGCCGATGTTCGCTGTATTGCTCCTCCTCCAACCTGGGAATGAGATCTCTTCTGACCTCCTGTCCTCGATGCCAACCTCTGCTGGGTAAGCTCGTGCCTCCGAGCGGCCGTCAAAACAGCGTCAAACGTCTGGTAGTCGTGTCCTTCCACAAGCTATAATAGTTCCAAATGAAGTCCCTGCTGGAACCTCATAGCCTTCTCTGGCTCCGTTGCCACCATTGCTGGTGCGAAACGACACAATCTGCAGAACTCTGTTGTATACCCATCTACGGTCTTGCCTGCTTGCTTGAGACTGATAAACTTCTGCTGGAGCTCATATCGAGCTACTACGCCAAAATACTTGGCCTTGAATCTATCACTGAAGGTGGTCCAACGAACAGGGCGTCTTGCACCAACTTCTTCTGATCCCCACCAGTCGCGGGCAAGATCCTGAAGTACCAGTTTGACCTGATCAACCTTCTCATCATCTGGAACCTTGGCTGCCACAAGAATGGCTTCGATGTCTTGAATCCAGGCATCCGCAGTGATGGCATCCTCCGTGCCATCAAAATACCTCGGGTTCAAGCGACAAAACCTTCCTGATGCTCCGGAGTCAGCCTCGATACTCCTCTCAAGAGCTAACTGAATCCCTTGGTTCAGCAACACGTTCTGCTCCTGCTGCCGAGTGTGTTGCTGTTGGTTAGTGACAAAAAACCTCCGGATGATCTCCAGGAGTGCTACGGCGTCTGGTACTGCCGTCGCTGCTGGTGCTGCAGGAGTTTCAATAACCTGCGGCTGTACTGCCTCTGGTTCCACTTCTGCTTGTGCCTGTCCTGGGGAAGGTTCTCTCCCCTGTTGCTGCCCAGTCGAGCCATGCTCTCGCTGCTCTTCCTCATGGGCCTCACCCGCTACTGAGAATGAAGCACCCCTATAGAGAAAGATATAAGATTATCAAGTCCGAACGAGGAAGATTTCGAAGATGCAAGTCAGGTTAGAGATCAAGGCAAGGACAGAGAATTCGAAACAGAATTTCAAGGGGAACAAGTTTTGATTGAGACTCCTAATAATTCGCAATACCCCACAAGTCTAAAAATCAGACCTGCATGGGCCACCACTAAAACCTTGTCACGTCCCAGTACCGAAATACGGAGACGGACTAGGCCAGCTACTCCATATGAGGTACGTAACGTCATACGGCGATCGTGGCTGTCGAGAGACTAGGGGGTACATGCTACAATCAAGTCTTCTATGGTCCCACAGAGTTCTATGTCTCAATCAATCAAGTCACATCAGCAACTAAATGAACATTAAAGATAAAGCAGTAAGGCGTCCCCGACGCTTCATCAAAATGGTCATGAGAGACTAGCTTTATAATTTAGCTATCTCAGAGAGTCAAAAGTACAAAATTATACACAGCTGCAGTCTGTTTAATTACAATTATGTACTGACACCAAAATATCGAGTAATCCGGCTAACAGGTGCCGATGGCTAAACGCCGTAAAAGTATAAGTAGGAGTGGTGGAGAAGAAATCCACTCGAGTCCTCGAACCGCCATGCTCCTAGTATACACCATGGATGTCAGGGAGGAAGATCGTGTCCTCCGGCTCTGCTACGAGATCTGACCAAACAAAACCAGCGGGGTCAGCCCCGAATAGCAAGTACCGCCAAAGGGGCACAAGAGTTAAGATTAAAAACCCAGTTAATAGAATGATTGATAATAGTAATACTTATGCTACTATTATAGGGTAGCACAACATCTTCGAACCCATATGGCACCCTTACAACCAAACAAGGACAAAAGGTGCCGCATGGAGTCGGGACGTGTCGTACTCTATAACATTCAAATAAGTTAAAAGGTATAAACAATAAAATCTCCTGATCGTGACTTCAGTCGATAGCCTATCGCAGCACAATAACCAACCCAACAATCAAACAAGAACATGGGTTGGATCATGCACCATGATAGACCATGTTCCTCAGTCATTCACAGAAGTAGCACTTCACAACCAGAATATGTCTTCCGTTCATAACTCCGGTCCACAGCCTATCATAGTACGATAACCAACCCAACAATCAAACAAGAACATGGGTTGGATCACGTACCATGACAGTCCGCTTCCCTCAGTTATTCACGGAAGGTAATAGGATACAAGCAAGTCGTTTTCACGGCCAATCAAGTCTACGAGTTTCTAGTGGGACGAGGTTATCCTCGCGTCATGTTATTAGAAAATCCTCAGATCGTATCTTTCCAGCAAGGCTAGCCCACCCAGGGGTTCGCGTAGACAGGTGTTATTGAGCACAGGTCCCTCGTAAGGCCACCTTGCCAAAACATATATTATATAGCAGGAATTAATCGGATACAGTCTTCCACTCGTTACAGATGACACACTATCCGTGGAGACCAGCCGACGCGTCAAGACAATATCTCAAGGCGGCTGGTGTAACACGATCTCGGGATTTTGCCCTCCCCATGCATCTAGTATATTTAGTTGCCTAGTTTAACCCTAGATGAAATCTTGGACTCACATGCTGTGGCCTGCATGATTATCCTCCTAAAGTCGTACTTTAGTACGAGTACCCCAAAGAGGATCCATGTCAATCAGTATGTCAACATGTGCTACCCTCCTTAGTGTAATGCATCATTGCAAATACGCCACGTGGAGTTACGAGTCATTTGTCGAGCATGAACAAGAACTGGAACATTCAGGTACATGTATCAGGCAGGAACTCTTTGTTCTTCGGGGTCACATTAGTGCTCATATCATGCTCGGGACAAAAGGCGTAAGGATATAAAATGGTCATATAATATCTGATAAAATATCAAAAGCGTACGCACAAAAGCACGCACGCTCAAGGGGTGAAAAGTCACGCAGGCTCACTCAAGGCAGCGTGCGTGAAAAGTCATGCAGGCTCACTCAAGGCAGCGTGCGTGAAAAGTCACGCAGGCTCACTCAAGGCAGCGTACGTGAAAAGTCACGCAGGCTCACTCAAGGCAGCGTGCGTGAAAAGTCACGCAGGCTCACTCAAGGCAGCGTGTGTGAAAAGTCACGCAGGCTCACTCAAGGCAGCGTGCGTGAAAAGTTACGCAGGCTCACTCAAGGCAGCGGGCGTGAAAAGTCACGCAGGCTCACTCAAGGCAGCATGCGTAAAAAGTCACGCAGGCTCAAGGGGAGACACGCTTCCATCAGGAAGCGTACTCAAGGCTGCGTACGCACGCTAAAGAGCGCACGCAGCTCAGTGTGCGTAAGCTAAACAGCTCTGCACACTGCTCACTGTCTTCTCCAAACAGCAAGAACACCATGGTTGAACCCAAAGCTTCAAAACATCACAACTTGGCCATCCGAACTCCAAATCCGGATTTCCAAAGTTCCATCTTGGGTGAAATGGAATTTTCTTCCACATGGAAGCATCAAAACCTACAAAACCCCAACGAAAATAGATCAAGACCAAGGAAATCCGAAAATGATTAAAACTTAGATCTACAAAAAATCAAAGCTTCAAAATAGAAATTTCCAAGTTCTAAACTAGTATAGATTGAGGAAAAGAACATGTTTTGGCAAATAGTTTTGTAAGAAATTATTGACAAAATTATGGATCCATCTCTTGAGCAAGTTGGTAATTGCCTTGGTTGGTGGAGGAAATAAATGAGAGGAAGTAAATGAGAGGAGAGAGAATGAGATGAGTTATATATATATAAAGATCTTGGACCCATGGGTTCATGATGAACCAAAGCGTTCAAGATGAACCATTGGTGAACCAAGAATAGCTTACCCAAATGAGCCAAAACTGTAGACCCAAATGCAGAAAATAAATTAGGAAATAATATTTTGTCGAATATTTTTGGGAAATGCATGAAGAAATACTGCATAATAAATATCGTATAAATTCAAGGTAAATATAATTTATCGGTTTACGTATTAAAATACGTATTCCAGGATTGGGGAGTGACACTCCACTCCCCTCTCCTCACTCTTCCCCTTTCTTTTCCTCTCTCTCTCACTTCCCTGGATTGAGAGCTCAGCAGCTCTATTAATGTATCATATTAATTAGTAATATTATTATCATTATTAGTATTATTATTATTCTTATTATCATTTTTAGTATTATTATTATTCTTATTATCATTATTAGGATTATTATTATTATTATTATTATTATTATTATTATTATTATTATTATTATTATTATTATTATTATTATTATTATTATTATTATTATTATTAGTGTTACCCTTATTATTATTATTTTTCTGATTATTATGGTTGCTAGTATCATTAGCTATAGTAAATTTTATTGTTAGTTATAAATATATATATAAGTAAAAGAATTTTATGCAATAAATATTTTACTAGTATAAATTTTAGAGTGATTTTCCTAAAAATAAAAGTTTCTAAATAGTGTTTACAGTTTGAGCAAAAACTAAAGTTAGTTTTAAATCCTAAAATTAAATTATAGTTTTTGCCCAAAATAATTTTTTCTAGATTTTTAACATTTTATATAGATATTACTAAAGAAAAAGATATAATTATATACAAAAGATTTCCTAGTCTCCTCTAAATATTTACTTTAGACAATTAAAAATCTTGTGTTCAAATATTTTCAATATATATATATAGTACGATTACTTTCTCAAAAAATTCTCCCTAATTCTTTTTCTTGGTCACGACTGATCCCTTGTTCCTATATTCATGCAAATTTGGACTTCTTCACACCGAACATGGCTATTGGACTAATTGGACTTGTCAGATCATCGCACCATCAGATGACACACCAGGCAAGACACCTTGCCTTTACTGTTTAAATTTTTTGCTCAATATCATGCATGCTTTTTCTTATTTTCAGCAAATAAAATATTGTTCTTTCAAAACTATATATAGATACAAATTATTATACTTTATGTAATTGGCTTAGAGTTAAGGGACTACCATATGTTTAGAGCATCTCATAAACTGTCACGATGTGCCACGGGTTGTGTGTGAGTTGTGAGTCGCATATAGTTTCAGACTTGCGTACCGACCGTACATCGGTGCATACAGGCCATGCGTTAGGATATAACTGTTAATAGATTGTGTAGAAGATTTGGCAGTTATTAAGGATTAAACAGTGTCGTGGAGTCGACACATGTATAGTATCATGGGGAGAGGGGAGACAGTTATTAGCGTAGGGGCTACATGTTTAGTACACACATAGATTTGGGCCAATAACGTCTCGTATGAGCGCTACTTACTGCCCCGAGGCCGATCGTTCTCGTAAGAGTGCTACTTTCTGCCCATGGCCGATAGTGTCTCTTATGAGCGCTACCTACTGCCACTCTCTCTCTCTATCTATGCTGAACACCTAAGCTCCTGCGTAGAAGTTGTCTTCTAAAGTGCATTATTCTACCTAGAATGGTTAGGAACCTTTACTCATGCATACTTTTCTGTTGAGCTTTTATTATTTAGTTTATTGGCATGATATTATGTGTCTTGTTACGTCCTCTGAGGACCTGGTGATCTCTCCAGGTGTGTTTCGTATTTTCTTACAGGTGCTCTAGCTAAGGCCATGACTTACGCTCTATTCTTCGAGGATGATTGCACTTCGATCGTTTTCACTTTGCTCGTCATAATTATTTCATTTCTCATGTATTTCGTCCCTTGCTTGTTGGTAGTAGATTTATCTCCGCCCAACATATTATACAAATACATTTCCATAGATAATTATATGAATTCTTTATTTTTCTTTATTTTGTGGATGAGATTAGTCGTTATGGTTTCTACTGCATATTACAGCTTATGTATGCATACGAGGTTTCCATATATTGGAGTGTACTTACATATGTATACAGCTGGCATGTCTACGTACTTGGTCCTACGTATTTTGGGACTGGGGCGTTACACTACACGGACTTGAGCTTGGTTCGGGTCCTGTCCGAGCTAAATCGACACAAACCGGATCTTCTACAAGTTAATAATATAATTAATAAATAATTTAAAATGTCTTTAGAGGTTATGTCACAACTTGGCCTAATTTTTCTAGTTAGAACACACTTATGGCTGAGTCTTCCTTGGCATGGCTAATACACTAGTCAAGGCACGCTACTGCACTATCCGTGCCATGATTCCTAGTCGTCTGGTACTTCAAAACTCAACCATGGCTAAAGTCATCTGTCGCAATAATTAACTAAATAATTATTTATAAAAATTTAAAAATCACCATTTAAATCAAATAAATCAAAAAAATATTTCAAAATTTCCGGAAAGAGGAGTTACACGACCAGATGGCGCGCAGTGGTGAGCGGTGCGAGCGTTGCGCGCAGGCGCAGGCGGCGCATGTTGCGCAAGTGCGCGTGGGCGCAGGTAGCGTAGGTGGCGCATGTTGCGCAAGTGCGCGCGGGCGTGTGTGGCGCAGGTGGCGCAGATTGCGCACGTGCGCGACTGGCGCTAGTTCCCACTGTGCGCACCTTGCGCACCCGCTCTCGCGCACTTGAGCGCTGAACGCTAGGCGCGCGCAACCATGTACGCAGTGGCGCAACATGGTGCTCGCGCACATTGGCGCTCAGTGGCGCGCAGGTTGTAACTGAACCGTTTCGTTACGTACGATAACGGATCCGATAATTTCGAATCTGACATTCAAACGTCACGCACATTCCGGATCTAGACAATTACAGAGAGAGCTTACATATAGAGTCTATCTTCTCTCTCAGGGACAGTGCGTTTTGACGAAATTTTCCACAGAGAGAGAAGAGAAAGCTTCTGTGTAGGCGCAACTTGTGAGTTCTCAGTTTTCCGAGGAGTCCGTCTGTGAGCAGATTGGCAGAGCGTTCCAGAATTCTTTTGAACTTGCTGGTTCCTGGAAGCTGACCGTGTGGACGGACCTAGCTTTGAGCGCCAGTGTTCTTTTGAATTTGCTGGTTCCTTTCCATTAATATAAGACACTGATAGCATTATGTGACGTTCTTATGAAGCGAATTTTTTTTAATTTCTTTAAACACTGGTCGTTAGTTATTTTTTAGTATGTAGTGTGATACTGGTGCAGTTCTATTACAAGTCATTTCCATCAGCATACTGAAGAATTTTCCTATGCCTAGTCCACATAGCTATCGTGGCTCTTTCAAATGATTCATTATACTTCCCTCTGGTGAAAAAAAAAAATGCTTTCTTTGCCGATTGTGTTATACGAATACGAACATGAACACGAACACGAACACGAACACGAACACGGTTATACAATGATATATAATGCATACACGGGACACAAATATTTTCAGATATGGACATGGCTGCTGGTCAGGAGAAGATACGAATATAGACCGCTATTTTTTCCTTGTCCGTACAGCACAGGTTTTTGACGGATCATCGTAACCTTCAAGGGAGGACTATATCTATATATTTTTTTTTCGATACTTGAACCTTCACCGAAGCATCAGTAAGAATATAAGAACGATGAGGAGCAGATTAGATTTGGAATTCCAGATCGTTCACATTTGGGAAACTCGAAAGCACTTGGACTAAACTAGTTCTAAGAAGCCAGAGAACGAAAATTACAATTGAATTTGCAGCAGCCAATCCCTTACTTTCCTTTGGTTCCTTATCATGCCTTTGACTAGGTAGTTCGGTACTGGTTCGACTTTGTGCAAACTGTATTGTATGTCGGTTGACCCACAAGTCCCACCAAATAAATAAAAGAAATAATACGTTTATGTGACTCGATCCACTGATGTTCTATCACTCAGCCATGATTTTATAGCTCTCATCGGTAACCAAAAATTCCAAATGGTGGGTGCAACAAGCACCATAAATTTGATAGAATCAACCCCAACCCTTCCTCATTACAACCCAACCCAAATATGAGGCGCGCAAAGGAGAAAATCTTGGCAGCCGTGACGGTTTTGGTGCTCCTTTCCCTGCTGGCCATACTCAAACTCGTCATCAGGACCTCTTTGGCATTCAACCTGGTCGGAAGCATCCATGCTTCGCTTGTGCTCGTGGTTCTTTCCTGGGCGCTCGCCGTGCATTATTTGCACGACGAGTCGATTATAAGCATCACTGGATTGATCCTCGTCGCCTCTGCGGTCGCACCGATACTCGTCTCCTTAGCCGTACTGCTGTGCGTTCGTTTCCGCGCCCGGTCCTCCTTGATACTCCTGCTGTTCTTGCTCGCTGATTTGGTGTTGATCTTGTTCATGGTCTCGTCGTTCGTCGCACCGAAGGTAGCAGCAGCTTTCTGTACTAGAAATAGCAGCGCGGACGAAGATTCGGAACTCGACTTCGCCTATCTCGGCCGGGTGGGCGGAGTGCCCAAGAGGTTCCGATACGAGGAGCTGAAGCTGGCGACCAACGACTTCCGGGACCTGATCGGAAGAGGCGGCTCGGGTTCCGTCTTCAAGGGGTTCATCGACGGTCTGCCCGTGGCCGTGAAGCGGATCGAGGGGGAGCTGCACGGCGAGAGGGAGTTCCGGTCGGAGCTCAATGCCATCCTGAGCGTGCAGCACGCGAGCCTCGTGCGGATCTTCGGGTACTGCCTCGCCTCCGGGGGGCACAGGTTCCTCGTCTGCGAGTTCCTGGAGAACGGCTCGCTGGACGCTTGGATCTTCCCGGGCGCGGGCGCGCGGGAGGTGTGCCTGTCCTGGGCCCTGCGGTACCAGGTGGCGGTGGACGTCGCGAAGGCGCTGGCCTACCTCCACGACGACTGCCGCTCGAGGATCCTGCACCTGGACGTCAAGCCGCAGAACATCCTCCTCGACGGGAGCTTCCGGGCCTGCGTGTCGGACTTCGGGATATCGAGGATGATGGGGGAGGACGAGAGCCGGGTGATCACCACGATCAGGGGGACCAGAGGCTACCTGGCGCCCGAGTGGTTCACGGGGGGCGGGATCTCGGAGAAGTCGGACGTGTACAGCTACGGGATGGTGCTTCTGGAGCTCGTGGGCGGGCGGAGGAACTGGGCCTTCGTCGACGACGGCGCCGTGTCGCAGCGGACGTGGTTCTACCTGCCGAAGTTCGTGAGCGAGAAGATGCGGGAAGGGAAGGTGATGGAAGCGGTGGATGGGAGGCTCGTGGGGGACGGACGGCCCGACGAGGAGGAAGTGAGGGTGCTGGTGTACGTTGCTCTCTGGTGCATACAGGAGAGGGCCGAGCTCAGGCCGAGCATGGAGCTGGTGGTCAGCATGCTCAAGGGACACGTCGCGGTCGGCGTGCCGCCGGAGACCAGGATGTTCCTGGTGGATGAGTACGTCGTGCCTCTCGGTTCAGGGATTTACAGTACCGATTCGAGCAGAACCCGGAGTTCGACAGGGCGGTCGCAGTATCCTGTGTCGTCTGCACAATCGTTTTCCGTTTCGACACCGTTGTGCAGGTAGATCAGTCATTCAACCGCCCTTTGCCCTTTCTCCTCTACGTTCATCTACAAAATAAGAATTGTTTTCATTTTTACATTGAGTTATACTGAACTTTATCTTTACTGATCTGACCATACCATTCTCTTGAAGTTATCCTTGGTGATTGAGAACTGAATACTCTTGCATGTTTATGGTATACATGGCTAGGTAGTACGGACACTACAAAATTTTGAGTTGTATCTGTGAGATACATCCGAACACTCCAAAACATAGGATACACAAAAATAGGTGCCATGTTTAAGCAGTGGCGTAGCCATAATTTTCATTTAGAGGATGCAATAACAAAATGACGATCTGTCGACAGTTTTGGAACTGGACAAAACTTACCTTCTGTGACATGTTCAATGTTGCACATCGAATGACACAAGTCTCGTCACGATCCGAAGAGCACACGAAGGATAATTGTTGGATTATATCTTGTTTCCGGTTGAGCCCTCAAAAGGGGGTGATAATGGAGTTGATAATTTAGTCCCACATCGAATAGACGGTGGGATCATGTGGTGTAGATAATTGGAATTAGTTCAGCTCTTACAGGAGAATCCTCTTTTAAGGCATATGGGCCAAATTCAATATCGCACCTCATGGGTCAACTCCGGTTCGGATCACACCGTGTTCCCAATAATAATTACAAATTTTCAAAAAGTACCTATACGGTAAAATTCGACGGATATAGACCAAATTCGACGTGCACAACTGACGAATTCTACTTCCATCGATTTTCACACGTCGACAATGACCATATGCGCCTTTCAGTATAATCGCTTCATGCTGGGATCGTCTGAACCAATGAAACGATACCAAACCCGCAATTTTTAATTAAAACATAACGATTGATCAGACAATGCGGATTTTAACTCAATTTAACACGAGGGAATAAGAGTATACCATGATCGAGGAATAACATTCCTTGCATAATTCTGAGCTGCGATTGCGGAGTTATGGTCGTGCAAAGTCAGTCTCTGAGCTCAAAATCCTAAATTCTAGGAGATGCAGCCGCGGCCCCTCAGGACCAGCTAGCTACACCCCTGTGTCCGTGTCATCCGTGTACGTGCGACACAGTTGCAACTATTCTATGAAGCTCGATAGCATGAGCAAATATTAAGTACTTCTGCTCTTACTAAGTTGAATCTTATTTACCTTATGGTTAGACGAGAGGAATTTAGAACCAATGTATTGTATGCATGGATATCAATTCTCGTTTTATCAACCTTTCGGTAGAAATTGTTCAAACTTGTCAGGAAAAGAAATGGCAAGGATAAGATTATAGGATCCATCATCCAATGCTTTTCTACATATACCAAATTTTACTGTTATGAAACCTTATACAAAACAAAGAAAGTTAATTGGGCACCTTTGCGCCCTATGGACCAAGTTTTGGTCTTGTTGAAATTTGACTTCTCAATCTGTACCGTTGGCTTTTGTTAAGAATCTTGGAATGGCATGGAGACAGGCCTTCCGGGGAGTTGGTTGAGCTGGTCAACACCAGCTGTCATGGTTGAAATAGGGGGCTAACCGACGACCCCCTAATCATTCTTCGAGAAAGCAAACAAACGAATCGTTCCGACAACTTTGAACCATCTCAACCCCTATTCATTCGCCGATCAACCGACGATCGATCGGACGGGCTGGTTGGGAAGGGGTGATTAGCAGAGAAAGGAATCGCTGAGAGATAGATTACTTTGGTCAAGACGAATGAGTGGCTGTGAAGCATGCTCTGGAGGAGGTCAAACCTTCCCCGAGTCAGTCCAGTCAGAAAGGGGAGGCAATCTAGACTGCATCTCGGGAGTTTGAAGACCATCCAATTTCAACAAAAAATACAAGGTCCCGTTTTGTCTTTTTTGCATCAGCACTAATTTTGGTTATTCTTCATCCTTATTGAAAAAATATAAGTTTAAGTTAGATTTAAACTGGGCCAATACTAAAAAAATACTAAATGGCTTAGGAGTCGTCCTATGGAGAAGTTGTTCAAGTCCGAAGTTTTGTCAGACTTATCCCTTGACCGGCCATGCATGAAGAACCTGCGTGGAGAAGATTTATGCCTCTAAATGTCTATTAGGACATGTTTGGCTACTAGGAAATACGGTCGGATTTGAGCATTTCCTAGAAAGTGAGTCAAATTCTAACTTTTTTCTTGTTTGGTAATACTTGTAAGATGGTGGGAAAAAAATACAGAATTGACAAGTGCACTTCTTGTCGGCTGACATGGGAAGGCTGCCCACATCCAACTTTTTATTTAGGATGTGGGTTGTAATTAGTAGGAATTTTATATTTTATTAATTTTGTACATAATTAAAATTATTAGTTATAAAAAATATCATATTGATTATTAATATTAATAATTAAGATAAAGTTAATTTTTGTTAATAATTTTTTGATGACGACCACAAAGTTTAAAAGTTTGGATGTGTGTGTACTTCCTAAATTTAGATCAAATTTATTAATTAGGTTATTTATTATTACTTATTATTTTTTTATTAAGTAAAACTAATAAAAAAAAACGGGATGACACATCCAGGTAACACTAATTATTTATTAATTTTTGTTGCTAATTATTTTTTTAATTAACTAATAACTAATCAAAAATTAATTAGATTTTTTAAATATAATTTTTTATTCATAATAAGTTAGAAATTAATTATCCTAATTTATTAAACTAATTATAAATTATTATGTGAATTTATTATAATTTACTATTATTATAATATATTCTTCCACTTTTCGCTTCTTATTTTTCTATCTCATCCAAACACATTTATCTAATCTTCTATTTCCAACTTTTCACTTTTCTATCCCAACCAAACACATTTGTCCTCTAATAGGAGGACAGGGAAGTGATTGGATTCCTATACTTTTTCTATCTTTGGAAGTCCAAATCCAACCTTTTCTATACTTAAAGTTTACCAAACAGGCCTTTAGAGCATCTCCAACCCTATTGTGAGTAGAAAAAATGGTTGCCACATAGGAATGACAAACTTTCATTTCAAAAATCCTTCTCCAATGCAAATGTAGAATAGACCATAAAATTGACATGGCAATGTCATGGCAAGGACAATGTGACGTTGGTTGTCTAGATCTAGACAATGTACTTCATAATGACTTTCTCCACATCATCAATTATGAATAGAAATATTTATAAAAAAAATGGAAAAGTGGAGAAGTTGTCATGGAAGTTGAAAAAAATATTTTTTATTATCTCCTCAATACTTTTGCATTGGAAAAGACTTTTCTATCTCAATGGCTTTTGTGAGTATAAATTTGTCACATAAGACTTACATTGTCTTTCTCATGCCGCCTAGGTAAAAGACCATAAAAAAATTAGCTAAAGCAAGTCATATGAAATATAAGTAATGTTAAGGCAGGTACCGCCAATTATGCTTTTAGAAAACCGTGGCAAACATGTTATTTTATTTTTGGGATATTTGACTTTTATTCCACTTATTAATATGACTTTGTACTTACATCCTATTTTTTATTTTTTTAGATTTACATCCCACTTTTCGTCAC
Source organism: Iris pallida (assembly GCA_029216955.1). Lineage (NCBI taxonomy): Eukaryota > Viridiplantae > Streptophyta > Magnoliopsida > Asparagales > Iridaceae > Iris > Iris pallida. The sequence continues at coordinate 1,074,084 of JANAVB010018197.1, forward strand.
TAAAAGTATTTTTTGTGACAAAACAAATACTTTTTGTGACAAAATGAATATTTTTCGTGACGAAAAGTGGGATGTAAGTCTAAAAAAATTAAAAAGAGGGATATAAGTACAAATTCATATTAGCAAGTGGGATGAAAGTCAAAAAATCCCATTATTTTTTCCATATAGGACCATTCAGGGCCAGCTCTAGCAAAATATGGCCTAGACGGTTCTGAAAATAGGTCCCTATGTGAAAATTTTGGTGTCTTTATAAAATTTAGAAGGTCTTCGTAAAATTTTGGGGGTTTTATAAATTTTTTGAAACTTTGTAAAATTTAGGATGCCTTCGTAAATTTTAGAAAAAATTTGAGTGACACCCCCACTTTATTTTACCATATTTAAGGTGCATCCCACAAGTTTGCACAAATGTAAGTTACCTTCCATTTTTGACGGATTCCGTCATTCTTTAACGGTCAACTCCTTTGACCCATTTTTTTTGACGAAAATGCCCTCTTCTCTACCCCGAGCCCCCTCTCCATGACATTCCCGCTGTGCGCGTGCCTCCGCCGGCTGCCGCCCACGCCCCGGCCCACCCCGCGCCCCTCTACCTCCCCCACCCACCCTCCCACCCCCCCTCGCTGCCCGCCGTGCCACCGCCGCCGCCGCCGGAGGCGGAAGGGGGGGGGGGGCGCCGCTGCTGCTGCTGTCGTCGCCGCCGCCTGAGGCCGGGGGGGGGGGGGGGGGGGGGAGGGGGGAAGAGGAAAGAAGAAAGAGGAAGGAGTAAGGACATTTTGGTCTAAGAATTTTTTTTTTTGACGGTTACCGTCCAAAGTGAGGGATAACTTACATTTGTACAAACTTGTGGGATGCACCTTAAATATAGTAAAATAAAGTGGGGTGTCACTCAAAATTTCTCTAAATTTTATGGGACGTTTGTCAAAAAATTGGTCTTTGTAAAATTTAGGATAGCTTTATAACTTGTTGGGCCATAAGGCCATGCCTATATCGCCTGGGCTTAGAGCCGGCTCTAGGACCATTGAATTTGTAGCAACTAGTTATCAATGACATTTTGTTGCTTAATCGTCTTGGAGTGTAAGAATCCACTCCAAGTATGCATAGTATTAGAAACCATAGTTTGTTGATCCCAAATTTTGGGAAAGCACTCTGATACTTCGTTAGAGCATCCATAACAGATGGAACTAAAAAAATACAATAATAAAAAATAAATCTAGATTGGGTTGGATCTATGTGAAAATGTATGAGAATGGTAAAATATGATCCAACAACATAAAATGAGTTGGTGGCAAAGGTTGTTTGGCCAAAAAATAATGTAAAATCAGATAATCTACCATGGAAAATATTTCCATCACAATTTTTCACCGATTGTAGTATTTAATAACGTATATTTTTTATAGAATTTTTTTCCAAAAATCTGTCATTTCTCATATTTTCCTCCAAATGGTGGAAAATAAAACTGGCCAAGACCATAGGAAAATATCAATTTCCATGGAAACAAGGACAATCAAACACCCAAATTAATTCTGTGAAATTTTTCCCCTGAATTTTTTTTTAGTAGAGTAATTCGGTGGAAATAATTAATTTTTCACATTGTAACCAAAAGAGGCCTAGTTTGGTTCGCGGAATCATGAGTTTTTTTCTATGTTTGGGTGACAATAATTGAGGAGGAAAAAAAAAGATTACCAATGGAAGAGAAACTAAAAAAATGATTTCATCAATCCAAGTAAGGAATAACTTTTCCATCTTGAAGTATTCATTTCATTTTCAAATTTCTTGGCATTTTCAACCATGGAAAAGAAAAATCAATAAAAATTATAATTTTTCAAAGAAAAAGAAATATCAAGGAAATGATTTCCTTGATCCACATCACCGAAATAAAATAAAAAAAAAAAGTTTTGACTGACTAAACAAGAGATTCATATCAAAGTGTTATTATAGAATTTCCCTGCAATTATTCGAGGAGTGGAATTATTTAAGTCTTCCATAGTCCTTGTCAATCTTAGTAATGAAAAAATGCAGTTCATTCTCGATAAGGATAATCTCAGTGATTATTAGAGGACATTATTGGCTGGAAGCTAGTCGCTTTCCTCGATCAACATCACCGAAAATTTAAAAAAAAAAAAAAAAAAAAAAAAAGGTTTTTGAGTGAGGAATATGACTAGCTCCTCGTCTGATTATTAATGCTTCACTATCAGTGTTATTTGACTTACCTAAGGCGTGAGGCACACCAATCTTAATATATGGTTGACTTTGAAATATCAATAGATCCTAGGGCTGCAAATGAGCCAAGCCGTTTGTGAGCTGCTCGAAGCTTGGCTCTATAAAAGCTCGTTTGAGCTTGGTTCGTTTAATAAACAAGTAATAAGTTGAGCACAAGCTTCATTTTCGAGCTCGTTTAATAAACGAGCCATGTTCAAGCTTAGAAGTACTCGGCTCGTTTGAGCTCGCGAGCTGGCTCGTTTAAGAGCTCGTTTAGGAACTTGTTTAGAAGCTCGCTTTGTAATGCCCCGCTCCGCACGGCGCATTACGCTGAAGCGTTGACTCAACGAGTCGCGTTGACGCAAAGGAAATGTATCGATGGAAAACGATACGAGAGTTAAGTTGTCCCGAGCAATGCATCAAATTAAGTTGATGCGAAGAGTTGCCTTGCCCCGAAAGAATGCATCGAGTTGAATCGATGCGAAGTGCCGCGTTGCCCCGAAGGATGAGTGGGTTGAATCGGCTCGAAGATTCTAAGAAATCGAATCGACCAAGGCGCAAGTCCGAATCGATGTAAGTATTGATTTTAGTTGGTTTCGTGTGCAGGTTATACTTTGACGGGAAAATATTAGAGGTCGATCTTTTGCAATATTTAGTAAGGGGTCCACGAAATCAAATCGTCGCCTTGCGACGGGCTGAGACTTGGGCACGCTAAGGTAAATCGGACGTATGACTCAATGAAGCACGAAGTGCTCGAATGGCTAAGTCAGGAGAGTGGCCGTGCAACGAAGTTAAGAAATCGAGCCGCATCGGCTCGGCGAAACGACGAAGGCGTATCGACTCAAGGTGGGAGGATTGACTTCTTTTTACTCCTTCATTCGATAAGTCAAATATATCATTGTATGCTAAGTTAACCTATCGGCGCCACGGGCGTGGTCCGATCGGAGATAAATCATAGTGTGTGTCGAACACTAAGTTAGAACAATTGAAATGAAACGTGCATCGTATGCACGAGTCGCTATGGAACATTGGATATCGCAAAGGCGAGCGCCTCGGTGCGCAAGCCATAAGAACATGGGATAACTGTACTCGGCGAGTGCCTTAGTGCACGAACCATACCGTGCCTTGCTGCACGAGTTAGACGACTAGAACATTGAAAGACAATAGGCGAGCGTCCTAGCGCGCAAGTCCCGAACATTGAATGCTAAGTTATAGAACATGGAAATACGGTCGAAACGTGCCTACGCGCACGGGATAATAAAAGATGGCTTCGTTGCGAGAGAATACAGTTGTGGCATGAATGTGGCAGAACTGTCGGATATGACATGGTGCCTCGAAAGGTGTTCGAGACCTTCGGGTCGTTCGGTTGACGAGCATTGAGTTGAGGCACGATGCCATTGAATCATTGAAACGAAGTATGAAATATAAGAACACAGAAAGTTAACGAAAGAGATGCGAGACGATAAGTCTGAGTCTCGGACTCAAGACTATGTTTGGATGTTTGAATTTGATTGCTTGAATGATAGGGCGTTGCATGGTCGAATGGGATGGACTTGAGATTAAATGTGATAATTGCCCGTGCATGGGTGTTTCCTCCAAACGGTTAAATGCCGGAGTGCCCCGGAACCGCTTGGCCGCGGAGGGAATCGAATAATCTTTGTAGGCGCACATCCTTAAACGAGTAGCGCTCGTCTTATAGATGGGAACACTACACCAAATCAGGGCATTTACGGCTTCTTATTTATGGCGCGCAATAGATGCAAGCCATAAAAGAGATAAAATTATGGCACATTTGAAATACGAGCCGTAAATTCCTATTTTTTTCTCTTTATTACGACGCATTTTTTTAGAGCCATAAAAGTTGGAAATTATGGCGTGCATTTGTGCGAGCCATAAATTATAGGATTCTTAAGGCCTACATAGAAGGCCGTAAATTGTGATATATTTTTACGGCTCATTTTTGGCAGGTCGTAGATTGTGATATATTTTTATTGCTCGTTTTTGGAAGGCCGTAAATGGTAAGTTGCAAGGCCACTCAAATAATCAATCCAAAATTAATTTTTATTCCCAAAACCATCAGCTATAAGCAGCCCGCGCGCGAAACCTCTCTTTCCCCAATTCTTAAAACCCAAAAATTAGGCTTTCCTCGTCCAAATCCCGCTCATCTCACGTACGGTCTCATCTCCTCTCCAAACCCTTAAATACCAAAAATTAGGGTTCGCTGGTCTCATCTCCTCTTCGGCACACGAAACTTCACGGTCAAGAACTTCTCTTCCTTCATCTCATCGCCTCCTCCCGCCCTCTTACAACACTTGTAAGTTTTTTTTCTTCTTTTTTTTCATTTTCCCCTCTTTTTCTTAGCAATGTGTGAAAAAGAGACATTGTTTATGGGCTCTCTTGATTCGTTTATAGATCTATTGAAAAATTTCATGGATTTGAAAGAGGGAAGTTTCTAATTCCTGGATTTGAAAAATCGGGGAAGAACTTTTGATAATTTTCAACAAATAAGAAGGTATTCTTGGATTTGAAAAGTTTCATATAATTTCTTTGCGTTTTGATCTTTACTCGAACATTAAGATGAGGTTGGTTTGACTTGGGATTTTTGCAGACTGATGTGTTTGTGGCAATTCCTCTACGAAGGAACTACTGAGACCTGCTTTCTGCCTCTCCATAAAATATGACTATGGCTGTATAAATCCCGACTCTCCCAAACCGTATATTAAAGGGAGCCTTGTGGTATTGTGATGCCCTCTCATTTATTGTTCCTTGTATAGGAATCATAAATAGCAAAACATGATGCTCGTAAAATATTTAAAGTTGATAATTTGACATTTAATTCCTAATCTAATATTTTGAAACCTAAATTTGACCCTTGATCCCATTTTGATTGTAGAGCCACTTCCATATTTTTCAAATGTTGATTACCTATATATCTACTGTAAATCCATACCAAGGAGATACGATGTGTATCTCTAATCCATCATCACCGTGCTTTCCATTTTTTTTGAAATAGAACAAAAGTCTGTTCCTTTTGTGTATCCGATTAATATATCGTAGAGGGTTTTGTTGAAGCTAGGTATTTATTCCTTTATGTAGACTAACAATAGATGAAAAAAAATGAAATAGAGTATGCATTTCCATATGCAACACCATAAAGGGTTCATCGGCTAGTTGGCTGGACATTGAATCTTGAGGAGAATGTTGTGTCGTGGCAGAAAGTTGATTTCCTAGTACTACATTTCTTGTATATAATATATCAGTTAAGATGAACTTCTATGATGTAAATTTGTGCATTTTGTCGGGAGGGTACTTGATTATTGAACTGATAATAGTGAACTGGAAGAAAGTTCTTAAGCCACTTTACTATATTTGAACTGATTCGGCCTGGAAGATTATAGCCTTCAAGTTCTTAAGCCACTTTACTATATTTAAAAATTCTCCACCAGCGGTAACCTGCAGGAACTAATATTGAAACCTAGTTGTAGAGTGTAGACTGCTTTTGAAGGCCATATCTTCTACCTCCAGGTAAGCAAAAGATAACAATGACCTTATATTCTGACATGAAATATTCTCTATTATTCTGTCACGACCCGCTACCCAAATTGTTGGGCCAGGCCGAGGCATGCCCAGCCTACGTTGAGATAAAACGTAGTAAGCTGTTCTAAAGACAACAGGATAAGACTAAAATGTGCTAACAGTTCTATAAGTGAAGAAGAATCATAAATGCTCTAAACACAAAAGTCATCGTATATAGTAAACGTCCAAGTACAAGTAAACTGAAATGTAAAACTGGATACATGTCCAGTTACAAAATGATATAGTCTAATACATGTCTACTCTCAAAAGTCTAAGTAAACAAAAGACAACTAGGCGAGGTTCTCCGCAGGAACATCCTCGTAAAGCAGAGCCGGGTCCTCGGTAGTAATCCCATAATATGTATCGCAGAGTAACTCCTCCTCAGTAAGGACACCTACAACGTTATCCTGTCAGGACGGGAGCAAGTACTAAATCTAGCAAACTAGCATATGAAACATGGAAATGAACAGGTGAGTAATAACTGGAAAGCATGGCATCACATAGTCTATCATGGCAAGGACACATATGTCATTGAGACAGATGTATATGTAATGTTTAAAACTGTAGTAGATACGTGATCGGTCAATAGATGTACAATGTACTGGGACACATAATGAAATGTACATACGTACAAGTGTAAAGGCGGTAGATGTACATACGCACAAATACAGCTTTGAGATAAAGGCCTACGGCGTAGTAACATATAAAATAAAACTTTGCTCGGTACTATAGAGGGGGATATGATCACGTACACTACTATCAGTTTTCCCATAACCCATATTCTAATCATGTGAGAGATACATCAAGACTGTTCTAAGCATGGTAGTAACTGAAAGTACAACATGTAGAGATCTAACTTGCTACCCCAAGGATCAGCATTTAACATGGTGGGGTTTGCAGTTCATTTATGTGACAATATGTAAAGTTCGTAGAAAGTACTTGCCTCTAGCAAAGCAAAACAAAATAAGCTGCGATAACAGTGCTATAGATGTCCAGTAACTCGTCACTGTAGAAATAAATGTAATAACTTAGCTTTTACACTAAGCTAAAATACTAGAACACTGATTGGTGCGACACGACTTGTGACTGGGCACCTAGCCAAAATGATGACTTGGCATAGGAGACCAATGTGGGGGTGACACACTATATTAACTAACTTTCTAGGGTCTTTACACTAGTGAGGGATGAGGTTTAACACGGCTAAAACTCAAAAATAGCACAAAAACTATAAGTCGTAATTAATCAACAAATAAATCAAAAGACCATGGTGTTCTAACAATTTTTGAGATAGGCAAGAAGCCTAGTTTTTCTTAAAGTAAAGTATCAAAGTGATCTTTGTTAATCATAGAAATTTATTATAATTTTTCTGGAATTTATTAACCAGTACAAATATTTTATAAAAATCAGTTTTCCTAAGTATACAGAAAATGAGTTTTGGTTTCATATACCAAACTAGTGGCAAAACAGTAAATTAAATACTACAAAAATTATACTAAATTAGCTAATTTAACATAGTATCTAAAAACTATTTTTCCATAATTTTAGCAATACTTTAAGTATTTTTAGAAAATCAAAAACAGCAATGCACACAATAATTAATTATCTGCGTATTTTGTCCATGTATATAATTTGAACCAAAGTTCAAATACAGGACCCAAGGCCATGAATCAAGTCCAATATGACTTGTACAGGTCTTGAATGTGTGAAAACATATTTGAGCCCAAATACCCATGCTAGGCTTGGACACTAAATGGTTTGCAGTAATTTAAATACAATAAAAATATAATTTGGTAACAGTCAAAATAAATATTATTATTTTAATAAGGCAAATTTGTACAAAAGAATATATACATACCTATGCTAAAAGTATATATAGATATATAAGAAAAAATACTTAATTTATAGAGTATATATATATATATATATATATATATATATATATATATATATATATATATATATATATATATATATATATATATATATATATATATAAGAAAACACTTAATAATATAGTGTATATATATATACGTATGAAAAAATATATATATATATATATATATATATATATATATATATATATATATATATATATATATATATATATATATATATATATATATATATATATATATATATATATATATATATATATATATATATATATATACAAACATATGCATATAGAATTTACTAACTACAAATATATATACATATATATTAAATACTGTTAAAATACAGTATATACATATATATATATATATATATATATATATATATATATATATATATATATATATATATTATATATACTAATATATATATATATATATACATATATATATATATATTTTTTTTTTTATATATATACATATATATATATATATATATATATATATATATATATATATATATATATAAAAATAAAACAGAAAAAAAAATATAATATATATATATATATATATATATATATATATATATATATATATATATATATATATATATATGTATATATATATATATATATATATATATATATATATATATATATATATATATATACATATATATATATATATATATACATATATAATACATATATACATATATATATATATATATATATATATTAGTATATAAAAAATATATATACTAATATATATATATATATATATATATATATATATATATATATATATATACATATATATATATGTATATATACATATATATATACATATATATATATATATATATATATATATATATATATATATATATATATATATATATATATATATATATATATATAAAATATAAAATAAAACAGAAAAAGAAAAAGGAAAAAGGAAAAGAAAAAGAAAAGGAAAAAGCAGCAGTGGCCGGGCTCGAACCCGAGCCAACACAGCGCACGGGAGGGGGGGGGTTAGATTAGGATGGGCTGGCCAGGGGGTCAGCCCATCAGTTGTGTTAAGGTTAGAGTTTGCTTATTTTATTTAGGTTCGAATTAATTAACACAAAAAAAAAATATAAAAACCATCATGTGTCCTGACAGTTAGGGACACAGGTGTCTTGTATCCTAGGCTAGCACGACATGCACGAAGCGACTTGGCCGTGTCCAAGCTAACCCTAGTATTGCCCGTGTCCTGGCGAGTCTCATATGTGAAGACGAGACTCGCACGACACGAATCGAAGCTGCCACTTACGTGTCCGATCAACTCAGGGTGATTCGAAGGGGCTGGACGGCGGCGTAGGCGTCGGGGCGGTGGCGGAGCAGTGGCGATCGACGCGTCTCGTCGGGGCGCGTCGAATGGTGGTGGTGGTTGGCGGTAAAGGTCGTCGGTTGGGGCGGAGCAGTGTTCGCCGGAGTTAGGGTTCCGGTGGGGGTGAGAGTGGGAGATGGGGTGGCGCTGGTGGTCGTGGAGAGAGTTTAGGGTTAGGGTCTGGTTGAGGGAGAGTGGGGGATTTTATAGGAGGGTCTGAGGCGGTTGGGGCAGCCGGGTTTGGCGGGGACAGCCGGTCGTGGCGGTCGGGGCAGTCGTCGAGGGTCGGTGAGAGTCAGAGGAGAGAGAGAGAAAGAGAGAGAGAGAGAGAGCTGTCGTGTGAGAGACTGGGGGGTTTGGTAATTAGCAGCTAGGCCCCTTAGTTTTAGGAATTTGCATAAAGGAATTATCAGTGAGGATTTGCAAAATAGAAATTGCATTTCTAAATTAAAAACATTTCCTTAATTACAAACCGATATAAAAACAAATCTAAAAATTGCAGAACCTATTTAATTAATTCCAAATAATTTGCAAAGTGATATTTTTATATTTAAAACTCATTTAAAAATTATAGAAAAATTCCTAAAAATCCTAATAATTATTTTAAGGCTAAAAATTATCATTAAAAATTAATTAGCACTAATAAAACTAAAATTAAAAAATAGGGACTTACAAGTCTTCCCTCCTTGAAAAATTTCGTCCTCGAAATTCACAAGGATTGAAGACCTAACAATATTCTAACATAGCAAGCAATGCAACAAAATGACTAAGGCTGCGATCGAAACTAACCTCTAAGGTATCAAGCGGGAACGGGTGGTTCCCCCACAGCGGTTGGATCGAACAAGTAAGGGTATCTCTCCCTCATGTCCGACTCCCTCTCCCAAGTAGATTCACCTGGGGAGTGACGGCGCCAAGCTACTCGCACTAGGGGTATAACCTTGTTCCTCAGCCTCTTCTCTCTCCTGTCTAATATCTCCACTGGCTGCTCAGAAACTGTAAGGCTCGGTCCGACCTCCAACTCTGAATGATCTAGCACATGACTGGGGTCTGGAACATATCTCCTAAGCTGAGATACGTGAAAGACATCGTGAACTCCTGCTAGGTTGGGTGGAAGTGCAATCCGGTAAGCTACCTCTCTGATCCTGCCAAGTACCTCGAACGACCCGATGTATCTAGGGCTCAGCTTCCCTCCTCGTCCGAACCGGATCGTCCCTCGAGTAGGTGATATCTTCACTAGCACCATATCACCGTCTGCGAACTCCATCGGTCTGCGACTAGCATCAGCCCAGTGTTTCTGCCTGTCCTGAGCTACTCTGAGCCTGTCTCTGATCATCCCGACTTTCTCTGCTGCATCCGTGATCATCTCTGGCCCAAGTATAACTCTGTCTCCGACATCATCCCAAAAGAGCGGTGTCCAACATCGTCGTCCATAAAGCGCCTCGAAGGGAGACATACCAATACTGGCCTGGTAGCTGTTGTTGTATGAAAACTCTACCAAGTGCAGATGGCTCTCCCATGATCCTCCGAAGTCCAGTACGCAGGTCCTCAGCATATCCTCCAGTGTCTGTATCGTCCTCTCGGACTGCCCGTCTGTCTGTGGGTGGTACGCCATACTGAACTTGAGCCTACTGCCCAACTCTTCCTGCAAGCTCCTCCAGTAGTGGGACGTGAACCTGCTGTCTCTGTCTGACACGATGCTCACCGGCACTCCGTGTAGGCAAACTATTTACTGCATGTATAGCTCCACCAACTTCTCGGTAGAAAGCCCCACCTTGAAGGGTATGAAGTACGCACACTTCGTCAACCTGTCTATGATGACCCAGATGGCATCCTTCTCTCCTTGGGAACGAGGAAGCCCTGAAACGAAGTCCATCGTAATATGTTCCCACTTCCACTCAGGAATGGGTAACGGCTGCAACAAACCAGCTGGCCTCTGGCGCTCCGCCTTGACCTGCTGGCAAACTAGGCATCTCGAGATGAAACGTGATACATTCCTCTTCATCCCGTGCCACCAAAGATGTTCCCGCAAGTTATGGTACATCTTGTTAGCACCAGGGTGAATAGAATATCTCGATCGGTGCGCCTCCTGCAAGACTGCCTCTACCAGCTCTCCCTTCGGCACGCACAATCGGCTGCCATGCCTTAGGGATCCATCCTCTGCTATAGTAAAGTCATCCAGCAATCCAGCTAATGCCTGGGGTCGAAGTCTGCGAAGGCTCTCATCTGTAGACTGTGCCTCCCGGATCTGCTCCATCAAACCTGACTGAATGTCAAGCGTCATCATCTGTATCACTGATCCTGGCCGAACTAGCTCGATACCGAGCTTCTCCAGATCCTCCCGCAAATGCCGATCAATCATCAGGTACCATGCCATCGGATGTCTGCTCAGCGCATCCGCCACCACATTCGCCTTCCCGGGGTGATACTGTAAATCGATGTCGAAGTCCTTCATCAACTCCAACCATCGTCTTTGCCTCATGTTCAGCTCTTTTCTGCGTGAACACATACTTCAAGCTTTTGTGGTCAATAAAAATTTCCACACGCTCTCCGTATAAGTAATGTTTCCATAACTTGAGTGCAAAGATCACCGCAGCTAACTCGAGGTCATGGGTAGGATAATTCCTCTCATGAGTCCGCAATTGCCTAGATGCATAAGCAATTACTTTTCCATGCTGCTGTAGGACACATCCTAGCCCCTTTCCAGAAGCATCACTGTATATGGTGAAACCTCCAGAACCTGAAGGTAAAGTCAGAACTGGAGCGATCGTCAGCCTCCTCTTCAGCTCCTCAAATGCTGTCTGGCAGTCCTCTGACCAAATGTACTCTGCGTCCTTCCGCGTCAGCTTCGTCATGGGTTCAGCTATCCTAGCAAAGTCCTGGACGAACTTTCTATAATAGCCTGCTAAACCCAGAAAACTCCTGATCTCTAAAACTGACGTCGGAGCCTTCCACGTCTCAACTGCAGCAATCTTCCTGGGGTCCACCGAGATTCCATCTCCAGTGACTACATGGCCGAGAAACTCCACTCGGTCTAAAAAGAACTCGCACTTCGGCAATTTGGCAAACAATCTCTCCTGCCTCAGAATCCCCAAAACTATCCGCAAGTGCTCTGCATGCTCCTCTGGCGTCTTCGAGTATATCAGGATGTTGTCGATAAACACCACGACGAACTTATCCGGATACTGGTGAAATGTCTTATTCATCAAGTTCATAAAGACAGCTGGCGCATTTGTGAGACCAAATGGCATCACCAGAAACTCGTACTGCCCGTACTTCGTGTTGAACGCCGTCTTCTGGATGTCTGCTGGCCTAACCTTCACCTGGTGGTACCCGGATCTCAAGTCTATCCTGGAAAACACCTTTGCCCCGCTCAACTGGTCGAACAAATCATCTATCCTGGGCAGAGGATATTTGTTCTTGATAGTGATGGCATTCAAGGCCCGGTAGTCAATACACAACCGGACTGTACCATCCTTCTTAGGAACAAAGAGCACTGGTGCTCCCCATGGAGAAGCACTGGATCGAATGAAACCCTTTTTCAACAGGTCATCAATCTGCTCTTTCATCTCTATGGCCTCCTTGGGATTCACTCTATAGCAAGCCCGGAATACTGGTGATGAACCCGGCACTAAATCTATAGTGAACTCCACATCTCTGTCAGGCGGAAGTCCTGGAAGATCCTCTGGGAATACATCCATAAACTCCCTAATGATAGGGGTGTGGCGGTGCTGCGTCCCCAACTATCGCACAACAGTTCGGCTCTAGGCTGATCTCCGGCCCTGTCCTCCTGACACTGAATGGTACTGTGCCTGGGAGACTGAACAAAATACTACCCTCATGACAATCTATAGATGCATGGGCATAGCTAAGCCAGTCCATCCCTAATATGATATCATAACCGGGGAGTGGCATCAAAAAGAATCGCCCCTCGAACTCTCTCCCGGCTATCATAATAGAGCATCTATAGCTAGCTCTAATAGGCACTGGTCCTCCTCCCGTCATTACTCTACTAATCTCCGCAGTAGGTGTAGATACTAAATGATGTTCTTGCATAAACTCTAATGATAGGAAGCTATGAGATGCACCAGAATCAAACAAGCATAGAGCTAGAAAAGTATGCAAATAAACATGACCTGTAATGACGTCAGCTAAGTAATCGGGCTCTGAAACCTGCTCCGGCTCCGGCTCAAGGGCTAGGCTATAGACCTTCCCCTGAGGTCCCTTCTGCTGCTGCAGATGCTGCCCAAACCTCTGCTGCTGAGTCGGGAGTGATCCTCAGGCTTCGCCGCTGGGCAGTTCCGAAGCTGATGGGTGGCAGACCCACAAGCCAAACACTGACCCAACCTCTTCCTGCAGACTGCGAAGTCATGACCTGGTCTTCCGCAGAAAGAACATATAGCTCCCTTCTGCTACTGCTGTCGGGGGTCCCGGGGCTCGAACTGGCGGGGTCTGATGGTGGGGTGTAGGGGGACGGTAAGTCTACTGGGGTGGCGTCGGTGCTCTCTGCTGGAAAGCCTGACGCTTGGACGGTCCCTCATGATGTACAGAAGCCGGCCTCTTGTATGACAGAAGACGCTCCTCAATACTCCGGGCCAACTCTAGGCTCTGGTAGTAGTCAGTCGTACCGTTCGCCACTATAAGAATGCCAATGTCTGGAACTAGACCATGGCAAAACCTACGGGTCATCTCCTCTGGATCAGCAACCAGACTAGGAGCAAAACGGCTCAGGCGACTAAACTCTGCCGCATAGTCGTCAACAGAACGGTTCCCCTGCTGGATGTTCTGGAATCGTAGCCCCATGGCTACTCTAGCAGTGGTCGAGAAGAATTTCTTCTTGAACTGGGTCTTGAACTGGTCCCAAGTGGCTCTACCTCTCGCGAACAACGGCTCATTCCTGAACCAGACTCCGGCTAAGTCTATCAGCAGAAATCCTGCTGCCTCGACCTGAAGGTCATCCGGCATCCTAACTCCCAGAAGCTTCCTCTCTACCGAATCTAGCCAGTCATCAGCTACTACTATGCCCTCAGTCCCTGAGAACTCCTTGAGATTCAGACCCATGAAGTCCTTGATCGTCCCCGCTCTCTGCCGTAGCTCTACATGTGGTGGGACCACGGGACGTTCCTCAGAACGCTCTATGCTCTGGCGGAGTAGGGTAGTCTGCTCCTGATGGGTTGTTAGGAACCCCTGGATCAGTGTGAGCAGCTGGGTCCCGTCGAGTGTGACGGAAGCCTGAGTGGGTATAGTGATAGGGGGTGGTGGAAGTATCGGGGCCTGCTGGGATTGGGATGTGGAAGGTGGTATCTGGGTCTGTGGATCTGTGGAGTGGGGGAATGTGGTAGGTGGAGGTGTATCAGTCAACTGGTCAGTTGACTGGATATGGAGGGCCCCATTCTCGGGGGTAACATACTGGGATGAACGAGTAAGCACCATCTAAATTACACATAAAAAAGACTTATAATGACTTATTTAAAGTAAGTAATCATATGCAAGAAAATCTAATTATAATAGCAAGCATGTGATGTATTTCCTATGTTGCAATCCTAGCATTCCTCTAAGTGTTCTAAGCGTCTTTCCTAATGTTGTCTAATTACCTTAAGTTCCTAATTGCAGGCATGCTTGGTACAATAACGTAACCAAACAGTTTAGTCAGGACCTGCATGGGCCACCACTAAAAACATGTCACGACCCGCTATCCAAATTGTTGGGCCAGGCCGAGGCATGCCCAGCCTACGTTGAGATAAAACGTAGTAAGCTGTTCTAAAGACAACAGGATAAGACTAAAATGTGCTAACAGTTCTATAAGTGAAGAAGAATCATAAATGCTCCAAACACAAAAGTCATCGTATATAGTAAACGTCCAAGTACAAGTAAACTGAAATGTAAAACTGGATACATGTCCAGTTACAAAATGATATAGTCTAATACATGTCTACTTTCAAAAGTCTAAGTAAACAAAAGACAACTAGGCAAGGTTCCCCGCAGGAACATCCTCGTAAAGCAGAGCCGGGTCCTCGGTAGTAATCCCATAATATGTGTCGCAGAGTAACTCCTCCTCAGTAAGGACACCTACAACGTTATCCTGTCAGGACGGGAGCAAGTACTAAATCTAGCAAACTAGCATATGAAACATGGAAATGAACAGGTGAGTAATAACTGGAAAGCATGGCATCACATAGTCTATCATGGCAAGGACACATATGTCATAGAGACAGATGTATATGTAATGTTTAAAACTGTAGTAGGTACGTGATCGGTCAATAGATATACAATGTGCCGGGGTACATAATAAAATGTACATACGTACAAGTGTAAAGGCGGTAGATGTACATACGCACAAATACAGCTTTGAGATAAAGGCCTACGGCGTAGTAACATATAAAATGAAACTTTGCTCGGTACTGTAGAGGGGGATATGATCACGTACACTACTATCAGTTTCCCCATAACCCATATTCTAATCATGTGAGAGAGACATCAAGACTGTTCTAAGCATGGTAGTAACTGAAAGTACAACATGTAGAGATCTAACTTGCTACCCCAAGGATCAGCATTTAACATGGTGGGGTTTGCAGTTCATTTATGTGACAATATGTAAAGTTCGTAGAAAGTACTTGCCTCTAGCAAAACAAAACAAAACAAGCTGCGATTACAGTGCTATGGATGTCCAGTAACTCATCACTGTAGAAATAAATGCAATAACTTAGCTTTTACACTAAGCTAAAATACTAGAATACTGATTGGTGCGACACGACTTGTGACTGGACACCTAGCCAAAATGATGACTTGGCATAGGAGACCAATGTGGGGGTGACACACTATGTTAACTAACTTTCTAGGGTCTTTACACTAGTGAGGGATGAGGTTTAACACGGCTAAAACTCAAAAATAGCACAAAAACTATAAGTCGTAATTAATCAACAAATAAATCAAAAGACCATGGTGTTCTAACAATTTTTGAGATAGGCAAGAAGCCTAGTTTTTCTTAAAGTAAAGTATCAAAGTGATCTTTGTTAATCATAGAAATTTATTATAATTTTTCTGGAATTTATTAACCAGTACAAATATTTTATAAAAATCAGTTTTTCTAAGTATACAGAAAATGAGTTTTGGTTTCATATGCCAAACTAGTGGCAAAACAGTAAATTAAATACTACAAAAATTATACTAAATTAGCTAACTTAACATAGTATCTAAAAACTATTTTTCCATAATTTTAGCAATACTTTAAGTACTTTTAGAAAATCAAAAACAGCAATGCACACAATAATTAATTATCTGCGTATTTTGTCCATGTATATAATTTGAACCAAAGTTCAAATACAGGACCCAAGGCCATGAATCGAGTCCAATATGACTTGTACAGGTCTTGAATGTGTGAAAATACATTTGAGCCCAAATATCCATGCTAGGCTTGGACACCAAATGGTTTGCAGTAATTTAAATACAATAAAAATATAATTTGGTAACAGTCAAAATAAATATTATTATTTTAATAAGGCAAATTTGTACAAAAGAATATATACATACCTATGCTAAAAGTATATATAGATATATAAGGAAAAATACTTAATTTATAGAGTATATATATATATATATATATATATATATATATATATATATATATATATATATATATATATATATATATATATATATATATATATATACAAAAAAAAAAAAAAAAAAAAAAAAAAAATATATATATATATATATATACAAATATATATATATAAGAAAACACTTAATAATATAGTGTGTATATATATATAATATATATATACGTATGAAAATATATATATATACAACATATGCATATAGAATTTACTAACTACAAAATATATATACATATATATTAAATACTGTTAAAATACAGTATATACATATATATATATACTAATATATATATATATACATATATATATAAAAATAAAACAGAAAAAGAAAAAGGAAAAAGGAAAAGAAAAAGAAAAGGAAAAAGCAGCAGTGGCCGGGCTCGAACCCGAGCAAACACAGCGCGCGGGGGGGGGGGGGTGTTTAGATTAGGATGGGCTGGCCAGGGGGTCATCCCATCAGTTGTGTTAAGGTTAGAGTTTGCTTATTTTATTTAGGTTCGAATTAATTAACACACAAAAAAAAATATAAAAACCATCCTGTGTCCTGACAGTTAGGGACACAGGTGTCTTGTATCCTAGGCTAGCACGACACGCACGAAGCGACTTGGCCGTGTCCAAGCTAACCCTAGTATTGCCCGTGTCCTGGCGAGTCTCATATGTGAAGATGAGACTCGCACGACACGAATCGAAGCTGCCACTTACGTGTCCGATCAACTCAGGGTGATTCGAAGGGGCTGGACGGCGGCGTAGGCGTCGGGGCGGTGGCGGAGCAGTGGCGATCGACGCGTCTCGTCGGGGCGCGTCGAATGGTGGTGGTGGTTGGCGGTGAAGGTCGTCGGTTGGGGCGGAGCAGTGTTCGTCGGAGTTAGGGTTCCGGTGGGGGTGAGAGTGGGAGATGGGATGGCGCTGGTGTCGTGGGGAGAGTTTAGGGTTAGGGTCTGGTCGAGGGAGAGTGGGGGATTTTATAGGAGGGTCTGAGGCGTCGGGGCAGCCGGGTTTGGCGGGGGCAGCCGGTCGTGGCGGTCGGGGCAGTCGTCGAGGGTCGGTGAGAGTCAGAGGAGAGAGAGAGAGAGAGAGAGCTGTCGTGTGAGAGAGGGGGGGTTTTGGTAATTAGCAGCTAGGCCCCTTAGTTTTAGGAATTTGCATAAAGGAATTATCAGTGAGGATTTGCAAAACAGAAATTGCATTTCTAAATTAAAAACATTTCCTTAATTACAAACCGATATAAAAACAAATCTAAAAATTGCAGAACCTATTTAATTAATTCCAAATAATTTGCAAAGTGATATTTTTATATTTAAAACTCATTTAAAAATTATAGAAAAATTCCTAAAAATCCTAATAATTATTTTAAGGCTAAAAATTATCATTAAAAATTAATTAGCACTAATAAAACTAAAATTGAAAAACAGGGGCTTACATATTCAAATGCAATGAATTTGATGGATGGAAACATCTTCATCCTGCATTCATCTTCCATCTTTATGGCTTATAAGTTGAGATCCTATCAACTGTTTGTTTTGGTACCTAGAGACATTCATAGGCTACAATTATATCACACCTTAAATTGAATAGACATGGACACTGATACGGATACATACACGATGTTTATTCTGAATATGACCTTTTCAAAAAGTTTATGATATGGGTACTTTAAAAATATGATTATTTATACAATGCAAACATATTTGTGGACATATTTTATACATAAGGTCTTACTAATATCTATATTTGTGCGTTTGGATAGTCACAAGGTTCCAGAAAGTTTTAGATAGTATTTATTACAAAGAGATTTTGCTTTCATGTCAGAATATGTTTTGCATGGCTGCTTACACAATTAATTGGATCACATGGTCGATTAATCACAATTATGTGGAAACGTGGAAATTTATGCATTCTATTTTGTTCTAAAATCCTGTATGTTGATCCAGTGTTTAGCAATGACTATTTGTTTACTTATGGGCATGTGCACATATAATTACTTACAGTGTGGTTCTTTACTATATGGATTTGAAATTGTATTGGATTGGAGTTTTTTTTTTCTATTTTACACCCATCTGCCAACAATCTAGCTAGAAAATGTGTATGCTTAAAAGATTTAAATGTCTCCTACACGTGTATGCTTGAAAGGTTTAACTGTGTATGATTTAATTAGATATATGTTCTTTGAATGTTAGTTTGAACTTGTTTACTATAGTTTTATTGGGCTGGTGTTAAGTTCTGATTTTGATTGGTTAGCTTCATGAGTTGTTTTTTGTTGACATTGATTTTAAATGTTATTTTCTTCTTTCCTTGTGATGTCTTATGCCCATAATTTTGCAGTATTGTCATTGTAAGACAATCATCCATTATGGATAAAGAATGGACTTATATGCCAAGGTGAATTCCGAAGCCCTACACTATAATGTTTTTAATATCCCAAACATATTTAGCTTCTAATTAGTGTAAATTTGGTTTTCTTTTTTATTTTAGACCATCACAAGCATATCGAGAGGGAGCACGAAAGTTTGTAGATAAGGTTCAAGAAAGTAAGGGATATCCAGATAAGATACAATGTCCTTGCATCCAGTGCTTAAACTTAAGATACCATTATTATGATGTAGTATACGACCATCTAATTTATGCTGGAATTGATCCTACTTACACCACTTGGGTTTTTCATGGAGAAAAACCAATCACAGTAGAAGAAACTGAAAATGATAAAATTCCATCATCGTATAAAATGTTTAGAGATGCATATTTCCAAGATGATGACATGGATCATATAGATGAAACAAGAAACGAAGATTTTGAAAAACTCATCGAAGAGGCAGAACTACCTTTATATTCAGGATCAACACACACTAAGATGTCTGCAACACTTATGTTATGCAAGGCCAAGGCTCGACACAGCGTGTCTGATAAAGCATTTGATGATGTTCTCAAGATTGTTCATGATTTGTTACCAGTTGATAACATACTTCCGGATAGCTTCTACTCAGCCAAAAAGTTATTTAATACTTTTGATCTAGGTTATGAGAAGATACACGCATGTGAGAACGACTGTTGCTTGTTTCGGAAAGATCTAGAGCATATTGAGACCTGTCCGAAGTGTGGTTCTTCTCGGTGGAAACTCAATGAGCGAACCAAAAAGATAAGGAAGGGAGTTCCGGCAAAAGTTTTGAGGTACTTTCCTGTTATTCCGAGATTTAGAAGATTGTTTAAGTCAGCTGAAAAGAGTGAACAATTAACATGGCACCACTCAAACAAAAGTCATGATGGCATTATGCGACATCCAGTTGACTCTTTGGCATGGAATAGAATAGATGATAAGTGGCCCTCTTTTGCATCTGATTTTCGTAATCTTAGACTTGGCCTTTCTTCAGATGGATTTAATCCTTTTGGTGATCTTAGCTCTAGACATAGTTGTTGGCCTGTAATTTTGGTTACATATAATCTTCCTCCATGGTTATGCATGACAAAAGAAAATTTAATGTTGACATTACTCATTCCTGGGCCAAAACAACCAGGAAATGATATAGATGTGTACCTAGCACCTCTTATAGATGATTTGAAAGAGATGTGGACAAATGGAGTAAGTGTTTATGATGCATTTACTCAATCCACATTTATTTTGAGAGCTGTTTTGATGTGGACGATAAACGATTTTCCTGCTTATGGCAATCTGTCCAGGTATGCTGTTAAATCCAGTAAAGGATGTCCTGTCTGTGGAATTGAGACATGCTCAAAATGGTTGAAAAATAGCCACAAACACGCATTCATGGGCCACCGGAGATTTCTAGCTTACAATCATCCATTTCGGGTAAAGAAATCTTGGTTTGATGGGACTGAAGAACATGGTCGAAAGCCTCGAATTTTAACTGGTTCAGAAGTATTTCAAGTGATCAGAGATATAGAAAATGACTGGGGGAAGGCTAAGAAAAAGAAGACAAAGAAAAGGAGTAGAGAGGATGAAAACGAAGAGCATGACGTCGTAGAACCTCAATCAGTATGGAAAAAGAAATCAATCTTTTCGAACTACCATATTGGGAGGTTTGTCTTTTTTGCTTTATATATTTTTGTTTTAAACAATAAGCTTGTTTGCTTTTAAATTTGTTTATAGAATTTAACATCTTTCTATTTGGTCCTTTTTGTAGTCATTACTGTTGCGGCACAATTTGGATGTGATGCATGTTGAGAAAAATATTTGCAAGAGTATAATAGGCACTCTATTGAATATTAAAGGCAAAACAAAGGATGGCTTAAAGTCTCGTGAAGATTTAAAACACATGGGAATTAGAAAGTCATTGCATCCGAATAAAGATGATGACTCTGGTTATAAGAAAGCACCATATGTGTTGTCAAAAAATGAGAAAAAAATATTTTGTAAAAGACTATCTGAGTTGAGATTGCCAGATGGTTATAGCTCCAACATTGCAAGTCATGTATCACTAAAAGATTGCAAAATTTATGGGCTCAAGTCCCATGATTGTCATGTGCTAATGCAACAAGTTTTGTCAGTAGCATTAAGGGGACTATTAGACAAGGGGCCTAGGATTGCAATTTTCAGATTATGTGCTTTTTTTAATTGCCTATGTCAAAGAGAGCTTGATAAAAATAATTTGGAATTACTTGAAGACCACATTGCAGAGACTCTGTGTATGCTTGAAAGGTTTTTTCCTCCATCATTTTTTGATATTATGGTTCACCTTACCATTCACTTGGTTCGAGAAGCACTAATAGCTGGTCCGGTCCATTTTCGCTGGATGTACCCATTTGAAAGGTGACTCCAATATTTTACTCTTATATAAACAGTTCTTTGGTTTAATTATTGGTCGAATTAGCTATTATTAATTTGTTAAACTTACATTCTGAGTTAGGTATATGAAACTACTGAAAGGTTTTGTGAAAAACCGTTCAAATCCAGAAGGTTGTATAGTTGAAAAGTATAATGCAGAAGTGTGCACAAAATTTTGTGCTCCTTACATAAAACAAGCATCACAAATAGGTGCTCAACAGAGCCGATATGAAGAATATGAAGATGGAAATATATTAGAAGGAAGACCATTGGGTGAGGCTAAATTGAAGGAATTGTCTCCTAACATGTTTGAAGTTGCTCATTTGTATGTCCTAGAGAATACAGCAGAAGTTGAACCGTATCGAGAGTAAGTTTCTTATATATGTGCTACAGTAATATAAGTATCACTTTGGTTGTTTTAGTATGTTTTTATTTGCAGTTTTTAACTTTATTCACCATGGTCTTTTTTCCAGAATGCACATAGAGGAGCTTCGATTTTCTGATATACGTCTTCGTGTGAACGAAAGTCTTTTAAGAAAGAGGCATAGAGACACATTTAGTGCATGGTTAGCAAATAAAGTCAGGGTTGGAGATGCTAGTAACATGCCAGACCTTGTAAAGTGGATAGGGTGTCGACCTAAACCATATATTGAATCCTATTCAGGTTATATCATCAATGGAAATCGATTCCATACAAGATATGTTAAAAATTGCACACAAAACTCTGGCATTTCTCTTGAAGCAGAGACAATGTGTCGATCAAGTGCAAGAGATACGTCACATGTTAGTGGAAAAATTGTGTTCTATGGTGTTATAAGAGATATAATTTTGTTGGATTATCACAAGTTTAAACTCCCTATATTTCATTGTGATTGGGCAAACATAGGAAGTGGTGTCAAAGTTGAAGAGTGTTTTACATTAGTTAACCTTCATGAAGGTCAGCACCAATTTGAGAATGATCCTTTTATATTTGCCTCACAAGCAAACCAAGTCTTTTATTCCAGAGACGACGATGCTTCAAATTGGTATGTGGTACTTAAAGCACCACGAAGAGGAGTTTATGAGTGTGAAAGTAATGGGAATGATTGCATACCATATGCTCCATTAGATGTCTCCAATCTTAATCTTGATGATGAAGATTTTGAAAGAAAGGACTATGAGGTCTTGGATGAGTCGGTAATTGTTGCAATGATGATGTTGTTTATTATTTTATGTTTCATGAGATAGATTTGAATACTAATACTAATTTTTAATTTTCTTTTCAGATTCAACCATCATAAATCATGAGCGGTGTCGAGGTAAGCATCCTTTTTGTATATATTTTCTGTCTACGTACATCCGTCCACGTACATAACTTCAGATGATTAGCAATCTTTCTCAATGTTGTTACAGATTTAGACAGTCACTGTAGATATCATTTTTCATGATTCATGACATTCTTATTACTGGACAATTCTTTCTGGAATAAATTATAGCAGCTGTATTCACTGCACCCTAACATATGCCTTTATTTCATCCACCAAGTACATATCCTGCTACCTGGACTTCATTACATTCACATTCATTGCAACTTGCATTCTTCTATTTCACTCTTCACTGCAAGGCTTCATATCCTACATTAATACATTTTCCCTGTATATACTACTGTCCTGTACCACTGCTGTCTTGACTTCACATATCATGCCATTGTATCAGAGACTTCAATTAACCACTGAACACACTTGCATTACCTGCAAATAGTCTTTCCTCCTTAACCACATTATCTGCCCTTCATTGCATCACTGCACCCATTAGTATCCTACATTTTTCTTTACTGCATTCACTCATTTCATACTGTCATGCATTCCGTGGGTGATGTCCTACATCCTATTTATAGTGCATTTTTGATACCACAAGTCTCAAAACATTTCATATTACCTGCAATACCTTTCTATATTGCATAAACCACTCCAAGTTATCTGCCCTACATTAAGATATATACTTGTATCAGAACACCCGCCTTGTTCTGCATACCCCTACATGCTGTCCTGTTACCAAATAGCCACAGCATGTTAGCATGCCCTGCACTCAATACATTCACCGTTACATGCCATTGTATCATAGCATATACAGTGCACTACTCTTCTCTAACCTCCATGTCTTGCATTCAATTCATATGTCCTGCTCCAATTTGGTCTACTACATTCACTGTATAAAACTTTTTACTGCAATTAGCTTCTTGTACACCTTTCTTGATGTCCTGCATCTTGACTAAGCCACAGAACACTTGCATACCCATCTGCAAATTAAATTCCCTGTATTGCCTATAGGACTAGATGCCTGCAGCCTCATTTCATCAACTAGTTCATAATATTCACTGCATCATGACCTGCAATTGGTCATGTCTGTAACACTCACTGCTTGCATTTCACTCTGCAAATTCACTGCACAGTAAATTCATTCACTGCACTTCATTGCTGCACACACCTTACATTCACTGCCTATTTCTTTATACTGTCTTGCTCTCATACAAACACTACATTAACATATTAATTCACTACATTCAAATTTGATGTCCTGCACATTAGTTTATTCACTTTAATAGCAACTTTGCATATCCTACATTCCATTTGATACACTGCATTCCCTGTTAGCTGCACATGTTGCAAACTAAAATTGTAACACCTAGTTTTTAAATTATATACTTATATATTAGGATATCATTTTTAGGCATATGTTAGGATATCATTTTTAGGCATATGTTGGTTTCTTTTTCTATGTGTAGCCTTCAAAAAAGAGAGGAAGGTCAAAAAAGCAACAAATAATTGGATCAGCTGCAGCCATTCAAGATAAAAATCAATGTAGAAGATTATCGAATGGAAATTCTAATTCTCCAACTGCTGATATCCCAGAAGTTCAATCCCCCCAAAATCCAAAGGCTGCAAACTTAAAACCCAGAGGAAAGGCAAAAGTTTTGTGTTTTACCAAAGGAAAAGGAAAGGGGACCCGCCTTGAAGTTGAGTTCAATGAAATAGGCCAACCATATAGAGAGAATGCAGCAAAATTTTCTTCTTTCCTTGGGATCACAGCTAGAGAATTAATACCAGTGACACTTGACAATTGGAGTGATCTTACCGATGAATTTATCACGCAAATATGGGAGCACATTATGGTAGTATTCTCTATAAGTATCAAATTTACATTTTGTTATACATTTTGTTAGATATATTTCTAATACAATTGTTCATTTTATTTTGTAGCAAAAGTTTAGTTTTGTTGAATGTTATAAAAAGTATACATTTGGAAAGCTAAGAAAACATTGGAGGGATTACCGGAGTTTGCTTCTAAATAAAGTGATGGACCAAGCCAAGTTGGTTGGCCTGAAACGTGCTGCTACCCTCTTGAAACCTGACAGTGTAGAATCCATGGAAGTTTGGCAAGCTTTTATCAAAAAACGGAGTAATCCACAACAATTGGTGAGTCCTTGATGTATACAATGGAAATACTACATTATAATTGGTTTTATTAATTGTAAATAATGTTGGTTTTTTTTTACTTATACTACAGTTTTTTTTTTTTGAATATATCCTTGAATTGTGAATATTTTATAGGCGATAAATAAAAAGTATAAAGAAATGCGAACAAAACAAACTCTAGTGCATAGAACGAGTCGTAAAGGATTTGCACGGCTAGAGGATGAGATGGTAAGGCAAATTATTGAATCTCTATTGGTGATCACTTAATCTGTTTATATGACAAATAGAATTTTCTTTTGTAGAGTCAAGAAAGTGAGACACCGGATGCAATATCAAGGTCTGATGTTTGGATTCGTGGGTACGAAGCAAGAAAGAAGAAGAATACTGATGATGAAGAAGAAGTTGAGGATCATGAAATAGTGGTACGTATACTTCATTTATGTTTACAACTAATGAGTCAACTGTGATAGCCCCTATCACTTTTGGTGATGCCCAAGATGGAGAAAGAGTTAACTCTATCTCTTTCTCCTAAATAATTGTCGAGCATGCTACAGCTGCAGCAGTAGGATGCAGTGGTTAGCCATTGGCCTATGGGACTTGGTTAGCATGTATCTGAGTTTTGGAATCAGAACATGGGGGAAAGGGGTTCGATCTGGCACTTGGACACCTGATTGCACATTAGCCTTGGACTCTAGTATCAGGTATGGTTTATATGTATCAAATTAAGGTTCAAGTGTGTGTCAGTTTTAGGACTTTTGGATTAATGTATTAGAGGGTCAGATTTGGGCAATGGCTCGAACAGAGCATTCCTTTGCAGAGATTTCGGTTTCCTTTCGGCCAGTTGGTTAGAGTATCATAGGTTTAGGTATTTGGGATACAAGTATCATAGGTTGATGTTAGAGTTTTGGGGGATTTTGCAATTCCTAAATCTTCAGCTCTGAAAAATTAATCCAGCCACCAATCTAGTGACTGATATCCAAAAAAGAGGTGATGAACAACTTACTTGCGACAATGCACAAGACTTATACTGAAAGCCTTTTTTATTTCAAGAGCTTATCAAACCTGAGCTAATAGAAAATATTCAAAGGACAGCTCCCACCAGCTTGCCCTTCTGTACGGATGTCGTTCATTGCCTGGAAGTTCGCCATTTGCATGTGCAATCATGTGCCTTAGAGTACTAGCAAAAGATGTTGATTTTCATGGAGTTTAACTATAAAATCAAGTAGGTTTAAAGCTTTAGGTAACTTGACTTCTGCATAAGTATGCTACAAAGATCATTCATTGCCTGGAAGTTCGACATTTGCATGTGCAATCATGTGCCTGAAAGTACTAGCAAAAGATATTGATTTTCATGGAGTTTACTATAAAATCAAGTAGGTTTAACTCTTTAGGTAACTTGACTTCTGAATGAGTATGCTACAAAGAAATGAAAGAAATGAAATGATGAACTTAAGTCTCCATGATTCATCCTCCAGTGGTGATACTGGAGAAGGAAGAGAGAAAAGAGCAGGAGCACAATAAAAACAACACAGCAACAACATTTTGACCACTAGAATGAAAAGGTTATCCAATATCCACCCAATTATATCTTTCAGTTTGAACTGTTGAGGACCTCTAGTCTCTGCAACCCAACATAATTCGAGCTCAAGAAACATCTACTTGTATTATAGCAAAACTTGGCTAGTGTAAAACTGACCAAAACGTGGTGACTTATGACTGGTGCATAATCGCCTTCTTGAGCCATACAATGTGTTTGGATTTATGTTGTTTCTCTGATCTTATATTGTTAACCCTAATCCCTCTTTACATTTTTTTTAAATTTGCTCACTAATAAAAGGTTATAGTGCATTGCTCAACTGTATAGATTCTCCTAAATCTAGCATGTCTTTATTGCTTCCTGATCATCTGTACTAATCTGGGAGTTCTGGAATATTGTCAAATTTGCATACATTTTTGACACGAAAACCGTAGAAACATACAAGTTTTCCATGCGCAAATGCGTAAAATGCTGCCTGATTTGCACAGTTTTGAGATAAAAATTCTAGAAACATAAAAGTTTCTCATGCACAAGTGTGTAAAAATATATTTCTGATACCGTCTTTCATTCCATTGCTACTTTTACTATGACCACTCCCCATCCTGTCCTTCCCAGTTAAATCTCTCTCTCTCTCTCTCTCTCTCTCTCTCTCTATATATATATATATATATATATATATATATATATATATATATGTTGAACCTGATCAAGGTTTTACCCACGTAGTAGCTGAAACGGGTATGGTTGGACTTTGGCTACATCTTAGTTGGCTATCGAAAAATTCTTGGCCTGACTAGGACCTGATATGTTATTGTTGAGTTTTGCATGTTTGCTATTTCTATTAGATGTATGCATATGCCAGGTCTACTAGTCATGTTTATTTCTCAAATTTAAGAACTAAATAAATCAACTTAGCTGTACAATTTCCTCCCTTAAATTTGTGCTTCTCAATGTTTCTGAGGGCAAACATTTTGGCTTTTTTAGTGACTTCATATATTGTCTTTTCCTTGACTATGCTAGAAGTCATTGGACCTTTAGTATATGATACAAAGTTGGGATCTCCATCATGAGTATCAATTGATTGTAAAGTTACAAATATACTAACTCCCTCGTCAACAAATGACTTTGAGAGAACGAGCATGAGGCCCACATTTCACCTCCATATGCAGTTTCATGGACAACATTTCTTAACATTAAGGATGCATGTCTTTTTGCTTCACAGAACAATTTGTTCAATATATATTTATGCAAAGGGAACCTGTGGGATGATTGAGACTATCATTTGTAAAAGGGGAAGTCTCAATTTTGAAACACAGAAGGGCAAGCTGGTGGGAGCTGTCCTTGAGTGACCAGTATTTTTGTGCACCATTCTAACCAACTTACTTGCGACAATGCACCATTCTTTTCTTCATCCTTAAATGACTTGCAGTGTAGGTCTGCCAGTTTGCGTGTCAGATGTTGTACCTTGCTCAACCTTTAATTACATAAGAATGTTCTTGTCCTGTTCTTGACTTGGTGGCTGAACCTAGAATTATTTTCTTGCCAGTTTCTCATTAACTTCAAAAGAAGTCCAAAAGAAAATGAGATTGTAATATACTACTACTTTTCTAGTTGTATATTTATGTGCAACTTATTACAGTGTATAGGTCTGCCAGTTTGCATGTCAGATGTTGTACCTTGCTAAATCTTTAATTACATATTATTGTCCTGTTTTTGACTTAGTGACTGAGCCTACAATTATTTTCTTATCTGTTTTTCATTAACTTCAAAAGAACTCCAAAAGAATTATGGAATTGAACATGGACAAATTGACAACTTTTCTAGTTGTATCTTTATGTGCAACTTTTCTCTGAGTAAGCTAATTTTCTCATAACTCTAGAACTATTTGAATAACTTGAACTAGTTATTCCTGCTTCCCCAGTTATATTTGTATGTCCAATCTCTTGGTTTATGCTATGATATAACCTTCGTATGAATCTAAAGCTGATTGAATAACTTGAAGTACTTATTTCTTAAACATCATATATCTCAAAAAGTGTCAATCTCTGAATTATAAACCATATATATTCGAATTATAACAAACTGAAATCTTTCTTTACCCAGAATTACCACTGAAGATAACTGAATCATTCATGATACAAAAAGTGTCAATCTCTGTTTTTGACTTAGTGACCGAGCCTACAATTATTTTCTTATCTGTTTTTCATTAGCTTCAAAAGAACTCCAAAATAATTATGGAATTGAACATGGACAAATTGGCAACTTTTCTAGTTGTATCTTTATGTGCAACTTTTCTCCCCGAGTAAGATAATTTTCTCATAACTCTAGAACTATTTGAATAACTTGAACTAGTTATTCCTGCTTCCCAGTTATATTTGTATGTCCAATCTCTTGGTTTATGCTATGATATAACCTTCGTATGAATCTAAAGCTGATTGGATAGCTTGAAGTACTTATTATATCTCAAAAAGTGTCAATCTCTGAATTATAAACCATATGTATTCGAATTATAACAAACTGAAATCTTTCTTTACCGGGAATTACCACTGAAGATAACTGAATCATTCCTGATACTAAACATATTTAGTCCTATCATCTATTTCCAACGGTCTACAGCACTATCTTTCCATTTTGGCAATTGTACAGACTGACACCAAGGCACATTAGAATGTGAGCACAAAAATAGCAAATATATAGATGCAGGTTAGCTAAAAGTAATCCATTTTGGCAATTTTACAGCACTATCTTTCCATTCTTCTCAATATATGTCGCACTTTGGCGTCATTTTAAGGGGCTTATTTCATAGTAAGTTACACAACACAATGTGTTTTTTTTTTTTTTGTAATACAGCAACAAGTCAAAAAATACAAAGCACAAGAAAATGGTTCTTCTTTTAGAGATGATGCTGTTGCAAAGGTACTCGGTCCGGATCCACGAGGATGAGTAAGAGGGCTTGGATATGGAGCAGCTCCGTCAAAGTTGGAGGGACAAACACAAATGAGAGACAAGGTCAATAAATTAGAAAATGAACTTGTGGCCTTGAAAAATCAAATGAACAATTTTATTGCAATGGTCGGAAAAGGAGGAAGTAATTCTGTAAGTACCTCAATAGATTTGCTTTTTAAATATTATGACCCTTTTGTATTTATATATTAAGCTTAACATATATTAATTATAGCAGAAAGATGATGCAAGTGGTCAACACTCTATCAATAACATGACGCAAAGCAAAAGGAACGAAACAAGTCCAATTATGAATTCTGTTCATGAGACAACACAAAGCAAGAAGAAAGAACATGTAGTTGTTCGCAATTCCAATCAGGAGAGCTCAAAATGCAAATTACTAAGTTGGTTAGACAAAAAAATAGTTGTTGCCACCGGTGAAGTTCTATCAAAGGATCCTAAATCACTAGTACATCATGTGCCGCTTGGTGCTGAATGTTGGAAAGTTTCTGTGCGACATGTAGTAGAGGGCAATGAGAGCGTGACTCTGTATCGACCAACGCGTGAAGCTTTTCTTTTGAATGAAGCACTGGAAAGCATAATCGCATGGCCGATCAATTACACCATAACTTGTTAGAAAATGGAAGGTAATTTCTATCTAAATACTCTTTTTTGCTTCTTTTCGCCGATCAGTTATAGCTTTTATCCATTTTAGTTGAGCTGAGTAGGCAGGCCAATAGGCAAGGATCATCTCCAAAATTTCGAGGTGCCCGGGCAAGGATCATCTCCAAAATTTCTAGCTGAGATGGGCACAGCACACTTCCTTTTACCTGAACAAGCCTGTAAATAGCACAAGAACACAAGTTGGAAACTTAGAATATAATGGTTAGCGCTATGTTGCATGGACACATATACGACACGACCCTATAAGGGCACGGAGACATGGACACAGCACCAATTTCGGTGTGTCCTAGATTATTTTGGAGTTTTGAAAGAAACCCAGTAACGACCAATGCTTTCTCCATTGACCCAAGCTTCACCCTTCCCCATACTCCCAAGGTTGAGTGCCACTGGATCTGTTCCTGGCGGTGCATTAAAGGTTGTCTGCATCAAATCAATGAGTCAGCAGCTCATCAATAATGAACCATCTGCGTGCATGTGGATGCATGTTTGCGTGCGTGTGCATGTCGATGATGTCTTACCTTGTACCAAATGAGTGGCTGATAAGTAGATCTCTCGATAGCTGTCCAATCTGAGCTTGTTGATCCTTCTGGAGTGTAGATTTTTTTCCTCTCCCCAGACAAACCAACCTGCATTTTGGTCGTTGCCAATCTAATAATGTTAACATAATCATACTAGTTTTCTCTAGTAAACCTTCTTTTCTTCTTTTGCAGAACAATATCGAACAAAATCTAACAATAAAGTGAGAATGCACTTCGACAACTAATATTACTAGAGAACCACACCTGATATCCCCATAGATGAGTACTGAGATCTGTAATTTGTTTTTCCTTTTTTTTTCTACTCTGTATGTGTGGCAGAGTAGGCAGGCCAATAGGCCACTGCAGTGGGAGTGTCCTTTGGCAGCAGGCCAATTGGCCAGGTAGGGAGACTAGGAGCATTATTTTTCTCTTATATGATCTTCAAATTTGTAGATGGCGTATAATCTTTTGCGGTTGCTCAATGAAGAAACAAATATTCAGCACTCTTTTTCTCATAACAAAGAACTCATCTACTAACCATTTGAAAACCTCTCTTCAAATTTTTTACTGCTAACAATGTGCTCTTTACCGTCAGTTATATAAGGATATAGATTTCTTTATTGTTGCAAACTGCAGTCATATGGCTTGGGCGTATATCCGAAGCACGTTTCCACTCCATTTGACAACCATCATATTACTAAAACGTTCGTTTACATTGAGTATGTAGCATGATGAATACTTAAAGCACAATGAGAAAATTTGCATCTTCATGATGAATACTTAAAAGGCTTATTGTAATTTGGTAACCTGGTTAAATGAGCAGATTGGCTTGGTCATCTGTTCAAGAAGATGACTAGCTCAATTTGCTAACGGTCTCTAGTGTGCTTCTTCACCATTTTCTGGAAGACTTGACAAAAGTGGTACCTGAATAAACACTAATAAACACGCTCACAATGATCTTTATATTCCAATTGCGGCCTCTTAATTATCTGAATCTGCTCGGTCTGCTGAAAGGATACAAATATTTTATTATGTTTATATGTGAATATGGTCAGTATAATCCATTAATCTTGGAACTGTGACAACTAAATGAAAATGCACTTTTGACCTTCATAAGAGAATTTTATCACATATCGTCAGTTTGCTGAGATGTTGAAAATGCAGGCTCCCTCCAAATGAATGCTGTGGAGGGGACTTAGATGGAGACCAATATTTTGTTTGTTGGGATGCAAGACTTATCCCACAGAAGACTGATGAACCATGGATTAGTCGGTTTAGTACCGACCGACTTATCCTGCTGCCTGAAATTTTGAACATGTTATATTTTGACTGGCCTTAGATTGGTGTATGAAACCATTGTTTGGTGGCATGTATGGTGGTTGTTGGAACATTTATTATAGCCAATGTATGCTTGCTGAAGTTTGTTTGGTTCACCTATATATTTTGGGTAATGTGAACGAGTTTTCCAGCCCCTCATGTTTTTGGGTTGGCTCACATCATATTAAGTTGACATTAGGAAATTTGTTGTCATCCAGCACATTGGTGATGGGTGTAAAATCATCCATATTCATGGAACTTGTCTTGTGTATAAGTCTCCTCATTAAACATGTATATAAGTCTCTTTCATGCATTCATTTTATTGGATATTTGTTAATATTATTTTTTATTTTTATTCAGGTAATTAAGCTTAAAGAAGAGGGGAGGCATGCTTCTACAAAGTTTCATATTTTGAGCTCAAGGACTTTAAAATCTTCGAAGGTCTTGAAGTGTCCAACTATAGTGAGAGTGAATTTTGCTTTTGTAGTAAGACAAAGTGACTTTGTTTTTGTTGTAAGACATTAATTTTGGTTTGAGCTTAATGACTAAGAAAATGACTTTGCTATTGGAAATCCAGTTTAAACACTTTTGCTTTGTGTTAAGCTTCTATCATGTTTGTGTCATCTTATTAATGTGTATGGATTTAGTGCAACTTGTTGGAAGTAAATACTCTCAATATAGATGTGCAATTAGTTTGATTTCGGTTGGAAAAACTGTGAGAACCATATTATAGTCATATTTGATTTTGGTTTATTAATTAATTATATTTGTAGCTATTCAAATGTGGATATTTAAAAAAAAAAAACCATAATCACGGCGCGCCTTGCGAGCCACAAAAATGAAACTCATCAACCTTTTAACGGCCCTCAGTTTGAGTCATAAACACATAACATTTACGACCTGCATTTTTGGGCCGTAAATGTGAGATAGTAGGTATTTATTTTTAAGTATTCACGACTTGCCATGTGTGCCTTAAATTGAATTTATTAACGGCCATCACTTCGAGTCGTAAAAGATTAGTATTTACGGCATGCATTATGGAACGTAAATAAGATCCATAGTTTTTCAGCAACTTCTTTTACGGCGTGCAATTACCTAAGTTATGGCCTACTTTCGCACGCCGTAAATACTCGTACCCTTTTACGGCTGGAGCTTTTACGGCACTACCATGTGAGCCGTAAAATTAGTTTTACGGCGCAAATTGTAGGCCGTAAAAGACCTTATTTGGTGTAGTGGAAAAGCCGTAAATGATGGCATGCAGCGGGAACGTTTCGGTTGTTGGGCCCGCAACCCACCCATGAAACGCCGGGCAGCCCGACAAATATTGAGAAAAGAAGGAGAGAAAAGAAAGGAACTCCTTTAGTCCATTCCGGCGCGGATATGCCAACGGCCCTCATATAGTTAAGGAACGATGGGTTGAAAGTGGAGGCGCGTATGCGTCCCGCATAGAGATCCTACTTAGAGATGCACATATAACATGACAGGGAAGGAATGCGGCGTATTCACCTTGCGTCGGTGTAAGGGTGAGTGCGTCGACTTGGTAAGAAGTCGTGCCACGAATCAAACACGAGATTGCTTGTTTGCTTGCCTATTCAATTCGATAAACATGCTGCTATGATAACATGCTTTACGCTTTCAAATATGCCATGAAATTGACCCTAAGGAGAACATAGCAAGATCATAAGCTAAGTTGCATGATTCAACATAAATATTACAATGTCGGTTTGGAAAGATGATCTTTGCTTCAGTACATGCGAGGACGAACGTACTGATCCCCCACCAGCTTCATGCAGGGTGCAGGGAATAGATTGCTCGCGGCGAAGCGTTGCTTGAACGTGTTGAGGCTTGGAATGCCAAAGCGCATTGAAGCGTGCGATCGCATTGACGCTCGGACTACGCAACTGGATTGATGCGGCCGAGATATAGAAGGCATGATGTATGGAACGGTGAAATCCTTTGTGGGCAAGAGAGAACCTGAGTGTTGTAGCCAATCTGGCATATATTGTTAGGCTATCGAAAGCTATTGTAATCTCAGTTTCGGATATCAATAAAGAGAATTGTTTCGTATACTCTGTTTTTTCTTTCGTTGTTAATATCGAATCAAAAGATAACCATTTGAGAACTTGTCATCTTGCCTTGCACGAGCGCAACTCCAGGCTCGTGCGGCATCACGCCCCCTGCGAGGACGATGATTCGGGTGATTCCGGGTCGGGACGTGACACGTTTGTTTTTTGTTGAATTCTAATTTTATATATGTTTGTATAGCAGTATGGTTGTGTGCATTATATATTTATATGTCCTTGATAATTGATATTTAAAAAAATTTAATTAATTTTTTATAAATAAATTGTTAATATTACATGTACTTGTTAAGCTAGAAATCAAGTTTAATGAGCTTGAAATCAAGCTTAATGAGTTTGAAATAAAGCTGAGCAAGCTTGATTTTGAGCTTATCGAGTTTGTTTATCAAGTTTGCTTATCAGCAAGCTCGAGCTCAAACCAAGCCAAGCTCAAGCT
Organism: Iris pallida; assembly: GCA_029216955.1. Lineage (NCBI taxonomy): Eukaryota > Viridiplantae > Streptophyta > Magnoliopsida > Asparagales > Iridaceae > Iris > Iris pallida. Next base: position 1,108,480 of record JANAVB010018197.1, read on the forward strand.
TAATATAAAAAAGTTCGAGCCAAGCTCAAGCTCTAAAATAAAAAACTTATCAAGCTTTAGCTCGAGCTCGAGTTCGTTTAATTCTAGTCAAATCAAGCTCAAGCTTACAAAAGCTTGGTTCGGCTTGGCTCGTTTGCAGCCCTAATAGACCCCGTTTCATAAGCACCAGCAACGCTTCTTGCTCAATCACATCTTTAGAGCTCAAATCAGGCTGAGAAAACTGGGAAATGGTCATATTTTACTAAGCGCTGTCGATCTCCTCCCCTTTTCTTCTCCGTTGGCACTTGCGTGTGTTGTGTTGTGATGTATTTTCTTGTGCTTAGCATGTTGGTGGTGCATAGTTTAAACACTTGGGTGGTTCTGCACTTATATATGCGAATCTTTATGTGGCTCTTGTCCGTTCTTTGAATGTCCTCAAGCAAGTATCGAGGATTATGTGATATAAGGTGTCTTCATTCGAGTGTATCTAGCACGTAGGCTTGCAATGGCGTTGCCTCTCAGGTCATGTTTGTAAACATAAATCTTAATTCGAACATGTAAATCTAAAACATGTAAATTAATATAGGATCTTGATCATATAATTAGTCACTATAAATCATTAAACATACCAGAATCCATAGTTTATTTTTATGTGAAATTCACCTTCTCTCTTGGCCTATTTTATGAGTTGTGTTTCTTAAGATGTCCCTAATGATGGAATTTGGGTTCATATATATAGGCAGAGAGAGGGAACGAATCTCCGTATTCG